>CM031243.1:781362228-781745159 GCA_018340775.1 Taxus wallichiana var. yunnanensis | reverse complement strand
TTTCACTCCAAACAATGAGTCGAAGACACCTGTTTCATGGTATCCCTTCGTGATGAACCATTAGTAAAGAAAAAATCAACAAAACCTCTTCTAATGCGCATAATGAGAATAGACCTACTATCTTAGGTCACGTTGACCGAGTGATAAAACCACTCTTGATTACCTAAATGCCTATGCAGAGTTTCATCTCACCCATCATATGGTAGATTTTTCCTTAATCCCACATTTTTCTTCTTACTTTGGAAATCCCATGGTAGAGCTTCCCCAAAAGGAACTCTTGACATATACACGGAAGAGAATGGAGAAGATCTAGAACTACCTCCAGCCCCACCTGAGTTTGAAGAAGGTAACACTTCTTTAATTGAAGAAACAATTGATATTAACATCGGAGAATAGGAAGAACCAAAGATCTTGAAATAAAGATCTCTGTTAACTCAAGAAGAAATAGAAATACACACTCGAATCCTCAAATAACATCAAAAGGATTTCGCATTTAATTATAAAGAAATGACAAGAATTTCACCACACATTAGAGTACATAACCTCGTCACCAAATCAGATGCAAATCCAATTAAAAAAAAATGAGACCAATGAAACCCAAGGTAGCTCTCATGGTAAAGGAAGAAGTAATGAAGCTTCTCCGGGTAGGGTTCATCAAACAAGTTGACTATTCTCGGTGGATATTTAATATCATCCCTGTTCTCAAAAAGAATGGGAAGCTATGCATCCGCATAGACTTCGAGACATTAACAACGTGTGCCCCAAGGATGACTTCCCATTACCATCCATTGACATCATCATTGAGGTAACAAATGGATTTGAGCTTTTGTCCCTCACGGATGGGTTCTCGAGATACAATCAAATCAGAATATTTGAACAAGACCAAGCCAAAACCATGTCTATAACTCCTTGGGAACTTATTTTTACATTGTTATGCCATTCGGTCTCAAAAATGTTGGCTAGCGCCACATACCAAAGAAGCAATGAAATACATATTTCATGATCTTATTCAAAAAATCATTGAATACTATGTAGATGACTTTGTTAGGTGAGGCCGGGAAGTGTTGTGATCACTGGAAGTGCTCCGCATCATTCTTTCTAGTTTGATCGAATACGGAGTCACACTAAACCTAGAAAAATGTGTATTTGGTGTGACAGGAGGTAAACTCCTAGGTTACATTAAATCATCATGAGGGATAGATGTAGACCCAGCCAAAATCTGAGCTATTCTTGAGATGATCCCACCATCAGACGACTTTGGCATTAGATCGTTTCTTGGAAAGCTCGGAGCAATGCGGATATTCATTCCAGACTTAAGTTTTGTTGTACATCCGATCAACAGTTTGTTGAAAAAGGATTTCTGCATTATTTGGACAATGGAATGCCATGAGGCCTTCGAAGAAGTTAAACACTTCTTATCGTCTCCTCCCATGTTAATGCCACCTAGACTAGATCATCCTTTGATCTTATATTCATGGGCTACGGATGTCTCGGTAGCCTGCATGTTGGCTCAAGAAGATGATGATAAACGAGAATGTGTAATCTATTTTATTAGCCAAATGTTTCTCAATTATGAAACACGTTATATGTAACCAAACACTTAAAACTTTACATGATAAATCAAGAAACAAGGGTCATTGTAAAAACAAACCATTTATGAACTTTCCTCACATAATGGTCTTTATCTAAAAAGGTGGACATTTTATAACCTTAATGGGTGAATACAAGTTAACTTTTGTAAACTAGAAGTCTATTAAGGAATAGATCATTGTAGATTGGTTAGCCAATAACCCGTTAGATAGAGGCAATCTAGTAGATCTAGACTTTCTTGATGAATACATATATTACATCGAAACAAGACCTCCCATCTCACGAATGTCCTTGGTGTCGATATTATCAATTTTATCATGGACCATCGCACGTATCTCAGAGGGTGCTACACTACAATAAAGAATGGTGTTATGCATTATCGTAGCTAAATACGTTATTATAGAATAAGTCCTCTATCATAATCCTTTTGATGGAATACTTCTAAGGTGTGTTGAAAAGAAGAATCCAAGAAGATTAGCTACGAATCTCACGGTGGAATATGTGGAGGACACTTCGGTGGTCACGCCACCACTCGCAAAATACATCGAATGTGATTTTTTTGCCCACTCTTGAGCACGATGTACTAGATTTTGTACACAGATGCCATAAATGCCAAGAATTTTCCCACAAGATTCACATTCTCGACAAAATCTCTGCAACCAATCGCAAATCCATGGCCCTTTTCTACATGGGGCTTGGATTTGATAGGAAATTGTCTCCTCGTCAATAGATGGCCATAACTTCATAATCATAGCCACCAAATATTTTACCAAATGGGTAGAGGCTATGCCTCTTACCACTGTACTTGTGCCAGTGTCATGATCGCCAAGTTCATTGTGAACTAGATCATTTATAGGTACAGTGTTTGACAAATTATTATCTTAGATAATGGCAACATCCTTTAAAAATGATGAGGTCGCATGAGCTATGTAGTAAATTTAAAATAAACCATCATATGGCCTCCCTATATTACCCTCAAGCCAACGAGCAAAGTTGAAGCAACAAACAAGATATTGAAATTTATTCTACTCAAAACGGTAAATTAAAACAAAGAAGATTGGAATTTAAAGTTATATCCGACGTTGTGGGCCCATCAAACCTTAATAAGGTCACCAACAAGAGCAACTCCTTTCTCATTGGTATTCGGAGCGTAAGTAGTTCTCCCACTTGAGGTTGAAATACCCAGTCTCCGCATCTCACTACAAGGGATTCTGGATGAGGAAGCTTATAGAGAGGCACACCTCTCCCAACTAGAAAGCCTAGATGAGGCTAGGTTAACATTTGAACATCAGCATAGAGTCTATGCCTTTGATCGGATGTGCCGGTAGTGTAATAAAAAGTCTATTAATGAGAAATATATGAAGGAGATCTAGTTCTAAGATTGGACAACCAGATCGATAAGAATACCATTGAAGGAAGAAAGATCCGGCTCTAGTGGTTGGGCCCATATCGAGTTATGAAGGACTATAAAAATGGTGCGTATCTCTTGTGCACACTGGAATGTGAGGAATTCAACGAAACTATCAATTCCTTGCACCTTAAATGGTTTTATGCATGAAGCGTTGGAAATATTTGTATAATTATATCTACATTACATCTCCATTTAGATAGGTTGATTTTATTCACTTGTTTCACACAATTTGGTGATCAAGGACTTATTCTTAAGCAATTCATTACAAACTTCTGATGGTATTGGCTGAAGCATTTAAATCATACTTCTTTTTTCATAACATCATCAAACTATTTCTGAATCATGTCATCAATTAAAGATAGATATGACAAAGTCTTAAATGTAGCCATACGAAGGCCTGCATGCTTGTTCTCACTTTTGTTTCTACCTAGGATAGGTATCTTTCCTATGGTCCTGCATTCTAGAAGCTTCATGGTGTCACATTTATCCCATATATAGATCTCTTTGGAAATAAGAACATACTGACATTTTGCTCAAATAAATAAGTCAAATGTAGATCAAACAGAAAATTTTACTTTTACACATTTCCTTGCCCTACCAACCTTCGGTGATGAACTTGCATCTCTTACTAGTGATGTAGGGTTGGGAAAGGATGGAAATGCCCTTACTCGTATGTACCTTGTCCATGGTGATTAGCCCATGCTTCTTAGTAGTAGCATGGGGCAAGGTGTAGGGGATCCTCTTAACAGTAACGTTAAAGGTCATAAGAAAATAGTTCAAATAAACCTTTGAAATCTTAAGTCAGGAACAAAGGAATTAGATGTCTAAAATTCTAAGAGAGTTCAAAACCTTGAAAACTAGATTTTGTCAACCAAGTGGCCATCTAAAGATCTAAGTCTAGATAAACTACAAAGCAAGTCGCATTCTAAATTATGGAGTCACTTGAGAAGGGTAGGTTTGTAGCATCTTGATTTGGTTCCACCAATTCTTTGTCTATCTCCCATCATTATCATTTTAACACTCTCACAGGCTTGTGCCCTTTCTAGCTCTCGGTGGTGAGCCCTCACATCTTACTAGTTGAATGCGTTATGAGTGGTGAAGTTCATCTGCTCATCATATCAATTTATCATCACATTTTGTCAAAACAAATATGAAGTACCAGAAAATTGCTTATAGAAACTAAAGTTCAAGATCACATTGTGTCTACATTATCATACATCAGCATCATGAAATACAAAAGGAGGAAAGCACTTGTATCATTAGTTCTCCATTGCATACATTCTGAAAAGCATATAAAAACAAGAATTGTAATAAACATCTAATATACATGTGGAAATGAATAAAAAAATCCTAGACACCAAGAGTCTGGTTTAAAAAGAGAAGTATATATATATAATCAAGTTTTATGTACAATGTCATCATGTACTAGGCATGGTCAAAACGCTCAATGAGCCCGAAAATACAAAATGATCGTATCAAAATCTAACAAAAGTCACTAAAAAATCTAAAGTGGCCTCTCAACCCCTATGAGATCCCTCTGAAGGTGCATGACCACGTCTAGGACTCTAGCTACGCCGGCCCCTAGCCGAGTGCATTCAAGGCTCACGGTCCAAAATGGTACATGTGGCCTAACTATGAGAACGGCTCCTCATCAGGCACTCTGCAGTCCTATACCAGGTAACTCGGTATGGAGGGAAGTCACCATCTTTGCCACATGCCAGACAGGGGCAAAGACATCACTATACCTACTAGTTGTTGAAGGCTCCCTTGCATCCACTGACAACTCGATGCGAGTCTTCTCCATGGGGAGCATCAGGGTATCAATACATACCCAGTGAATCAAGTCTTGCCACTCATCAACATTTTCTACAAGAAAATGAAAAGAAAAGTTAGAAATAATCAAAAGATAAAAACAACAATGAACAAAAAATAGAGATAGCAACTAAGGCAATCCTAGCTAATTTTTTTAAAAAAATAAGAGTGACAACTCACTCGAATCTCTGGGCCTCCAAGAGGGATCTATATGATCAACACCTACCACAGATGTTACCCCCGACTGATGTCCTCCTCTTATATCTAGGGCAACATAACATCCTACTATGGGCTTATCATCCCCACATAGGTCCTGAGAGGGAAACTCCTCTAAGACTAGAGTCACCCTCTCTCGCACTCTGCTTTGCCCTCTCGGCTGTAAAATCTCCTGATTGTCATGCCACTCAGGATCACTATCCTCCTCTCCACCGACTCACTAACCTCCATGTCCTTAGTCTCCTCCTCTATCTCTCCCCGTGTGAACTCCTTAGACTCAGAGTCTATATCAATAGGGTCATCACTACTATGGGCAGGACCAGCGGTGATTTGAAGTAAAGGTGCATGAGGAGCACCGAATCTCTCTTGGGCATGTACCACCCGCCTAGCTACAATAGGGATGCCAAGAATAACAAAAGTCCAACCCCGGCCTCTAGGACCTCCCCTAGCCTCCCGAACTAATCTAAACACTGGCACCACTGGGGAAGCATACAAACATAGGAAAGGCCAAAACTGCTGAGGCACTCAATCAAAAGGGTGTGTCTCTACCTTCCCCGTCTTGTCCACAAGTTGCCTTGTAGTAGAGAAAGAAATCAAAGTGAGGGTATCCTCACCCCTCAACCCTACTTGTTGTTGCGAGACTCACAACACCCCCGGATGCGAGATCGGGCTTCTAGGTTGATCACCCGTGTCATGGAGTATGACATTGAGATCAAAATCACCAAGCTGGTAAGAGGGAAAGGATTGTGTGAAAAGCTAGTTTTGGGAAAGCAAAAAGAAGTATGCAACGAAGAAGAGGCTATTTTGATGATTCAAGACAGCCATGAGCTGAGTGGTAGGCAAGAAGAAGATAATGCTGCCCCGACTCCTTGCTGGACCCAAGGCATTATGCACTTCCTACAAATAGGCCTATGCCCTCCAGAGATGAGCAAGACCCAAAGGAGACATTTCAGATTGCAGGTTGTCCCGTACGCCATTGTTGATGGAGTTTTGTTCAAGAAAGATGTGAATGGAGTGCTGCTGAGATGCATTAGCACAAGTCAGATTCAAAGGGTGTTGGAAGAATTTCATAATGGACCATCTGGTGGCCATTTTGCACCGAGAGTAACAGCTCTAAAAATCATGAAGGCTGGTTATTATTGGCCTAGAATCTTTAGTGATTGCTATGCATGGATCAAGAGGTGTAAGAATTGTGCATTCTTCACAGGAAAAGAGAGACTCGCTGCCCTTCCATTACATCCAATTACAGTAGATCAGCCATTCATGCAGTGGGGACTTGACTTCATTGGAGCCATCAATCCCAATTCGAGCCAAGGGCACAAATGGATTTTGATGACCCACGACTACTTCACCAAATGGATGAAGGTAGCACTCAAAGAGGCAAATGAGTCAAACATCTTAGACTTTTATGAGTAGATAAAACCAGATTTGGTGTACACTGCCACAATAATTTCGATAATGCATTGGTATTCATTGGATCGGGGTGAGTGGTGGGGCTGTCAAGAACGGTATTTACCTAAGCACTTCATCAAACTATTACCCTCAAGGTAATGGCCAGGCCGAGTCTACAAATAAGAACTTGTTGAAGATCATTAGGAGGACTCTTGGTGAGAATCAAAGGTCTTGGCATACCAAGCTAAAATTAGCCTTATGGGCTGATAGGATAACTCCCAAACGATCCACGGGTAACTCTCCATTTAAGCTTGTCTATGGAAGAGAGGCAATCTTGCCCATGTCACTTGAGTTTCCAATGTTGGAACTCATGAAACATTGGAGTTGCTAGAATTTGAGCCCATGGAGGTGAGGTATGCGGAATTGATGGAGCTGCAAGAGATCGGGAGATCGTGCATCCCAAGCAATGGAAAAGGATCAAGCTTTGATCAAAAAGACCTTTGATAGGAAGGCTAAAGATAGATCTTTTCAAGTAGGAGATCTAGTGTTGAAATGGGATGTGGACAGAGCAAAGCGGGAAGGCATTCAAAATTTGATGCCATTTGGAGTGGGGACCATACATGGTCACAAAGTGTAAGAACAACAATGCTTTCCAATTGGCCTCATTGGATGGTGAAGAACCTGCAGATTCCAGTAAATGGAATCTATCTCAAGCATTGCTTCTAGAGGAGGTTCACTACATCTCAGTAAATATTAGATTAGATTTCCTTTCCTCCAAGTGCTTGTGCACATTTTTTTAGGTTGTTTTCCCTAAGTGCCTTGGCACAACTTGCTGTCCATGGAGATGTTTAGCATGTCTTTGCTTTCATCAGGTAACATTCCATCTTCCTCCTTGCACATTCTAAGTCAGTTTGGATTCTAAACAAAATATTTGATGACTCCATGCCCAATGGATTGCTTGATGTAATGGTCTTTTCATCTAGCAGGCAGATGACCCCGCTGAGTCACCAAATTGTTATCCAAAATTCACCCCAAGGTAAATTTTGATAACATGCATCATAATATTCAAATCCCAAGCAAATTGATTGATTCAGAGCAAAAATCAGGTTTCTAGGGTCCCTGCAGGAAATTTTCTAACTCTCCTGTCCAGGCTGAAAAGAACAAGCTCGAGAAAATGCGGAAAAAGGTTCAGAAGGCAAGTAGGTTGATCCAGGAAAAATTGTGAAAATCGGCTAAGTCCTAGTCCACAGGAGCAAGCCCGGGACATTTGGGACGTCAAGGCGCGGATTGGCCATAAAGCCTCCAGCGGCCCAAATAAAGAACAGGGACATCTGGGATAGAAGTATGCGAAGGGCGTGAGAGAGCCGGTGAGGTTGAGGACCAATCAACGCATGACACGTGTCTTAAGGGAAAGGTTCGAAAAGTCAAAAGGGTGAGTTTTGAGCACCGATCCGAACCAATAAAATAGCGCCACATGTCCCAAAGAGGGGCCCACAAGGAAATTTCAAAAGGAAATCCTACGAAAGGCAAAGGAGAGAGAATTTCTTGTCCAATCAACACATGCCACGTGTCATCCGGTGGCGAGCAGCGGGTAAGATTTTGAAATGCATTTTCACATTACGTGCCCTAAATCTTCAGATCGCCATAACTTTCGATCCAAAGCTCAGATTTTCACGTTCTTTATATCAACGGAAATATGGTGAAATTCTCTACATGATTCCGGGGTCAATCTTGCATTTTGGAGCATTCTAGAGGGATAAAATTGAGAAACAGCTCTGACGCGTGTTCATGGCCAGAAATGACATTCCAACTGACAGATTTAATGCAGAATGGGTCGCATTCTCCTGTAATCTGGTCAAAGTGACAGGGTATGGGTTTGTAAGGTCCCCCATGCCATTTTAATGCACCTGCAGTCAAGAAAGAATGGGCTCCCATGCCTTTGTACGTTTTCTGTCTCCTGGGTTCGACCCATGCAATGTAAAAAGCCAGATTTGGCTCATTAGAAGGGGGAACATTTTTTGGGCATAGCAGACTTCTTCTTTCACCTCCAGCAAGTGATTGATGAAGGATCAGACCTCTCCAAGGATTGTAACAGTTTTCTTTTACCTCTCTGAGGGTGTAATGCATGTTTTGACATTGAAATGATAATGCAAGCTCTGTGAATGGGTTTCAATCCTCTGTTTGTATTATTTGCTTGATTTCAGATACTAAATTATACATTATCAGTCTGTGTATGTTTTATGTTGTGAACTTTGGTCTGTGTCTATTTGCATGACAAATATGTTTCACCACTCCTTTTGGTGCATCACCATCTTTAGTTAGTTTCAATTTTTGCACTTCTACCCCTGTCTCCTTGCAAGTTAGAGTAGGATTAGGATCTAAACCTCTGTAGTTTTGCAAAATATAGATCTAAATCAGAGGAGTTTGAGGAACCAGCCTCTAATATGGAGATTCCTCTCTCAGTTTCACAAGTCCCCATGCTTGGAGAGAGGTTTCCATGTTGTGCAATCACACTGGATGCTAGAGTGATCAACCTAGAAGCCTGATCTGCATCCAGGGGTGCTGTGAGTCTGCAACAACAGTTTTGGCACGCCCGGTGGGAGCAGAGGTCTCATTTTTATTGCAAAAATGTTGATGTGCATCTGCTGCAATTTTCTTGCTTGAAAAGAGCTATTATTTGCATATATGGTGACTTCAAGGGGAAGAATCAACTGGTTTCAGTAGCGCAGGCCTCAAAGCTTATGAGAAGAATCACAAGGTCGAGGGTTGGAGAAGAAGAAGTGCTGTTTGAATATCTGCAATTATCTCCAAGAAGAAGGCAAAGGGGAAGAAGGGTTCAAAGGTCTCCATCTCCACCAAATAGAACTCTCTCAACTCCTCCACCTTACAGGCCTTTCATTCAGTATTCAAGAGTCCTTCGACCAATCGAATGGCGCAACCAACAAATCCCTTTGTCAATTTCAGCGGGCTGACCCACTTGCCCTCAATACGAGAATCCAGCCCAATTGCAGCGTTGAAGAACATTCCATTTTTACTCGGAGAAAATCATACCACTCCTCGTGATCATGTCAAAGACATTGCTAACATCTGTGCAATCCATGAGATAAATGAAATGGATGTGGTACATCAAGTTCTTTGGCATCATCATTCAAAGGGAAGGCATTGTGATGGTTGAAGCCTTGAAGTGGTTCTATCACAAACTAGAATCAGTTTGGTATTGCACTTCATGATCAATTTGAGAGAAGGGAGACAACTTGTCTCTTTTGGAGCAAGCCGACAACTATCAAGAGAGCCCCCAACGAGTAAGGTGATCGATTTCAACTTCAGATTTCAAAGGTCTTGGGATAGGATTCTAGTAGCAGTTAGGCCAATAGCAGAAGGTGCTTTTCTATATTACCTTAAAGCTTTAAATTATGATATTTCTATGTTGGTTCAATCTATGGGAGGCACAACTATCCCTGCTGCTTATAGTATTGCCATTAGAGCTGAAAATTGTTTGATTCAAGCTAGCAAGCTAGCTCCTAGGCCTCCAATGCCATTATATCCAAGTTTAGAGAGCCCAAGTGCTAGTCAAGCACCTGTCTTAGCTCCTATTCCCACTCCTAGAAATCAGAGTTCAAATGAAGCCTCCACTTCATCTCCAAGTGCCCCAAATGAGCTTCAAGAGGTCATGAAGCAATTGCAAAATCTAGGCAATGAGCTGGTCACACTCAAGAGACAGCAAGCTCAAGGTTTTAGACCTTCGTATCAGCCTCAAGCTCAACCTAATAGGCAGTCATATCAGCCTCAAAGGCCACCTAATTCAGCTGCAAATATGAATCAAACAAGGCCTCCTGTCAATAGACCATTCCAGCCCTATAATCCAAATGCCATATCTGCATCTAGGGCATTAGTACCAGCACAAAACAACATTGCCCAGGAGTATGATTGGTGTTTTCCGTGTAATGAGCCTCATAATCAATCCATGTGCTTCAATGGTGCTTTGACTCAAGCTTTAATGGTAACAACTACTGGTGTGGAGGGTGAGAACAGTCAAGAAAACAGCCAACAACAAGAAACATTCCAACAACAATCAGCCCCAAATGACACCACATTGGTAAATTGGCAAGTAGAGGATTTCTGTGGCATGAATCAGGCAGTTTCTCAAGGTGTTGCAGCCAACACAAGGTCAAAAAGGAGAAATTTGGGTGAAGAACAGCCATTAGCCCCAGCCAATCCACAACCTTCCACAGCTCCACAAATGATTGGCAAGCAAAACCTAGTTTCAAATGCACAAGGGCAGCCTAGAACAGCCCCTAGGCCAACTCAAATGCCAGCTGTTGCTGCCCACATACAAGGAATAAATGTGAAAACCAAAGGACAACAGAGAGATCCTTCATCACCATTCAGTATCATTGATCAGATGAAGAAGACAAACGTCAATATATCTATGTGGGAATCCCTATCCATCCTAGGCCAAAGAAATCTGCTGCAAGCTGCCATGAAGGATTGGCCAACTTCGAATCAGCAGGTCCAAATGCAAGAGAAGGTACTCACAAATGCTGCCCAGCCTGAAGGAAATCATGGAGCACAACAAGGTAAAATGTTGAAGCCCCCCTTTCTATGTTTCGTTAATCATTGGAAATCAGCTAGTGCATAATTGCATGATAGATTCCGGGGCAAGTAGCTCAGTAATGCCTAAACAGATAGCTGATCAGTTAGGGCTCCAGTATGAAATAACATCTAAGGGAGTAGTGCAGCTGGATGGGACAGCAATAGCAACAGTTGGAGTGATTAGAAATTTGAGTCTTACCTTGCACGCATGTCCAAATGTTGTTGTCTTACAAGATATATCAGTCATAGACCTTCCACCACTCTTTGCCCTATGTTTATCAAGGGACTTCATTGCCAAAATTGGGGGATATTTGTCCGCTCATTGGTCTCACATGCTATTCAGAATGAGGTATGGAACTAAGGATACAATTAGATCAGAACCTATTGCAAACTTCCACATTGAGCCCTACACTCCAAGTCAGATTAATGCCAATTGCTCGGCATTTGATCAAGAAGATCACCCTAGCACTGATGAAGCTGACACTAAGGTTGGAAGTATCCTAGATTTGACTCTTGATGAATGGGCAAGCAAGGTGCATGATTTTGATCCTTATCAAGGAATAGAAGAATCTGAGCTAGGATTCTATTGTATACACGAAGAAATTCAACCTATTCCTAGCATCATCAAGCCAAACCACAAGGATGACAATGAGGTATGGCAGCTGCTTTTTGATGGATCAAGGAGTAGACAAGGTGCAGGAGGTGGAGCCATGCTTATTTCACCTCAAGGAGTAAAGTATTATTCAGCTTTTAGATTTCAATTTGCATGCTCCAATAACACTGCTGAATATGAAGCCTTGGTGCAAGGGATGCATTGGGCAATCAAGAGAAAAATAAAGAACTTGCAAGTCTTTGGGGACAGTGAGCTGATTGTAAATCAGGTCAAGGGACAGCATGCCGCCAAAAATGATCTACTCAGGTGCTACAAGAACAGGGTATGGGACCTCATGGAAGATTTTGAGGGTTTCGGCATCAAATCCATCCCTAGGAAAAAGAATCAAGCTGCTGACAGGCTTGCAGCAGTAGGGGCAGCCTTTGACATTGTAGAAAACATTCAACAAGACAAGGTATAGCCAAACATCCACGTGATTGTGAGGCCTTCAGTGCTGGATAACAATGTCAGTTGGTAGGTATTTGAGAATGACCAGCAAATCATCCACTTCTTGCAAGAAGAAGCTGAGTTCTCAGCTAAGAATCAAGAAAAGTTGGAACAACAATATGGTGACCAAGTGATACAGCTGAGAACTGACAAGCTGCCCAAAGGACTTATCACTTTGGAGTCCATTTTCAACCCCAATGATCAGTTTAGAAAGGAGAAAGCAAACATTCAGGTCAAGAGAGAAGATTCGGTATCCATCTTGGTAGAAGAGAACAAGCCATTGCAAATTGGAAAGATGACAACTGAGCAAGAAAGGTGTGAGTTCATACAGCTATGTCAAGAATTCCCTGACGTGTTTGCTTGGAGCTATGAAGACTTGAAAGGTTTCAATCCCAACTTAGCTCAGCATACCATCGAGTTGGATCCAAATACTAAGCCTGTCAGGCAGAAACAGAGACCATCCAACCACACATGGAGCCTCTCATGAGGAAAGAATTGGACAAGCTGATTGAGTCAAGAATCATATTCCCAATCAAGCATTCTAGTTGGGTTGCCAACTTAGTTCCAGTCAGAAAGAAGAGTGGAGAGATCAGGCTGTGTGTTGACTTCAGAGATTTGAATAGAGCCTCTCTCAAGGACCATTATCCACTCCCTTCCATGGAGCAAATATTACAAGTCGTAGCTGGTTCAGAAAGGTTTTCACTACTTGATGGTTACTCAGGCTTCAATCAGATTATGGTAAAGGAGGAAGACCAATTCAAGACAGCCTTCACAACCAAATGGGGCACATATGCATACAAGAAGATGCCATTTGGACTGTCGAACACTGGAGCAACATTCTAACGAGCTATGGATATGGAATTCAAAGGCTTGATCAACAAGGTAGTGCTGGTATACCTAGATGATATCACTTGTCTTCTCAAAGAATGCTGCAGACCATCTCTTTCACCTCAGGCAAGTGTTTCAGAGGTGTAGAAGGTTTGGAGTGTCTTTGAATCCTAAGAAGTGCATCTTTCTTGCACATGAAGGGAAGCTCCTTGGCCATATTGTCTCCAAGGAAGGATTAGCAATTGATCCAGAGAGGGTTGAAGCCATAAGAGCTCTACCATTGCCAAGCCACAAGAAAGCCCTTCAGAGTTTCCTGGGAAGGATAAACTTTGTTTGGAGGTTTGTCCCAGATTTTGCAGCCCTTGTCAAGCCCATCACCAAAATGTTAAGAAAAAGCATGGCTTTCAAATGGACGATGAAGGCAAGGAGAGTTTTGAAGCAATCAAAGAAGCCATCTCCTGTGCACCCACTCTCATCAACCTGTGACTTTTCCAAGGATTTCATCCTCTATGCATTTGGAGGTGATGACACTATTTTTGCCATTCGTACAGTGCAATAAAACAAAGATAATGATGAATGTACCGATTGCCTTCTTCACTAGAGCCTAGATGACGCAAAGTGAGGTACTCTTTTATTGAAAAACATGTGCTTGCAATAATCAGGAGTTTGAAAAATTCAAGCATTTAGTCTCAAACAACAAGGTCGAGTTGCTAGTCTCACATGCTAGGGTTAAGGACTTCCTCCTCAACAAGGATTTGAATGAGAAAAGGGCAGGTTGGATCACCCGTGTCATGGAGTATGACATTGAGATCAAGATCACCAAGCTAGTAAGAGGGAAAGGATTGTGTGAACAGCTGGTTTTGGGAAAGCAAAAAGAAGTATGCAACGAAGAAGAGGTTGTTTTGACAGTTCAAGACAGCCATGAGCCGAGTGGCAGGCAAGAAGAAGACAATGCTGCCCCGACTCCTTGCTGGACCCAAGGCATTATGCACTTCCTACAAACAGGCCTATGCCCTCCAGAGATGAGCAAGACCCAAAGGAGACATTTCAGATTGCAGGCTGTCCCGTACGCCATTGTTGATGGAGTTTTGTTCAAGAAAGATGTGAATGGAGTGCTGCTGAGATGCATTAGCACAAGTCAGATTCAAAGGGTGTTGGAAGAATTTCATAATGGACCATCTGGTGGCCATTTTGCACCGAGAGTAACAGCTCTAAAAATCATGAAGGCTGGTTATTATTGGCCTAGAATCTTTAGTGATTGCTATGCATGGATCAAGAGGTGTAAGAATTGTGCATTCTTCACAGGAAAAGAGAGACTCACTGCCCTTCCATTACATCCAATTATAGTAGATCAGCCATTCATGCAGTGGGGACTTGACTTCATTGGAGCCATCAATCCCAATTCGAGCCAAGGGCACAAATGGATTTTGACAGCCACAGACTACTTCACCAAATGGACAGAAGTAGTAGCACTCAAAGAGGAAAATGAGTCTAACATCTTAGACTTTTATGAGCAGATAACAACCAGATTTGGTGTACCTGCCACAATAATTTCTGATAATGCATTGGCATTCATTGGATCCAGGGTGACTGAGTGGGCTGTCAAGAACGGTATTTACCTAAGCACTTCATCAAACTATTACCCTCAAGGTAATGGCCAGGCCGAGTCTACAAACAAGAACTTGTTGAAGATCATTAGGAGGAATCTTGATGAGAATCAAAGGTCTTGGCATACCAAGCTAAAATCAGCCTTATGGGCTGATAGGATAACTCCCAAACGATCCACAGGTAACTCTCCATTTAAGCTTATCTATGGAAGAGAGGCAATCTTGCCCATGTCACTTGAGTTGCCAACGTTGGAACTCATGAAATAGCTGGAGTTGCTAGAATTTGAGCCCATGGAGGTGAGGTATGCAGAATTGATGGAGCTGCAAGAGATCAGAGATCAGGCATCCCAAGCAATGGAAAAGGATCAAGCTTTGATCAAAAAGACCTTTGATAGGAAGGCCAAAGATAGATCTTTTCAAGTAGGAGATCTAGTGTTGAAATGGGATGTGGACAGAGAGCAAACCGGGAAGGCATTCAAAATTTGATGCCATTTGGAGTGGCCCATACATGGTCACAAAGTGCAAGAACAACAATGCTTTCCAATTGGCCTCATTGGATGGTGAAGCGCAGATTCCAAAGTAAATGGAATCTATCTCAAGCATTGCTTCTAGAGCGAGGTTCACTACATCTCGTAAATATTAGATTAGATTTCCTTTCCTCCAAGTGCTTGTGCACATTGTTTTGCTGTAGGTTAGTTTTTTTCCCTAAGTGCCTTGGCATAGCTTGTTGTCCATGGAGATGTTTAGCATGTCTTTGCTTTCATCAGGTAACATTCCATCTTCCTCCTTGCACATTCTGAGTCAGTTTGGATTCTAAAAGAATATTTGATGACTCCATGCCCAATGGATTGCTTCAGGCAACTGGTCTTTTCATCTAGCAGGTAGATGACCCCACTGAGTCGCCAAATTGTTATCCAAAATTCACCCCCAAGGTAAATTTTGATAACATGCATCAGAATATTCAAATCCCAAGCAAATTGATTGATTCAGAGCAAAAATCAGGTTTCTAGGGTCCCTTCAGGAAATTTTCTAACTCTCCTGTCCAGGCTGAAAAGAACAAGCTCTGAGAAAATGTGGAAAAAGGTTGCAGAAGGCAAGTAGGTTGATCCAGAAAAATTGTGAAAATCGGCTAAGTCCTAGTCCTAGGAGCAATTGGGACATTTGGGACGTCAAGGCGCGGATCGGCCGAAAAGCCTCCAGGCGGCCCAAATAGCAACAGGGACATCTGGGACAGAAGTATGCGAAGGGCACGAGAGAGCCGGCAGGTCCGAGGACCAATCAACGCATGACACGTGTCTCAAGGGGAAAGGTCAAAAAGTCAAAGGGGCGAGTTTTCGAGCACTGATCCGAACCAATAAAATAGCGCCACGTGTCCAAGTAGGGGCCCACAAGGAAATTTCAAAAGGAAAGCCTACGAAAGGTAGAGGAGAGAGAATTGCTCGTCCAATCAACACGTGCCACGTGTCATCCAGGTGGCAGAGCGCGAGAAAGATTTCAAAACGTGTTTTCGCCTGTTTTGTGCCCTAAATCTTCAGATCCCCATAAATTTTGATCCATAGATCAGATTTGCACGTTCTTTATATCAACGGAAAGCTGGTGAAATTCTCTACACGATTCCGGGGTCAATCTTGCATTTTGGAGTAGTCTGGAGGGATAAAATTGAGAAACAGCTCTGACGCATGTTCATGGCCAGAAATGACATTCCAACGACTGCATTTAATGCGAATGGGTCACATTCTCCCGTAATCCAAAAAGTGATAGGGTATGGGTTTGTAAGGTCCCCATGCCATTTTAATGCACCTACAGATTAAGAAAGAATCGGCTCCCATGCCTTTGTGACGTTTTGTCTCTCGGGTTCGACCCATGCAATGTAAAAAGCCGACTTGGCTCATTAGAAAGGGGAACATTTTTGGGCATAGAACGTCTTCTTTCACCTCCAAAGCAAGTGATTGATGAAGGATCAGACCTCTCCAAGGATTGTAACAGTTTTCTTTTACCTCTCTGAGGGTGTAATGCGTGTTTTGACATTGAAATGATAATGCAAGCTCTGTGAATGGGTTTCAATCCTCTGTTTGTATTATTTGCTTGATTTCAGATACTAAATTATACATTATCAGTCTGTGTATGTCTTATGTTATGAACTTTGGTCTGTGTCTATTTGCATGACAAATATGTTTCACCACTCCTTTTGGTGCATCACCATCTTTAGTTAGTTTCAATTTTTGCACTTCTACCCCCTTATCTCCTCGCAAGTTAGAGTAGGATTAGGATCTAAACCTCTGTAGTTTTGCAAAATATAGATCTAAATCAGAAGAGTTTAAGGAACCAGCCTCTAACTGGAGATTCCTCTCTCGGGCCACAAGTCCCCACACTTGGAGAGAGGTTTACATGTTGTGCAATCACACTGGATGCTAGAGTGATCAACCTAGAAGCCTCGATCTCGCATCCGGGGTGCTGTGAGTCTCGCAACAACACCTACCATGACCTAATAAGGTGTGGCCTCCATATCATCAGTGGTCAGGGAGGCAACTGGCTGGTGGGGTGCTCTAAGCACCGACATCTTTGTCCATCTGGCTGCACTCACAGTTCCGGATCTGCCACCTCTACGCCTCTCCCGGAGGGGATGATGCACTCATAGACCTAGCTCATAACTAGGGTCGATGGCTCAAGGACTATCCCTGTAAGCATACCACCTGTATAGGTCATGGTAGGTGGTCCCAAGTATATTGGCTCCCTAGTCATAAATCTTACCATGTTCCTTAATCTGCGTGCAATAATAGGGGACCAGCAGTAGAGTAAAGTTTCCTCCCTTGTCCCCGATCAATCTTGAGGTAAGGATCCCCATGATGGTGTAACGAATCAAAGGGATAGGCAAGCTAGGGATGGAATGGACCCTCACCCCCTTCTTTGAACTAGTGGAGACGATCGCATCTCCCATATATGTAGCCCACCGAACTATCTCGAGCCACGAACCTATTGTCTCAAGTGTAATCCATCTCTCGATGATCGGGACTCCCAAGATATGGTAAACATCCTCTAGGGTGATATTCCACTCACCCCTGAATCCTAGAAATTGGAAAGTGTTCCAATCAACATCCCAATATGAAAACAAGTCACGCGAGTATGTGACTAGAAGGTGCGACATGAGGAACCCGTGATATATGTAATATGTTGGCCCTCTGAAGAGTATCCTACTAGGCCCGAGAAAATGCATCCAACACTACTGGAAGCCAATCACACTCTCTCTCATGGCTCCATATGATGTACTCTTCCTTCTTCTACAATAACATGCAAAAACACGCAAAAAAAAGTAATTACGCATCGAAATCACATTTGTAAAAATCATGTAAGAATACCAAAGATGCAAAAATGGGTTCAAAACAATGATATTTTAGCATTCTATAAAGTATCGACCACCGCCCTGAGTAGGGCGGTGGTTCCGTAATCACCGTTTTGAAGGGCATCGGTCCTATAACCGCTGCCCTACTCGGTGCATGGCGGTGGTCATGTCCCGCATTTTCAAATGGGTCACGTGCCCTAAAAACACTCAAAAATGCAAAAAACGACCATTTTGACTAAAATGAGAGCCTACCCATTAGGCGTTCCCCCCTAAGGACACATTTAAAACTAAAAATTTCAAAAATTACCCCCCCATGGTGAAAATTTCATCATTTTTACATTTTAGGTATAAAAACGGTAAATCGAGAAGAACTAACCTGAGATCTCGCGGGTCGATGTTCCACTCACAGAGGCATGATCACTATCTCGTCATGAACGTTTCAACTATACTCTAATTGAAAACCATCACCGTGGGTCCCAGATCTCAAAATCAATCAAATCAACACAGCAAATGAATACGAAAATGGGCCTATTTTTATATATATAGCATTTTGACTCATCTTGGATGCCCCTTTTCGCAGGTTTGGAGCGCCGACAGAGGTAAGTTCTTATCCTCGCACAAATGGTAAGTCCTCACTTCATATTATTTTAGTATTTATTTTCAGCTTATTTTATCTATCTACACTTGAGACTTCTTTTCATTTTATAGGAAGCAAGAATTTTGGATGACTTCATTTCGACACATCGGACGTATCAAGTATAATTTCTAACTTCCCATTTTGGGACCGCCATACTCGGACCCACCGTTTTTGCCTCTTCATGGCTAAAATGCTTCTCAAGGGAGCAATATATACGTACATAAAATTGTAAGGGCACATCGCGTAACGATGTTACACATGCCCCGATGATGATACGGTATCCTCGCAAGGTGTTCGGAGATCCGAAAAGCTCTCCAAGTGTGCATTAACATCCCACATGCCCCAGATTACCCTCTTCATTCTTTGTTTTGCTCTTTCCCCCTCTTTTCCTTTGCATTTTTGTCTTCAATGACGAAAATGATGCCTTGGCTCAGGCGGCGGTCTCGTGACCGCCACTGTAGGCGGCAGCAATCCTTCACGCATTTTCCATCACACTTCTTTTAACACGACTCACGTAAATTTTCGACTTTTACCAGCTTTTTCATCCATTTTTTCTTGTATTTATGATTTTGGTTCACTAGAATAGTGTTTCTCCATTGTTTATAGAAAAAGAGTCCTAGTTAGAGTTACCTTTCGGTGAATGGGAATTCTATAAATAGCTGGTTTGATTACAGAGCAAATGGCCCCTCAAAATTTCCTCTCATCCTCTCATTTCAATAGTTTAGTCTTTCAGTTATTTCTTATGAATTCAATAGTTTTAATTTGTTACATGCATAGTTAATCTTATTTTGCTATTTAGAAGCCAAATGATCTTCTTGTTCTAGTGTTATTACTGTTTCATACAATCAATTGAGATATGATAGTTTCATTTTTAGTTTGAAGCCATTATAGTTGTAGGTTTTGTTCTGCCAAGAAGGATAGTTTCAAGTTCGGATGTTTTGTGTTGTATGACTCACAAGAAATCCCACTAGGAATTACATAAGCCAAGGTTTGTTCTCTTGCGCTATCCCTCTCCTACTTGCATTATATTCGATCTACATCCAAAGTTACCATTGTTCCAGACCTACTTACATTGATGCAAGCATTACATACTTTTCTAGATTCACATGAGCACGAAGGAACAAGGAGACCACACTTAGGGGAAAAAGCCACACACAATCAGATTCACCACTATTCTACAAAATCTAGGTTCAAGCTATCAAAGTTCTAGTTAAAACATATCAAATAGAGTAGTGAATCATTTCATTTCAGTTAATCTCGCTTTCGATATTGCTGGGGAAGTTGTGGGGATTGATAGTTTCTGAGAAACTATGATTCATTCCTCACTTCTGAGGTAAGATCGGGGGTATTTCAAATAGATTAGATCAGTTATTTGGTTATTCAGAATAGATTCACAACTACACAGGCAGGTAGCTATACTCGGCTACTTTGTTTGTTTTAAATTTTTTATTAGCTTAGTTGTCATTTTCTAGATATTAAATAATTGCTCTTTCAATTCTATTAAATAGTTGTTATCTTAATTCTGTTAAATATTTTGTCAAAAATACAAAATAGAGAATTTAGATATATGTTGTGGATATACTTTGCATAATTAGTTTACTTTGATTTAGTTAGATTTATATTATTTCTTTTGTATGATAATCACGGGACCTAGGGAGCCTAGAGAATACGTATTCAAGCCAATCGTGCCTCAACCCAATCTTGTTGTAGCAATAACTGACATAGACCAAAACCTCAAACTCGGGTCTTTCGAACAACAATAGAATCACAAGAAATCAGTTCACGATTAAGAGGATTAAACATAGAGGACGATAAAGCACATACATTTCTATTAAACCGGTCAAACTATAGATTTGCCCTAAATAAATATCCACATGACTGTAGTAAGGGCTTGAAAGAGAGAAAACGTTCGGTTGTGATCCTTTGGTCCCACAACTAGATGCAGGAGATATCCTCATTGACATAGACATTGGATTAAGAATCCAAGTTGTCAGAACACCTATAAGGTACTCTAAGAAGATTGCACAACTTTTAGTTCTAAACATAAAGGCCAAAAAGGCATACAACTATTGGATATTAGGGATTAATGATTGATTCTGCACATGACCATAAGAGGCCCACAATGACCATGAACCTATGGTTGTGATCCACAGTCAATCAGACGTAGATGCTGATTTATTCACTTTAGTATTAAGATCCTCTCCACTTCCACCAATCATTATCGCACAACTATCCTCACTAGATATAGCGGCTAATCAAGCTAAGGATTTATGGACTAGACTAAAGAATCACCCATATAATCCACCATACATCCATCATTCATTTTTCATGACCTTGTTGGAGGATATCTATGAAGCACCCATAGGTTATCTTCCATGTATCCAACAACCTATAGATCGGATCATGCTAGAGCTTGATATTGATTGAAGCCTTCGAGCAGTAATCCTCACCGAATGATCTATCACACCAGTTTAGGTTAGGAGAGCCTTATTTGCCTTAGATTCGCAGATTCCATTAGTGCACATCAAGACATAAGATTACCTAACTAGTTTTTCTATGCCCCACATATATTCCATCCCTAACTCCTGTCTCGGCATGGCCTCGGGAGGTCGGGTGTGAGGAAGAGTTACTTGTAGATTCCCATGCTCACTTGTCACTTTTCCATTGTACAAAATTGGTGAACCCAACGTGAAACTTCCTACTTTCTGGTTTGGAGTCATATTTATTCTTGTTCTTCCAATTAGTATACTTTTTCATCTTTTCCACCTCATTAGCCTTTCACATCAGCTTTACCAACAAAATTGGTGAACCCGACATGAAAGGAACAGTTGCTTCATTTTCACCTTTCCCCTTTTAGTGTTTCATTTTCTTTCATCCATCTTCACTTCTTCCCATTATTCTATGGGTATTCATATACCCCGAATATGTCGGGATTCGATGCATATGGAAGACTCTCTTAGGTCTTGAAGCATACTACGATCAATTGAATAAAAAACCATCATCCTGTCTCTCAGAATGGGGTGAAAACTATTCAATCAACCGGTTTTCAACACAAACTTTGCCTCAAAGGACTAGATATAGTTCTTCTTTCCAAATAGAGGAGTTGGATCAGCTCACTCAAATGCAACAACCAGAGCCTTCAGGCTCGAATAACATGATGCTCACTGGAGAATCTGGTTCATCTCCTCAGGTGTTGCTTAGACCACAAATCAGTAGACAATCAGATCCATATCTATTTTTAGATGATGAACATTTAGTGTGTTATGCTAGGAGTGAACAACACTCTCAAAGTATGTACCCACCTATAGGAGGTTTGTAAACACAACCCGAGGTCTCTTTTCAAGAAAACACCTCCATTCCTCCACCTATAGGAAATGCCCTTGGTGAAACTTGGCAGGGCACCGATCAATTTATAGCTAGGTACCATATGCCTATACAACCTCAACAAACACCACTAAGGAAAAATACCGTATCTTCACCAAACGAGGTCATCTCAGCCTTAGTTGAGAAAGTTAGAGGGTTGGAACTTGCTCAAGCAAGTCAAAATTTGTAATTCACATAGGCAGGAAATTCCAATCCTCTACATCATCCTAGCCAAATAGACCTCCTCACAGGAACAAGAACGTTAGGCATGCCTCCTCAGTATTCACAACAAATGCCAACTAGAACTGCGTTCTCTAATGCCGCTCCAGTGGAAAATATGATACCTCCCGGTTTAGTACAAAACAATCCATTTTTGAACAATGTTCCTCCATATTTAAACATGTATTCCAAGTCACCATAGGGAGATATGTTCTCTTCTCCCAACATGTTTTCTCAACCATAGGGATTTCCTTATGTCCCTACAAATGCATACGCTACGCCATATCAACAACCCATTCCACCTCCACCCCCTCAGCAGGCACCATCAATGGTTGAAACCTATGCGATAGGAACTTATTCAGAATATTTGAAAGAGCCCTTAGACTTCACTATACGAAGTGTCATGCTTCTAAGACCTCTTCTCGATTTTCCCAAGTACAAAGGGGAGGGAGACCCGAATGCACATATTAAGGCCTATGCCACAACCATTCAAGAACTGCTCCCCTGGGATGGAGTTGTTGCTAAAATATTCCCCAAAACCTTAGAGGGTATTGCCCTCAATTGGTATTATAGAATACCTGAAGCCTCCATCCATTCATTTAAACATCTCATTTTAGATTTCATCAAGGTGTTTGACATGAAAAAATTGTGAATCCTTGCATATCAAACAAGACACAATGAATCTGTTGCTCATTTCATCTAGAGATGGTGTACAATCCTCTATTCTTCAGCAAGCACTCCAAACATGGACCATATGGAACTATGTGATTTATTCCTTCATTCTCTCAGTAGAGAGGTAAAGGAAGAAGTCGAGAAGTTCTCACTAAGAACTTATGATGAAGTGCTTGAGAGTGCCCTCCGAATAGATCAAGCTGCAATAGATAGCGATCACAAGGCATATGGAACAAATGGGAGGTTATTCATCCCCAACCAAAATACTATGACTTATCCTACTACCAAAAACACCAATCAAGGACCTAAAATCCTTAACAAGAATCGCGGGGTCACAATAGATGGAGTAAAGACCAAGCAAAAAGGTAAATGTCAGTAAATGCTCCACCGCCGATTAACAATCAACACGGTAGATTTTAATTGTCCACAACAACAAAACAACAGTGGAAGATCCAAACATAGGGTTCAAGTCAAAACTCAACTGGATATCAAAACCAAAGGCAACAAACACAAAAATTAATCTTAATAGTCAATGGTTTAATCAAAGTTTTGGACCACAACACATGCCAAACCAATAACCTAGGAATTACAATCCCAACTCGTATTGTGGTTTCCACAAAATTTGAGGCCATGACACTAGCACTTGCTATGACTATAATAAATTCATGCAACATTTTCCAGAAGAACAAAGATAACTTTTCATAGATATGTTCTTAGTAGATCCTGCATCACCTGTGCTAAATACTTTCACAGGGCAAAGTATCCCCTCAAAACGCACCCCTTAAGATCTTCAATGATCCACTCCCAAATCAAAATAACAAATTAAATCCAAATGGGATAAACAAGAGTGTAATGATAGGAAACAATGATCATGAAGCCTCGACTTCACTAAATCTACATGTCGCACCCTCATTTAGGAAGTCACCACAAACCAAGATATTCGGTTTAGTTGAATTAGTTACTAAGCTATATGTGGAAGCCATAACAAGGACACAAGAGTAATCCTCTCATCCAAATCCAAGCTACCCACTAGAGCCAGATAACATTCAGTAAACACTAGTAAAACCCGTAGGTGCCTATGATTTAATTAATGACTTAACAAAGAACTTTTCTCACATCTCCCTTTTGGACATGTGAAGAACTCTCCTTCCCATAATTTTTAGGTCATTTAATTAACATCACTTCTCCTCCGAAACACAAGTAAACCATATAGACTTTCGTATCCACCCTCCGGGGCAGCCGTATAGGGATACCGAGTTTATATTCGACATAAGCAAAATGCCAACAAATGTTGAGATTACACGTAGAGGTGATCTAGCCTTACATCTACAAGTGTGGGTTTATAACAATTACGTTAAACACGTAATGGTTGATGATGGGGTAGAAGTTAGCATAGTCCCCTTCTCTTTCCTTCAAAAGCTAGGGTATGGAGAGACATATTGTTCCACGACTGAAATACATTAAGAGGCTATGATAGCCTTAAAGCCACTTCGATTGGAACTATAATACTACCAAATCACCTTAGGACCCAAAACAATCCTCACCGAGTTTTATATTATATATCGGGAAACTAGGTATAATATGATCCTCGGCTACGACCATGGATACATGGAATGAAGGAATCCCTTATGCGTTATTTTAGGAAACAAGATTCTCACACTTAGGAAAGATATTCGTAGTAAAAGGTGATCCAAAACCTTTCAATATACACCTAGCAGACCTGAAGAAAATGCCAGGTGTTCACTCTAAGTTTGAACTGCCAATAAACCAACTTAACATACCAACCAATTCAAAACCACAAGAAAAATTAATACCTATAGCAGAACTAGAGATTACAAACCTAGTCAAGTGCATCCCATCCCTCAAGGATGAAGCTACCATTGTAGAAATTGTGTCATTAGGAACTACTACAAAAATTATTGAGTTAATAGAACAAGATATACCAATCTTCCTACCATTTGATTCTATAGGTATGGGATGTACCCTAGGAGTTGGTTCTCTCTCTAGCAAACGAGCTCTACATGGTAGAAGTAACCGAAATAGAAGAAATATATGTAAGGAATATCCGACATCCATCTTTCCAAACAAACATTGGACTCTCCACTTTGATGGAGCTAGATGTCATTATGGGGCTAGGGTAGGTGTGATCTTTACTTCTCCCGAGGAAAGATCCTACTACCATTCACCTTTAAATTAAATTTTGAATGTACAAACAATGGCATTGAGTATGAAGCCCTCCTCCTTTGTATCATCATAGCTAAAAGGCTCGGTGTTAATGACATCGAGTGTTAGGAGACTCTTATTTAGTAGAAAACCAAGTCTTTGAGGTGTATGAGACTAGAGTTGAACATTTCTGAGATCTACAAAACAACAACAGTATTATATTTGAGCAAAGGATTTAATTTCATATCCATTGAAGCAATCTGTAAGAACAAAATCTTCTCACAAATTCGATAGCAACATTAGCTTTATGTTTGACTCCAAACAGTGAGTTGGAAGACACCGTTTCATGGTATCCCTTCGTGATGAACCATTAGTAAAGAAAACATCAACAAACCCTCTTCTAATGCGCATAGCTGATAATACACCTACTATATTAGTGTTAGAGTAGGTATTTACCTTAGCTCATGTTCACCTAGGTACTTTATTTACCTTTATTGTGTTAGGTGCTTTGATATGGATGATTGTAAGCCAAGTCCATCTCCTTTTTTCAGTCCGAGGTTACTCTTACATCAACATATGTACCACACCACTTTGTGATCCTACATTGTATAGGCAGTTGGTTGGGAGTCTCATGTACTTGACCCATACTCGCCCTGATATTTCATTTGTAGTAGGGCTTGTATCTCGGTTTGCACATTCTCCTCATAGTAGTCACTGGTAGGCTGAAAGGATTTTGCATTATTTTCATGGCACTTCCCACTTTGGCCTACACTACACTAGGGGCTCTACTCAGTTGGTTGGGTATACAGATTCAGATTGGGCAGGTTCTATTGATGACAGGCATTCCACTTCTGGCTATCTTTTTGTCTTGGTTCTTCTCCAGTTGCTTGGGCATGCAAAAGCAATAGGATATTGCACTTTCATCTTCAGAGGCAGAGTATAGGGCAGCAGTTACAGCGAGTCAGACAGATTCTTTGGCTTCTCCAGTTATTGACAGAGTTTAGATTCTCATAGGATTCACTAACATTACTTTGGTGTGACAACCAAAGTACAATTCACATTTCTCGCAACCCTTTGAGCACAGCGGACTAAGCATATCGAGATACACATCCACTTCATTCGGCAGCACATTCAGGATGGAGTTCTTTACTTGGAGTACCTTCCGACTCAGCAGTCAGGTTGCAGACATCTTTACGAAGCCTTTTGCATCACCTCGCTACCTTGAGTTGCGTGGAATGCTTGGGGTTTTGAAGTTGTTCTTGGGGGTGTTCGTGAGAACATCTTCCTTCTTCTTCTTCTTCTTTCTCTTTCCTTATAGCAGGATTCTTTCCTTCTTTTGGTTTGAGATTTCTTCATGGATATATTGTACATGAGTACCTCATCAGGCCTAGTTTCGGGACTCATACTGTGGACATGCCACTTCTATTTTGCCCCTAGCTTCACTTGAGGGGGTGTTAGAGTAGGTATTTACCTTAGCTCATGTTCACCTAGGTACTTTATTTAACTTTATTGTATTTATCGTCACCCACTTATGTGTGTGGATATTTATTTTATCTTATTTAGATATTATGAGATATTATCTAGTTGTTAGGTATAGTTCTTTCCTTGATCTATGGTATTGACTAGATCCTTGATGTCTAGTTCTCTCCTAAATCTATGGTCTTGACTAGTTCTTTGATGACTAGTTATTTGTTTGATTTATGGCTTGATCTACGACCTTGACTGGTTCTTAGATTGTTATTCCTTGCCTATTTAAGAAAGGCCCATTCTCATTGTATTTCATTGAGTTCCATAATAATATATGATATTGCTGCTCATTTGTTTGCAAAGGTTTTGTGTAAAGTTATTCTCGCAAATTACTTTCATCTTATTTATCGCGGTGTTTGATTAGCATCTGTGTTCTTGGCTTGGTACGATCTGGTTATCGTTCCTTTCACTTAGGTCACGTTGATAGTGATACAACCACTCTTGATTACCTAAATGCCTATGCAGAGTTATATCTAACCCATCACATGGTAGATTTGTCCTTAATCCCACATTCATCTTCTTACTTTGGAAATCCCATGGTAGAGCTTCCCCTGCAAAAGAAACTCGACATATATGTGGTAGAGAATGGAGAAGATCTGGAACTACCTCCAGCCCCACCTGAGTTTGAAGAAGGTAACGCTTTTTTAATTGAAGAAACAATTGATATTAACATCGGAATGGGGAAAGAACCAAATATCTTGAAACTAGGATCTCTGTTAACTCCAGAAGAAATAGATGTACACGCTCGAATCCTCAAAGAACATCAAAAGGCTTTTACATTTAATTATAAAGAAATGACAGGAATTACACCACACATCATGGTACATAACCTCCTCACCAAATCAGATGCAAATCCAATTAAACAAAAATTGAGACCAATGAAACCCAAGGTAACTCTCATGGTAAAGGAAGAAGTAATGAAGCTTCTTCAAGTAGGGTTCATCGAACCAGTTAACTATTCTTAGTGGGTATCTAATATCATCCCCGTTCTCAAAAAGAATGGGAAGATATGCATCTGCATAGACTTCTGAGACATTAACAAGGCGTGCCCCAAGGATGACTTCCCATTACCATCCATTGATGTCATCATTGATGCATCAACTGGATTTGAGATTTTGTCCCTAACGGATGGATTCTCGGGATATAATAAAATCAGAATATCGAACAAGACCAAGCAAAACCACGTTTATAACTCCTTGGAGAACTTTTTGCTACATTGTTATGTCATTCGGTCTCAAAATGCTGGCGCCACATACTAGTGGGAAATGACATACATATTTCATGATATTATTCATAAAATCATTGAATCCTATGTAGACAACTTGTTTTCTAAGGCTAAGAAGTGTTGTGATCACTGGAAGTGCTCTCGCATCATTCTTTCACTTTTGATCGTATACTTGAGTCACACTAAACCCAGAAAATGTGTTTTGGTGTGATGAAGGGAAACTCCTAGGTTACATTATTTCATTATGAGGGATCAATGTAGACCCAACCAAAATCCAGGATATTCTTGAGATGATCCCACCATCGATGACTCTACCATTAGATCATTTCTTGGAAGGCTCGAAGCAATCTAGAGATTCATTCCAGACTTAAGTTTTGTTGTACATCCGATCAATAATTTGTTGAAAAAGGATTTCTCCATTATTTGGACAAAGGAATGCCATGAGGCCTTCAAAGTAGTTAAACAATTCTTACTATCTCCTACCACGTTAATGCCACCAAGACCAGATCATCCTTTGATCTTATATTCATGGGCTATGGATGTCTCGCTAGCTTGCATGTTGGCTCAAGAAGATGACGATAAACGAGAACATGCAATCTATTTTAATAGCCAAACATTTCTCGATTATGAAACATGTTATACACAACCAAATGTTTAAGACATTACATGCTAAATCAAGAAAACAGGGTCATTGTAAAAACAAATGTTAGGAAATAAGAGATAAAATATGTGAAATAATCCCTTATAGAATCGCAACAGTAGAAACTAATATGCAGAAAATATTATAGATCTCAAATAAAAGTGCAGAATAAATAACACAACACAGAGAGACAATATTTAATGTGGTTCACCTAATTTGGGCTACTTCCACCAAGAATCAGTTGCTCAAATTTTATTACAAGCCTCCACTCTCTCAATAAAATACCCAGATCCGTTTGGAGCTATGCTCAACAAACTATACTGAAATTCACACCCGAATTCAAAACACATCTACAATACATTTGCTTGTCTATCTATCATATGAATAAGATCCTATAAATAGACAAGCTGCTTAAGTAGTTTTACAAAACCATGGGTATTCAACAATGGAAAAAAATAAAACTATCCCATAAACCTATGGGTAGCCGAAGAAGAAAGTTTTACAAAACAATGAGTACCAAAAAACCATGGGCCCAAAAACAGCCCATAACGGTTACCCATTACCCATGGGTTAATAAACCACCCATGAAAATTTGCTTGAGGGCTTTGCCCCTGAACCCCCTTTAATGGGGACCATAGTAAAAATACTGAGTGTAACACATAGAAGGTGTACCACACTCTAACATGAAAATAGGCTCCACAAACATAACAATCTCCCACATGGAGACTAATTTCCACTGAGAAAGCTTCTCAATCCTTCACTGTCATCCATGAAGGCCAACCAAAGCTAAACATAGCTTTAGTTTATCCCTTGTGACCACCTTGGTCATCATGTCTGCAGGATTCTAACTGGTATGAATCTTCTCCAACTTCAACTTATCTTCCTCCAAAGCTATCATGATGAAGTGATATCTCAACTATATATGCTTCATCCTAGAGTGGAAAGCAGAGTTCTTAGCTAGGTGTATAACACTCTGACTATCACTATGCAGCTTACATTCCTCCTACTTATGCCCCAACTCCTCAAGCAATTGTTGTAACCAAATCATCTCTTTGCTTACCTCTGTGGCAGCAACATACTCAGCCTTCGTGGTTGACAAAGCCACCAACTTCTGTAGTCATGAAATCTAGCTCACTGTTGTCCCACCTACAGTATAAATATAACCTATCGTGCTCCTCTTGCTATCTACATCTCCAGCCATGTCTAAATATACATAACCACGTAAAGTGGTGTCGATTCTTGTAGCACAAAAATGTCCCCATGGTCCCTCTCAAATACCGAATGATCTAGTTTCATGCTCACAATGCTCTTTACCTAGATCACTCATAAATCTACTCATAGCTCCCCCTTTGCATGGGCAATATCAGGTCTAGTGCACACCATACATTACATCAAACTAGAAACTACTGATGAGTAAGGTACTTTGGACATCTGGTTTCTTTCTGCTCTCTCATGGAAATTGCTCCTTTGATAACTTGAAATGCCCCGCCAAAGGAGTCCCAATCTGGTTTAACATCCCGCATGTTAAACCTATCCAATACCTTCTTAATGTACTCTTCCTGAGATAAATTCAACTTCCATTCCTTCCTATCCCAAGTTATCCTCATACCAAGGATTTGTCTGGCTGCCCCCAAATCCTTCATATCAAAGGATTCACTTAGTTGTTTCTTGAGTACTTTTATTTCCTACATGTTTTTACCTGCAACCAACATGTCATCAACATACAAACACAGGATAATATAACTTCCATCCTCAAATTTCTTTGTATACACGTAATGGTCAAAATGACATCTAATATAACCTTGCTCCATCATGAAGCTATCAAACTTCTTATACCATTGACGTGGAGCTTGTTTCAAGGCTTACAAGTTCTTCTTCAGTTTACACACCATCTCCTCTTTACCTTTGACCTCATAGCCCTTTGGTTCCTGCATATATAGTTCCTCCTCAAAATAACCATGGAGAAATGTAGTCTTTACATCTAAGCTGTTCTAAGTGTAAGACTTCGCTGCCACTATTCCAAGAACATTTCTAATAGAAGTCATTTTTACTACAAGAGAAAATATCTCATCAAAATCTATACTTGTTTCTACGAAAACACCTTGACCACCAACTGGGCCTTATATCTTTTCTTTCCTCCTTCATCTTTAACTTTGTACACTAACTTGTTTTCGCAATGCTCTTTTGCCTTTTGGTAGCTTCACCAAATCCCAAGTCTAGTTCTCCATGAGAGACTTATGCTCCTCATCCATGGCTTGCTCCCACTTCTTACTGACATCTACATTCATGCTTCATCAAAGATCTCTAGCTCTCCACTATCAGTGAGTAATAAATAATAGAGAGAAGGAGAAAAATGTTCATGTTCTTTTCTTACCCTAGAAAACCTCCTCACTGTAGGAGTTTGGGGTTCTGTTGAGTAGGTTCCTGAAATAATTCATGGGTCACTTTCCCATCTGGAAGATCCTCTACCACTGCATATTCTTTCTTGGATTCTTCCCTGTTTTCCTACAATTGTTGCTTATACATGACTTTCTCATTAAAGACCACATCCCTAGACCGAATGATTTTCTTGTCCTTAATACTCCAACATTTAAATCCAAAGTCATCACCACCATAACCAATGAAAGTACATTTTTCTAATTTAGCCTCTAGCTTGATCCTATCATCCTTGTCTATATGAACAAACACATCACATCCAAAGACTCTAAGAAATGAATAATAAACTTTCTTACCATACCATGCCTCCTCAGGTATGCCTCCATCCAAGGCACTTGAGGGTCCTCTGTTTATCAAGTACACAAGCTGTACTCACCACTTTTGCCCAAAAAGAAAGAGGTAGTCCTACATGTAACCTCATGCTCCTAGCACGTTCCATTATTTTTCTGTTCATCCTTTCTGATACCCCATTCTGTTGTGGAGTTCCTGGAACCATCTTTTTCCTGTGGATTCCATTCTTAGAATAATAATCATTAAATTCATTGCTGCAATACTCCCCTCCATTATCTGACCTAAGACATTTTAGCTTAAGACCTGTTTCATTCTCTACCAAGGCTTTCCATTTAACAAAAGTGTCAAATACATCAGATTTGTTTCTAATACAATAAACCTAAACTTTCCTTGTTGCATCATCAATAAAAGTAACATAATAACTTGAACCCCAAGAGATGATACTTGAGCTGGCCCCCACACATCAGAATGTACCAGCTCTAACTTACTCTCTTTCTTTGTAGGTCCAACCTTGAGAAACCTTACTCACTTTTGTTTCCCATATATGTAGTTCTCACATAAATCCAAACCTATTTTTGTATATCTAGGAAAATTATTCTTTATGATGTTCATGCCCTTATGGCTCATATGACTGAGCCTATAGTGCCATAATGTTGTATCTACATATGAAGCCACAAGATTACAATAATTAGTACTATCAGTGGTTAAATACAAGGTTCCAACCTTCTTACCTCTTACCACCACAAGAGCACCCTTGGTAACCTTCCAAGAGTTAGCTGTAAATATCATAGTACAACCATCACTTCCCAATTGTCCCTACCGATATCAAATTTCTCCTTAATGTAGGCACATGTCTGACATCCTTCAATAGCCATGTATTCCCATTCTACATCTTAATCTGAACATAACCTTTTCCAACTATACTGCAAGGCTCATCATCACCAAGAAAAACATGCCCAAAATCCCCTTGAACATAATCAACAAAATAATGTCTATGTGGAGTAGCATGAAAAGAAGCCCCTGAATCTAAAACCCAAGATTCAGTAATATTATGCAAAGAAAGAATCAAAGCATCCTGACATACATTACCCGATGCCACATTTTCCTCCTTGTTTTATTCCTGTTGTTTCTTGTCCCAAAGCTCCCAACAATCCTTCTTTGCATGCCCAGAATTTCCACAGTTCCAACATACAATCTTGCTCTTGGATTTTGACCTTTCCTGATCTTTCGATTTTCCATGGTTTCCTCTATTCTTCTATCTCCCTCTAGTTTTTGTTGTCAAAGCATTCCCTAGAGTAGAAGATTCCCGGAGATTTTTCTTCACATTTCCTCGCTTATAATCACCCCTACAACATCCTCAAACTTGACTTCAAGTTAGCTGGAACCGAGTTGCTTACCACCATTACCAGGCTATTCCAACTTTCAGGTAAAGAGAAAAAAATTAATAAAGCCCTAACTTCTTCATCAAATTCTATTGTAACCAAAGCTAGCATATTCATAACCATATTGAAATAATTTAAATGATCTACTACTCTTGAACTATTCTTAGACATCTTCATATTAAATAGCTTTTTCATTAAAAATATCTTGTTAGAAAGATGGTTTTTCATACTTACCTAATGCATCCATTAGATCTTTTGTAGTCTTTTCCTTTGAAACATTAAATAATACCAAAGATGCAAGACACAGTCGGATCATTCCAAGTGCCTTCCGATCCAACAAATTCCATTTTGCATCTGTCATACTTGAGGGTTTGTTCACCTTCTTAGACAATGGAGTATAAAGATCCTTCTAATAAAGGTAATCTTCCATCGACATCTTCCAAAGACTGAAATTCTTCCCATTGAATTTATCAACCTTACATCTTCCATCATCTGCCATAGCTCACACTTAAGGTAAAATTTTCCCTCCAATTCAAAACTTCAGCAAACCAAAGCAAGCTCGATACCAATTGTTAGGAAATAAGAGATAAAATATGTGAAATAATCCCTTGAATCGCAGAATAATAGAGAAACTAATATGAAGAAAATATTATAGATCTCAAATAAAAGTGCAGAATAAATAACACAACATAGAGAGATAAGATTTAACGTGGTTCACCCAATTTGGGCTACATCCACCAAGAATTAGTTGCTCGATTTTATTACAAGCCTTCAATCTCTCAATAAAATACCCGGATGCGTTTGGAGCTATGCTCAACAAACTCTATAGAATTCACACCTGAATTCAAAACACATATGCAATACATTTGCTTGTTTATCTATCATATGCATAAGATCATATAAATAGACAACTGCTTAAGAAGTTTTACAAAACCGTGGGAATCAAACAATGGGGCAAAATAAAAATGTCCCATAAACCTATGGGTAGTCGAAGAGGTGGTTTTACAAAACAATGGGTACCAAAAAACCATGGGCCCAAAAAATGCCCATAATGGTTACCCATTACCCATGGGTTAATAAACCACCCATGAAAATTTGCTTCAGGGGCTTTGCCCCGAATCCCCTTCGATGGGGACCGTCGTAAAAATACCCAAGTGTAACACATAGAAGGTGTACAACACTCTAACATGAAAATAGGCTCCACAAACATAACAACTGACCATTTACGAACTTTCCTCACACAAGGGTCTTTGTCTAAAAAGGTTGGATGCTTTATAACCTTAATGGGTGAATTCAAGTTAACTTTTGTAAACCAGAAGTCCATTAAGGGACAAATCATTATAGATTGGTTAGCCAAAACCCGTTAGAGGTGATCTAGTAGATTTTGACTTTCTTGATGAATACATATATTACATCGAAACCAGACCTCCCATCTCTAAATGTCCTTGGTATACTGATATTATCAATTTTATCATGGACCATACGTATCCAAAGGGTGCTACACTGCAACAAAGAAGGTGGTTATGCATTATCGTAGCTAAATATGTTATTATAGAACAAGTGCTCTATCATAAGGCTTTTAATGGAATGCTTCTAAGGTGTGTTGACACAGAAGAATCCAAAAAGATTCTCTATGAATATCATAGTGGAATATGTGGAGGCCACTTCGGTGGTCATGCCACCTCTTGCAAAATACATTAAATGGGATATTTTTGGCCCACTCTCGAACACAACGCAGTAGAGTTTGTACGCATATTCCATAAATGCCAAGAATTTTCCCATGAGATTCATATGCGCAGCACAATCTCTACAACCAATCGCTACTCCATGGCCCTTTTTACATGGGGCTTGGATTTGATACGGAAATTCTCTCCCTCGTTAATGGATGGCCATAACTTCATAATCACAGCCACCGAATATTTTACCAAATGGGTGGAGGCAATGCCTCTTACCACTGTACCAGGTTCCGTGATCACCAAGTTCATTGTGAACCGGATCATTTGCATGTATGGTGTCCCACAAATTATTATCTCACATAATGGCACATCCTTTAAAAATGATGAGGTTCATGAGATATGTAGTAAATTTAAAATCAACCATCATATGGCCTCCTGTATTATACCCTCAAGCCAACAGTCGGTGCAAGCAACAAATAAGACATTGAAAGTTATTCTACTCAAAATAGTAAAAGAAAACAAATGAGGTTGGCATTTAAATTTATATCCGACCTTGTGGGTGCATCGAACCTCAATAAGAACACCAACAGAGAAACTTTTTCTCATTGGTATTTGGAGCAAAAGTAGTTCTCCCACTTGAGGTTGAAATACCCGGTTTCACATCTCACTACAAGGATTCGGATGAGGAAGCTTATAGATAAGCACGCCTCTCCCAACTAGAAAGCCTAGATGAGGTCGGGTTGAATTTGAACAATGGCATATAATCTATCTTTATTTGGATGTGCCGGTAGTATAATGAAAAGGTCTATGAACAAGAATTATATGAAGAGATCTAGTTCTAAGAATGTGGATAGCTAGATCGATAAGAGGACCGGTGAAGGAAGAAAGTTTCGCCCAAGTGGTTGGGCCCATACCAAGTTATGAAGGACTATGGAAATGGGGCGTATCTCTTGTGCACACTGGAAGGTGAGGAATTCAACTAAACTGTCAATTCCTTGCACCTTAAATGGTTTTACGCATGAAGAGTTGGCACTATTTGTATAATTATATCTACATTGCATCTTCATTTAGATAGGTTCATTTTGTTCACTCATTTCATACAATTTGGTGATCAAGGGACTTATTCTTAAGCAATTCATTACAAACTTTTGATGGTATTGGCAGAAAAATTCAAATCATACTTCTTCTTTTTTCATAACATCATCAAACTATTTCTGAATCATGTCATCAATAAAACATAGATATGACAAAGTATTAAAGGTAGCCATACCAAGGCCTACATGCTTGTTCTCACTTTTGTTTCTTCCTAGGATAGGTGTCTTACCTATGGTCTATTCTAGAAGCTTCATGGTGTCACATCTATCCCATATATAGATCTCTTTGGAAATAAGAACATATTGAAATTTTGCTCAAATAATATAATTCAAATGTAGATGAAAAAGAATATTTTACTTTTACACATTTCCTTGCCCTACCAACCTTCGATGATGAAACCTTACATCTCTTATTAGTGATGTAGGGTTGGGAAAGGATGGAAATGCCCTTACTCACCTGTACCTTGTCCTTGGTGATAAGCCCATGCTTCTTACTAGTAGCATGGGGAAAGGTGTAGGGGGTCCTCTTAATAGTAACATTGAAGGTCATAAGTGAATAGTTCAAATAAACCTTTGAAATCTTGAGTCAAAAACAAATGAATCAGATGTCCAAAATTCCAAGAGAGTTCAAAACCTTGAAAACCAGATTTTTTCAACCAAGTGGCCATCTACGGATCTAAGTCTAGATAAACTACAAAGCAAGTCACATTCTAAACTATGGAGTCACTTGAGAAGGGTAGGTTTGTAGCGTCTTAATTTGGTTCCACCAACTCTTTGTCTATCTCCCATCATTATCATTTCAACACTCCTCACAGCTTGTGCCCTTTCTAGCTCTCGGTGGTGAGCCCTCGCATCTTACTAGTTACATGGAGTTAGGAGTGGGGCAAGTTCATCTGCTCATCATATCAATTTATCATCACATTTTGTCAAAACAAATATGAAGTACCAGAAAATTGCTTATAGAAACTAAAGTTCAAGATCACATTGTGTCTACATTATCATACATCAAGCATCATGAAATACAAAAGGAAGAAAGCATTTGTATCATTTGTTCTCCATTGCATACATTTTGAAAATCCTATAAAAACAAGATGTTAATGGCGAATCACAAAGCACCCTTGAATATCTCAGAACTCGATGGGTTAAGACTCTCAAGTATGATTGCATAACATGGAGCTTTTCCCAAGTGTGGGACCTTGTGAATCGAGAAAGCTCTCTGGATGAAGGATGATTCCTATTCCTCTATTGAGATGCACACATAAAATGCAGAGGGTTTAATCAAAAATATAATCTAACTTGCCAAGGGGACAAGGTAAGAAGATGCATAAAATAAACTTAAACTAAGAAAGGTGATGCACCGAGGAATGAAGAACACCTATCTTACCAATAAACACAAACCATTAAAATATAATGCAAGATCATGCACAGATAACCAAATTTGTAGTGAAAGATCAGGAGGATGCAAATGAACACAGAGAGGGTTGAGAATCATCCATGGACATGAATTATTTTCTCCAAAGATTGATACAATACACTACAAAATGTAAATGGGAAAATTTGCATTAGAGTTTTAGATGGGAGGTTTGAACTCCACAAATTCACCCACCAAAGAGAAGAAGGGAGGGGCAAAACAAGAATGTCCAACCTTTAGAAAGAATCCCCTCCTTACAATTTATAGGAAGAATGAGAGAGGGAAGAGAGAGGAATTCCAAATCTACCCCAACCACCTCCAGATTGTATTTAATTCATCTCATTATGGTGGTAGGTGAGAACCCTAGCAAACCCAAAAAATGGTGAATTGTATTTTGCATTTTTGAAGAACTTGTTCTCACCCAATTAAGTTTTGAAAATTCCAACCTTGTGTGAATCCGAGCTCCCTGTGAAAATTTATGGCCATTTGAATATCGGGGTCATGGTTTGCCTTTGTCAGGTTTAGGTGTCAACGCTCAAAATGTTGTACCTCCTAAAGGTGGACATTGGTGCATTTATCCTTATGTCAACATAATTTTAATTGTGCCATAGGCTTTGAAAATGTGTTGTTGACATTTTGATCTGCGCCTTCAACATGTGTCAGGGCACAACTTTTTACCTGTCGACATTTTTTGATTTGTGTCTTCAACTTACACTGTGGCACAAATTTTTCCTCTCGACATTTTTTCTCGCGCCTTCAACTGTGCGGGGCATAACTTTTCCGTGTCGACACCTTCTATTCTCATGCCTTTAACCTAGCCCGGGTGTAACTTTTTACTGTCAACACCTTCGATCTATGCCTTCACATGCGCTAAGGTGTAACTTTTTACTGTCAACATTTTTGATCTACGCCTAGGCACGATCTGGTGGCATAAATAAATGTCATTTTTGAGTTTCTTTGATTTCCATATTCTTCTGTTTGTCTATGAACTTTGAAAACTTCAGCTGAATATCCATTGAACGCAGGTGTTCTCACGATGCCCTTTGCAGCAATTTACTGAGAGCAAAATTACCTAAGGAGGGGATATATACAGACAAGAATTCTAATAAACATCTAATATACATGTGGAAATGAATCACAAAAACCTAGACACCAAGAGTTTGGTCCAAAAAGAGAAGTATATATATAATCAAGTTGTATATACAATGTCATCATGCATTAGGCATGGTCAAAATGCTTAATGAGCCTGGAGAATACAAAATGAACATATAAACAATCTAACAAAAGTCACTACAAAAAAAATACAAAGTGGCCTCTCCTGTGAGATCCCTCAGAAGGTGCACGACCACGTCTAGGACTCATCGGGTGCACTGCGGTGCTCGAGAGCAGTGAAGGCTCATAGTCCCAAAAAGTAGCTATGGCCTCACTATGAGAGTAGCTCCTCATCGGGTGCTCTACAATCCTATACCCATCTAACTCGAAGATTTAAGGGAAGTCACCATCTTGGCCACATGCCAGAGAACTTCTTCTTAAACAAAAGCAGTCCTCACCACCATTTGTTCAACCTCAGCCCGCAGGGGAAACGACATCACTATGCCTACTAGCTTCGAAGGCTCCCCCACATCCATCAACAACTCAAAGACAAGTCTTCTCCATAGGAGTATCAGGTATCATTACATACCCAAAGTGAATCAAGTCTCTCAACTCATCAACAGTCTCTACAAGAAAATGAGAAGACAAGTTAGAAATAATCAAAAGATAAAAACAAAAATGAACAAAAGGAGAGATAGAAACTAAGGCAATCCTAGCTAAAAACAAATATTAAAAGAGGAGTGACAACTCACTCGGATCTCCGAGCCTCTAAGAGGGATCCCTAGGATCAACACCTACCACGAATGAGGATTTGCCGTTGATCTACGATGTCCTCCGTAAGGACCTCGAAAACCGAGGTCCAAATTTTTTTTCTAACTCCCATTATTCCCGTTATTAAATTGATATGTTGATTTATCACATAATCAAATCATAAAATTATACAAACAAATCATATGTGCTAAACATATTGATAAAAATCAGCGTTGAGTCCAAAGGACATTTCATTATTTTTGATATCTCAGTACAATCTTATAAGTCACATGCAATGACAAAGAGCCTCATAAGCTTATATAATATACTGATTATTCCAATAGTACATCAAGTACAATTTATTCCATAACTGAAATATAAAAGTAACTAATCAAGATCTGAAATCAGCTTGAATCCCTTTAGATTCTTTCCTTTCCTTATCACCAAAATGGCTGTATTTTCCACAAAGGGGTTAGCTCAAACTCGAATGGAAAGGATTTCCATTTTCATATGTAGTATTCTACAAATGAAAAATGTATTCGAGAATATAAAGTCATGCATCATCACATACTATTTCATTCATTATTATAATAATGATTTCAAAAGCATGTATACATGCATGAACTAACCAAGTTTAATATCTTTCAAGAGTGGTGTCTTAACCATCTTACATGAAAATGCATAAAACTTACCTCACGTAAGGATGATTACATAATGCATTTCATAATATTATTTCATGCCAAATCAAATCAGCATACCAACTGTTTGAAGAAATGTCACATATAGGCTCCATGTAAAAAAAAAAGGAGAAGGCATGATAAGCAATTGTCAAAGCTTCAACATGAACTTCACTTTACAATTCTTACAATGAACTTTATGCCAAATCAGATCAGCAACATAATGCATTTTCAACAAGCACAACAAATCCTTTTATACTCAAAAAGAATGCATGAGATCCGTATGACAAAATGTCATAATATAAACTTCAAAGTATAATCCAAGAATGCATTTCAACATGACAAAGTGTCATTAAAGAATTTCACATAAATTCCAATGAATCCAATGACATAATAAAATGCCATGAAATAACTTCACATAAATTTAAACGAATTTATTCCATCTAATAAAATGCCATAAAGATATTCACTTCAATTCCAACGAATTCATTTTAAGCGACAACACTGCAGTAAATAGAACAACAATCAAAAGATTACATAACAACAAGCTGTTTGACGTAATGCCACAACACATGATTCTTTAAATATTCTAGCCAAATGATTGCACACTAATCATTTAACAAAATGCAAAAGCATATTAACAACAAACAACTGCGCAACAAATAAACAACAATCAAAATATTGCATATCAACTATTTGACGTAATGTCACAACACATGATTCTTTAAATATTCTAGCCAAGTGATTGCACACTAATCATTTGACAAAATGTCATAGCAAAACATTCTTTCAAATGCTATGCAAATGATTGCACATTAACCATTTGACAAAATGCGGTGTCTAACAATGAAACACTTCAGAAAAGAAAACAACAATCTGCTGACAAAGAACCTGGAGCATAGAAATCACCCCAAAGCACTGTGTTTTGACAGCTAGTGTTACAGCTAAATAACACATCAAATATTAACTACACATAGTAAGGAATTACCCAAAACTCGGCATTATAACAGCCAACACTGCAGCAAGAAATGCAGCACTAATTTAATTAAAAAAAAAGCACTTCCAACAGCAAATAACCCAACTTATAACAGTTGAAGCAAATCAACGAATCAACAAAAATGCAACATTCCAAAGCATTTAAAAATGCAACCTAGAGACCAGTCCAAAACCCATAGCGAAAATGTCAAGAAATCTTCTCTCAACAACCAAATGAATAACCTCATGGATTCCATTTATCAAGTAAAGATAAAAAAACGAGATCTTTGGCTCTCATACATGAGAGATCCAAAATATAAAATGCCCATATTAAAATAAACATATTTTCCAAATACCCATACAGGATTAACTCGAAAATATTAATACCCACAATAGATAATCCATATTTCTCATTACCCAGAAGAGGAATAAACTGAATATGCATTTACTTGTAAAATATTGCATAGACAAAAACAAGAAACCCTTGCCTGAAATATTCGTGATGAAGAAGACCAAAAACCCTTTGTGATTTCCTCTTTCCTTCTCTATTTTTCTTCCTCCAGCTTCTTAGCTCCACACCACACAAAATAAACTCCAAAACCTTATTTATTTTTATAGAAAATTTCTCCCCAACATTGCTGCAATAAAGAATGGAAAGATCCCCAAAATACAGGCCCAAAATCAGCTCCAAATGGCCGTAAAACTTCCATGAAATCCTCCAGATTTTTTTTTTTTTGACATGGTCTCTCCTCTACTTCCTCCTCTCTTCACGGCATGCTAAATGGTAAAAATCAAAACCTAACTCTCCTTTATTCCATGGATTCCAAAATCCATTTAAACATAATTAAACTTCAAAAATGCCTCCAATTAGCTTTTAGGCTAAATTTAATTTTATTTATTTATTTTAAATGAAACTATGTGCCACATTTCAAAAGGAATAATTAACACATAAGTTAATGCCAAAATAACTCATAAGTTGAATTCCATAAAAAATACCATTTTAATCAAGCATCATTTAAATGCCAAGCTCATTAACCAAGCAAATTAAAATGTCATGCATTTATTACGGTTGAGTCAAAAACATCTAGATAATCTTTTGACACTCGGTTATGTTGCTAACATACCATCATAAATTAGGCTTAGGCTAGATCACATAACCGATATCTTAGGTTAGTTAGGCTAGCAAATGATATTAAATAATATCACACCGGAAGCTACCAAAATGCTATCCCCGAATCAAAAGGGTGAGTGCTAACTCACGGAAGAGTGGGCACTTGTGCGTATACTCACATGTGTATGCACACAACTATGCTAGCTTATATAAATAAGTATATATGCTCGCATACCTATGATCATACCCATATGGGTATATGGATGAATGCCCATTCCTTTGTGCTGTATACTCATACCTTTGATGATGACTAACTAAAACACAAACGAGAAAAACAAGAAAAAACAGATTATTATTGATATTGAGTTCCAAAATTCGGGATGTTACATCCTCCCCTTAACAAGGGTAATGTCCGATTACCGAGACTTAAAAAGAAATGGAAAGTTCTTTCTTACATACTCTGCATCTTCCCAAGTGGCACTTCTTTCACTTAGGCTGTCCCATTGGACCAAAACTTGTTGGATATCTCTATTTCGCAACTTAATGCTTCAGCTGTGATAATATCCTTACTGGCTCAAGCTGAAAATTTAGCTTATCATCTACTTGTAGTTCTGCCAAGTTAGCACATGTGAGGGATCATGCACATATTTTCTCAAAAGTGAGACATGAAATACATCATGAATTTTAGAAAGTGAAGGAGGCAATGCTAGCCTGTAGGCTACAACACTAATTTTCTCTAAAATTTCAAATGGACCAACAAATTTGGGTGCAAGTTTAGATGCCTTTCCAAACTTAATTGAACTTTTATGAGGTTTCACCCTCAAAAACACTTTTTCACCCACCTGAAATTCTTTTTCAGTCCTTTTCTTATCAAGCATAACTCTTTTGTCTATCACTTGCAGCCTTTAATTTTTGTCTTATAACAATCATTTGTTGATCGTATTCTTTTAAAACATCAGGACCTGTGGTTACCCGATTTTCAAGGCCTTCCCACCCCAAGGGTGTTCTACATTTCCTGCCATATAAAGCTTCAAAAGGAGCCATTTGCAAAGAAGTATGATAAGTATTATTATAAGCAAATTCAACTAAGTGCAGAAAATCTTCCCACTTGTTTTGCTGGTCCATAACATACATTCTTAGCATGTCTTCTAATACCTAATTTACTCTTTCAGTTTTGCCCATCTATTTCAGGATGATAAGAAGAACTAAAATGTAGCTTTGTGCCAAAAGTAGCTGCTAGAGTTTGCCAAAACCGAGATGTAAACAAAGTATCTCTATCAGTAATAATCAGTTCAGGAACTCCATGTAATCTTACAACTTCCTTCACAAATCTATCAGCAAGTACAGGTGCATCATCTGTTAGATTACCAGGAATAAAATGAGCAACCTTTGTTAGCTTGTCAACAACAACTAAGATAGTATCATGCCTCTTTTTAGATTTTGGCAAACAGAAATAAAATCCATAGTTATAGTTGCCCATTTGTCTTTTGGAACGTCATGGGGAAAAAGCTTACCACCGGGATGGCAATGATCAACTTTCACCTTTTGACATTCTAAACATTTAGAAACAAATATAGCCACATCCTTTTTCATACCAGGCCAAAAATAAAATTGTTTCAATTCATGAGTCATTTTAGTGACCCCGGGATGTGCAAAATGAGGAGCTTGATGCACTTCTTGCATCAGAATAGTTCTGAAATTTCCTTCAAAAGGTACGTAAATTCTACCTTGGAACCTTAGAAGACCATCTAAGTCCAAGGAGTACCCAACATACTTGTTATCCGCTATTTCTTGCAACATATTTTCAGTCATTTCCTGACAGAAAGTATCTATTTTCTGCTGTTGTAATAGCTGATCCTTTAGCAAAAATTTAATTCTAGAAATAGCAGCAAAGTGGACTCTACGGCTGAGTGCATCAGCTACTCGATTCTCTTTACCTTTGACATACTTTATGTCCATATCATAGTCACTAATCAATTCCAGCCATCTCCTTTGTCGGGCATTCAAGTTGTCTTGAGTAAACAGATGCTCCAGAATTTTATGATCTGTTCTAAGTTTGAATGGCTTACCCAACAAGAAATGTCTCCATTTCTTAAGAGCATGAACTACTGCAGCCAACTCTAAGTCATGTGGGGGATAGTTCATTTCATTAGGCTTTAATTTTCGTGACTCATAAGCCACTACCTTTCCTTCTTGAGTTATTACACCCCCTAAACCATCTAGGGATGCATCAATCTAGACCTCAAAAGGGTTGTTTGGATCTGGAACCAGCAAGATAGGTGTTGTAGTGAGAGCATGTTTCAACTTTAAAAAGGATTCCTCACACCTAGCAGTCCATTCAAAATGTTTACCCTTTCAGTTGTAGCGATGTGATAGGATGGGCTATTCATGAAAATTCATTCACGAACCTTCTATAGTACCCACCAAACCCATGAAACTTCGGACTTCTGTCACATTTTTAGGAGTTGGCCATTCTTCAATAGCTTTAATCTTGGATGGATCCACAGAAATACCATCCTTAGAAATGATATGTCCTAAGTAGTGCACTTTATCTTTATAAAATTCACACTTAGACAATTTTGCATATAATTTGTGGTCCCTAAGTCTTTGTAGAACCATTCTTAAATGTTTCTCATGTTCTTTCTCATCTATAGAATAAATTAAAATGTCATCCAGAAGACTAATACAAACTTATCCAGAAAATCTCTGAAAACACTATTCATTAGGTTCATAAAAGCAACCAGTGCATTGGTCAAACCAAAAGGCATAACCATGAATTCATAGTGTCCATATCTTGTATGGAAAGTTGTTTTATGCAAATCTTCCTCTTTGATTCTAAGTTGATGGTAACTAGACCTTAAGTCAATCTTAGAAAATACAGCTGCCCCTTTCATTTGATCAAATAAATCATCTATCCTAGGAAGCGGATATTTATTCTTAATGGTAACCTTGTTGAGCATGTGGTAGTCAATACACAACCTTAATGTACCATCTTTCTTTTTAACAAAGACCACTAGTGCTCCCCAAGGGGACACACTTGGCCTAATCATTCCTTGCTCAAGAAGTTCTTGCAGTTGGACTTTTAGCTCTTGTAAGTCCACAGTATTCATTCGGTAAGGTGCTTTAGAGGCAGGGGCTGAACCTGGCATGATATCTATTGAAAAATCAAACTCTCTTTTTGGGGGCAGACCTGGCAATTCCTTGGGAAAAACATCTCTAAAATCATTTAATACTGGATAATCATGAAAAATAGGTTCCTTCACCTCAGAAGACTCTTCCATGTGTAAGGAAAATAAGAGACATCCCTTATCTGCTCTTTTCAACTGTAAGGCAGAAAGAGTGGGTAAAAACTTGTTATTTTTATACCAAATAGAACTTGTTCAAAGCCAAAATCATCAAAACAATGTATTCTTTTGTCAAAACAATCAATCTGAGCTTTATGGTCTTGCAACCAATCCATGCCGATAATCATATCATAAGATCCCAATGGAACAACATGCAGATTTAATCTAGTTTTAAACATCCCTAGATCAACTTCTATTTGATCTAAATATTCAGAAATCTACACTTTTTTACCCGTCCCAAATTCTACTTGCCATTTTTCTTTCATAGGAATAGTTTTCAGATTTAGCTTTTGCACTATTCTAGGAGACACAAAGCAATCAGATGCTCCAGAATCAAATAGAACAGAAATTTCAGCATCAAAGATTTTACCTCTAGTCTCAATAGGGGTTGCTTGGTGCTCAGCCTTGCGGTTATCTACCGCTGCGTAGACTTGGTGGCTTGTTGTCTTGCTTGCAAGGAATTCTGGGCAATCTCTTTGGTAATGGTTCTTACCACATGTCCAACAACCTTGTTGAGGTTCTTTGTTTGCCACTGGAACCTTGTTGGCTCCTATAGCAGGTGTGTATCTATTGCCACCAGCCTGCTGATTATTTTGTTGTTGTTTAATGGGAGGCCTTGGCCCTCCCGGTTATTATTTCCATGAAACTTTCCATTGTTCTTATTGCCATTAAAAGTAGTCCTTTTGAAATCTGGTTTCGGTAAGGTCCAGAAGAGGAAATAACAGTCTTCTTACTGTTTGTTGCCTTCTCTTTCATTTCCTGGCGGTATTTTAATCGAGATTGCTCTTTTTCTTCCACCCTGTAGGCTGCACTAACTACTTGTGCAAGACTCTTAGGGTTGACCATATTTACATCTTGCCGGATAACCTCTCTCAAACCCAGTTTGAACTTGGTTACCTTAGATTCTTCATCCTTCATATAGTCCACATGACGGATCAGATCTAAAAATTGAGCTTCATACTCAGCTACAGTCATGTTATTTTGTTTCAAACTATGAAACTCATTTTGCTTCCTTTCTCGGTGATTAGCGAGACATATCTAGTTCGGAATTTCTTCTCAAAATTTTCCCAAGTAATGGTAGAATCCACATAACCCTTAACTTGCTTCAAATGAGCCCACCATAGGACAACATGCTCTTCAAGGTGGTAAACTACAATATGGGCCTTAGTATTGGAGTTGCAATCATGCAGCCCAAAGTATTGTTGTAAGTTAAACAACCAAGCCTCACTTTATCACCCGAGTCAGTGGATAACCCTTTGAATCTAGGAATAGGCACTTTCTTCAATTCCTTGAGGAAGGGATCTATTACTCTATTCCCTATGGGTAAATCTTCATGAGCATGTAGCTGGTTATTCAAGTCTCCCAGGTTTACCTCATGTTGGTCATGTCTTACATGATTACCCCCTAGGCCATTATTTTCTCTAGGTTCCTCTCGTGAGTTGTCAATCTATCTTGCAAAGTGTTGATAGTCCTGAGAATTTCATTTAGGACTTCTTCAGTGGGGTTGAGGATAGGGTTGATGTTTCCACCAACTCCTCTACCTGTACCTCTTCCAGCTCCTCCCCTTCGGCCACCACGACCTTGGTTTGGATTATTCACACCACCACTGCTCCGAGTTCTTACCATTTTCTGGTAAGTACAAAGAGAAGTATTAGATAACATTCCCAGAGGCCTAAGTGTTATACAACCTCAGCTCTGATACCAAGTGTAAGGACCTCGAGAACCGAGGTCCAAATTTTTTTCTAACTCCCATTATTCCCGTTATTAAATTGATATGTTGATTTCTCACATAATCAAATCATAAAATTATACAAACAAATCATATGTGCTAAACATATTGATAAAAATCAGCGTTGAGTCCAAAGGACATTTCATTATTTTCGATATCTCAGTACAATCTTATAAGTCACATGCAATGGCAAAGAGCCTCATAAGCTTATATAATATACTGATTATTCCAATAGTACATCAAGTACAATTTATTCCATAACTGAAATATAAAAGTAACTAATCAAGATCTGAAATCAGCTTGAATCCCTTCAGATTCTTTCCTTTCCCTTATCTCCAGAATGGCCTGTATTTTCCACAAAGGGGTCAGCTCAAACTGAACTAGCAAGGATTTCCATTTTCATATATGTAGTATTCTACAAATGAAAACATATTCAAAATATACAGTCATGCATCAACATACTATTTCATTCATTATTATAATAATGATTTCAAAAAGCATGTATACATGCATGAACTAACCAAGTTCAGAATATCTTTCAAGAGTGGTGTCTTAACCATCTTACATGAAAATGCATAAAACTTACCTCATGTAAGGCTGATTACATAATGCATTTCATAATATTATTTCATGCCAAATCAAATCAGCATACCAATTGTTTGAAGAAATGTCACATATAGGCTCCATGTAAAAAAAGGAGAAGGCATGATAAGCAATTGTCAAAGCTTCAACATGAACTTCACTTTACAATTCTTACAATGAACTTTATGCCAAATCAGATCAGCAACATAATGCATTTTCAACAAGCACAACAAATCCTTTTATACTCAAAGAATGCATGAGATCCGTATGACCAAATGTCATAATATAAACTTCCAATATAATCCAAGAATGCATTTCAGCAGCATGACAAAGTGTCATAAAAGAATTTCACATAAATTCCAATGAATCCAATCCAACAGCATAATAAAATGCCATGAAATAACTTCACATAAATTCAAACGAATTTGTTCCAGCAGTATAATAAAATGCCATAAAGATATTCACTTCAATTCCAATGAATTCATTTTAGTAGCAACAACTGCAGCAAATAGAACAACAATCAAAAGATTACATAACAATTGTTTGACGTAATGCCACAACAAATGATTCTTTAAATATTCTAGCCAAATGATTGCACACTAATCATTTGACAAAATGCAGCGTATTAACAACAAACACTGCAACAAATAAACAACAATCAAAAGATTACATATCATTTGTTTGACGTAATGTCACAACACATGATTCTTTAAATATTCTAGCCAAGTGATTGCACACTAATCATTTGAAAAATGTCATAGCAAAACATTCTTTCAAATGCTATGCAAATGATTGCACATTAACCATTTGACAAAATGCAGTTATGTACTAACAACAAACACTGCAGCAAAGAAAACAACAATCTGACAAGAACGGAGCATAGAAATCACCCCAAGACACTATGTTTTGACAGCTAGTGTTACAGCTAAATAACACATCAAATATTAACTACACACAATAAGGAATTACCCAAAACTTGGCATTATAACAGCCAACACTACAGCAAGAAATGCAACACTAATTTAATAAAAAAAACAGCACTTCCAGCCGCTATTATAAGAAAGCAAATAACACAACTTATGATAGCTGAAGCAAATCAACGAATCAGCAAAAATACAGCATTCCAGCATTTAAAAATGCAGCCAAGAGACCAGTCCAAAACCCATAGTGAAAATGTCAAGAAATCTTCTCTCAACAACCAAATGAATAACCTCATGGATTCCATTTATCAAGTAAAGATAAAAAAACGAGATCTTTGGCTCTCATACATGAGAGATCCAAAATATAAAATGCCCATATTAAAATAAACATATTTTCCAAATACCCATACAGGATTAACTCGAAAATATTAATACCCACAATAGATAATCCATATTTCTCATTACCCAGAAGAGGAATAAACTGAATATGCATTTACTTGTAAAATATTGCATAGACAAAAACAAGAAACCCTTACTGAAATATTCGTGATGAAGAAGACCAAAACCCTTTGTGATTTCCTCTTTCCTTCTCTATTTTTCTTCCTCCAGCTTCTTAGCTCCACACCACACAAAATAAAACTCCAAAACCTTATTTATTTTTATAGAAAATTTCTCCCCAACATTGCTGCAATAAAGAATGGAAAGATCCCCAAAATACAGGCCCAAAATCAGCTCCAAATGGCCGTAAAACTTCCATGAAATCCTCCAGATTTTTTTTTGACATGGTCTCTCCTCTACTTCCTCCTCTCTTCATGGCATGCTAAATGGTAAAAATCAAAACCTAACTCTCCTTTATTCCATGGATTCCAAAATCCATTTAAACATAATTAAACTTCAAAAATGCCTCCAATTAGCTTTTAGGCTAAATTTAATTTTATTTATTTATTTTAAATGAAACTATGTGCCACATTTCAAAAGGAATAATTAACACATAGGTTAATGCCAAAATAACTCATAAGTCGAATTCCATAAAAAATACCATTTTAATCAAGCATCATTTAAATGCCAAGCTCATTAACCAAGCAAATTAAAATGTCATGCATTTATTACGGTTGAGTCAAAAATATCTAGATAATCTTTTGACACTTGGTTACGTTGCTAACATGCCATCATAAATTATGCTTAGGATAGATCACATAACCGATATCTTAGGTTAGTTAGGCTAACAAATGATATTAAATAATATCACACCGGAAGCTACCAAAGCGTGCTATCCCCTGAATCAAAAGGGTGAGTGCTAACTCATGGAAGAGTGGGCACTTGTGCGTATACTCACATGTGTATGCACACAACTATGCTAGCTTATATAAATAAGTATATATGCTCGCATACCTATGATCATACCCATATGGGTATATGGACGAATGTCCATTCCTTTGTGTTGTATACCCATACCTTTGATGAATGACTAACGAAAACATAAACGAAACCAATAAGAAACAACCAAACAATTATTATTGATATTGAGTTCCAAAAGTCGGGATGTTACATCCTCCTCCCGTGTCTAGGGAAACATAGCATCCTAAAAACAAACTCATCCTCCCCACCTAGGTCCGAGAGGGAATCTCCTCACGAGACTAAAGTCACCCTCTCTCGCTCTGCTCTACCCTCTCGGCCTCTAAGATCTCCTGAGTGTCATGCCACTTAGGATCACTATCCTCCTCTCCACCCGACTTCACTGACCTCCATGTCCTCGGTGTCCTCCTCCGTATTTTCTCTTGTGAACTCCTTAGACTCAGATTTTATATCAATAGGGTCATCAATACTATGGGAAAGATCGGCGGCGATATGAAGTAAAGGTGCCTGAGGAGCACCGACTCTCTCTTGGGCACGTACCACCCGCCTAGAAGCAATAGGGATGCCAAGAATAACAAAAGTCCAATGTTGGCCTCTAGGACCTACCCTAGCCTCCCGATCTGATCTAAACACTGGCACCACAGGGGGAAGCATACCAACATAGGAAAGGCCAAAGCTGCTTTGAGGAACTCGATCAAAAGGGTGTGTCTCTACCTTCCCTATCTTGTCCCAAGCTGTCCACCTGTAGTAGAGCAAGAAATCAAAGTGATGGTCTCCTCACCCCACAAAATTTCCATGGCCTGATAAGGTGTGGCTTCCATATCATTAGTCGTCAGGGAGGTAATTGGCTAGTGGGGTGCTCTAAGCACCGACATCTCTGTCCATCTAGCTACCCTCACGGCTCAGGATCCGCCACCTCTACGCCTCTCCCATAGGGGATGATGCACTCATAGACCCAACTCATAACCAGGGTCGGATGGCTCAAGGACTATCCCTGTAAGCGGACCACCCTATATAGGTCATGGTAGGTGGTCCCAAGTATATCAGCTCCCCAGGCATAAATCCGGCCATGTGCCTCAATATGTGTAATAATAGGGGACCAACAGTAGAGTAAAGTGTCCCCTTCCTTGTCCCCGATCAATCTCGAGACAAGGATACCCATGATGGCCTGACGAATCAAAGGGATGGGCAAGCTAGGAATGGAATGGACCCTTACCCCTTCTTCGAACCGATGGACGCATGCATCTCCCATATATGTAGCCCACTAAACAATCTCGAGCCCGTGACCCCCATTGTCTCATGTGTAATCCATATCCCGATGATTGGGACTCCTAAGATACAGTGAGACATCCTCTAGGGTGATAGTCCAATCACCCTTAAATCTGGAAATCAAAAAGTGTTTCGATCAGCATCCCGAGTATGAAAATAGGTCACATAGTATGTGACTAGAAGGTGTGACATGAGGAACTCGTGATATACGTAATATGCTTTGGCCCTCTAAAGAGTATCTTGCTTGGCACGAGAAAGTGCATCAACACTCTTTGGAAGCCAATCACACTCTCTCTCATTGCTCCATCGATGTACTCTTCCCTCTTTTGTAAAAAACACACAATAAAAAGTAAGTTAGTACCGAAATCACATTTGGAAAAATCATTTAAGAATACCAAAAATAAGAAACGGTTCAAAATATTGATATTTTAGCATTGCAGAAAGGATCGCCACCCTAAGTAGGGTGGCGGTTCCATTTAACCGCTGCTTTGAAGGGCAATGGTCTGTAACCGCCACCATGCTCGTGGTGGCGATCGTGTGCCACATTTTCAAACGGGTCACGTGCCCTAAAAACACTCAAAAATGTAAAAATGACCATTTTGAATAAAATGAGAGCCTACCCATTAGATGTCCCCCCTAAGGACACATTTAAAACTAAAAATTTCAAAAATTACCCCCCCATGGTGAAAATTTCATCATTTTTACATTTTAGGTATAAAAACGGTAAATCGAGAAGAACTAACCTGAGATCTCGCGGGTCGATGTTCCGCTCATGGAGGCATGATCACTATCTCATCACGAACATTTGACTATACTCTCGTCAAAAACCATCACCGTGGGTCCCAGAGCTCAAAATCAATCAAATCAACACACGTAAATGAATAGGAAAATGGGCCCGTTTTTATATATATAGCATTTTGACTCGTCTTGGATGCCCCTTTTCACGAGGTTTGGAGTCTTTGATGGAGGTAAGTTCTTATCCCGCATAAATGGTAATTCCTCACTTCATATTATTTTAGTATTTATTTTTGACTTATTTTATCTATCTGCACTTGAGTCTTCTTTCATTTTGAAGAAAGTGATAATTTTGGATGGCATCATTTCGACACATGGACGTATCAAGTATAATTTCTAACTTCCCATTTCAAGACCACCATACTCGGACCCCCATTTTGCACCTCTTCATGGCTAAAACACTTCTCTGAGGGGGGAATATGTACATACCCAAAATTATAGGGTACAGTACCACCGAAATGATGTTACACATGCCCCAATGATGATACAGGTCTCCTCGCAAGGTGTTCGGGATCCGAAAAATCTCTCCAAGTGTGTGTTAACATCCCGCATGCCCCACTTACCCTCCGTGTGCTTTGTTTTTCTCTTTCCCCCTCTTTTCCTTTGCATTTTTGTCTTTAGTGACGAAACCACCGCCTTGCCTGGGTGGCGGTCTCGTGACCGCCACCCAAGTAGGGTGGCGGTCCTATAACTGCCACCCTGCTCAGGGTAGCGGTCCTTCACGCATTTTCCAACATGCTTCTTTTAATGCGACTCGTGTAAATTTTCAACTTTTACCAACTTTCTCATCCGTTTTTGCTTGTATTTATGATTTTGGTTCCCTGGAATAGTGTTTCTCCATTGTTTATAGTAAAAGAGTCCTAGTTGGAGTTACCTTTGGGTGAATGGGAATTCTATAAATAGCTGGTTTGATTACAAGCAAATGGCCCCTCAAAATTGCCTCTCATCCTCTCATTTCAATAGTTTAGTCTTTCAGTTATTGCTTAGGAATTCAATAGTTTTCATTTGTTACATGCATAGTTAGTCTTATTTTTCTTTTTAGAAGCCACATGATCTTCTTGTTCTAGTGTTATTACTATTTCATACAATCAATTGAGATAGGATAGTTTCATTTTTAGTCTAAAGCCATTATAGTTGTAGGTTTTGTTCGTCAAGAAGGATAGTTTCAAGTTTTGGATGTTTTGTGTTGTATGACTCATAATAAATCCCGCTAGGAATTACATAAGCCAAGCTCTGTTCTCTTGTGCTATCCCTCTCCTACTCATATTATATTCGAGTCTACATTTGAAGCTGCCATTGTTCTAATACCTACTTCTATTGATGCTAACATTATATGCTTTTCTCGGATTCACGTGAGCATGAAGGAATGAGGAGACCAAATTGAGGAACAAAACCACACACAATCAGATTCGCCACTATTCTCCAAAATCCAGGGTTCAAGGCTATCAAAGTTCTAGTTAAAACATATCAAATAGAGTAGTGAATCATTTCATTTCAGTTAATCTCACTTTCAATATTGCCAGGGAAGTTATGGGGATTGATAGTTTCTAAGAAACTATGATTCATTCCTCACTTCTGAGGTAGGATCGGAGGTCTTTCAAATAGATTAGATCAATTATTTGGTTATTCAGAATAGATTCACAACTGCACAGGTAGGTAGCTATACTCGGCTACTTTGTTTGTTTTAGATTCTGTTATTAGCTTAGTTGTTATTTTCTAGATATTAAATAATTGCTCTTTCAATTCTATTAAATAGTTGTTATCTTAATTCTGTTAAATATTCTGTCAAAAATACAAAATAGAGAATTTAGATATATGTTGTGGATATACTTTGCATAATTAGTTTACTTTGCTTTAGTTAGATTTATATTGTTTCTTTTGTATGACAATCACGGGACCTAGGGAGCCCAGAGAATACGTATTCGAGCCAATCGTGCCTCAACCCAATCTTGTTGCAGCAATAACTGACATAGACCAAAACCTCAGAATTCAGGTCTTCAGAACAACAACAGACTTACAAGAAATCAGTTCACAGTTAAGAGGATTAAACATAGAAGACGATAAAGCACATACATTTTGGTCAAACTAGCCAAACTATAGATTGCCCTAAATAAATATCCACATGACTGTAGAAGGGCTTGAAAGAGAGCAAACGTTTGGTTGTGATCCTTTGGTCCCACAGCCAGACACATGAGACATCCTCATTGACATAGACACTGGCTTAAGAATCCAAGTTTCCGGAATGCCTGTTAGGTACTTTGAGAAGATTGCGCAACTTTTAGTTCTAAACATAGAGGCCAAAAGGCATACAACTATTGGATATTAGGGATTAGGGATTGATTCTACACATGACCATAGGAGGCCCGCAACGACCACGAACCTACGGTTGTGATCCATAGGTCCCACAACCCAATGGGCCCACAGGTCAATCAGACGTTGATGTTGATTTACACACATTAGTATTCAGATCCTCTCCACTTCCACCAATCATTATTGCACAACTATCCTCACTAGATATAATAGCTAATCAAGCTAAGGATTTATGGACTAGACCAGAGAATCACCCATAGAATCCACCATACATCCATCATCCATTTTTATGACCCTGTCGGGGATATCTATGAAGCACCCATAGGTTATCTTCCACGTATCCCACAACCTATAGATCGGATCATGCCAGAGCTCGATATTGATTGGAGCCTTCGAGCAGTCATCCTCGCCAAATGATCTATCATGCCAGTTCAGGTTAGGAGGGCCTTCTTTGCCTTAGATTCGCAGATTCCATTAGTGTGCGTCGAAGACATAAGATTGCCTAACTAGTTTTTCTGCACCCCATGTATATTCCATCCCCACTGGCTATCTCGGCATGACCTCAAGGAGGTTGGGTGCAAGGAATATTTACTTGTATATTACCATGCTCATTTGTCACTTTTCCATCATACAATGATGTCTAAAACTACATCTTCCTGAGTGGGTAAATAGTGTTGTGAATTTTAGAATATGGAAACTCAATAACAATTGGATATAATGTAGTTCCATATGAAAGTGAATCATAATCTCTAACTCCATGGAAAAAATAGGGCCTTAAAAATAGATACAAAATAAGAGGAAATTGAATTTTTATCTATAAGAGTTTATGGGTTAAATTGTCATTCACCTCTCATTATATAAAACAGTTTACCACGAGAAGATTTTTATGTACATAGTTTGGTACGCCATTTAATTTTTGTAAGAGGACATCAAAATGGACATGTTACCATTGAACACACAAATATTTAATGAAGGATTGAATATTTCTTCAAAATATTGCTTCATTACTCGCAAGAAAGAAACTTTTTCTTTAAAAAATTTCATAATAATAGAGTTGAGTCATTTTTTCCTATTTCCTTTAAACATTTCATTAAATAATCCTTCCACGTTATTGTAATTTTAAACATGGTTTTATCACTTAATTAATTATAATATTATGTTTCATATTGAGACACAAGAACAAAGAAATGTGTTGTGAATATTGTTGAGACTTTTAAACAAAAGGAATTACACTGATTTTTTGAGTTTAAATTATAAACCTTTTACCTAAAAGAAGATTGCCTTCTATATTTGTGGGGTATATAAAAGTGACATAATTAAAATTTTATCATATACGAAGCATCTAGCGAATTTAACATCCATGAACTAAAGGGGGTGTAGATTTGATATAAATAGTTAAGAGACACATGCATAGTTTTAAATTTCCAAGGGCCATAACTCACTATGATATAATAATTATGGAATAAAGACAAGATGGTTTCTAAAATTAATAAAAGTTCTATTCTAAAACATTCTACCTATCCCTCACACACTTTTGTGGGGGCATATTTCTTTTAAAATAGTCAAAATTCAATAAATAAATGTTGTTACCTTTGTGGTGGGCCTCATGCTTGTTAGTTTGGAGGTCACCGATTCAAATATCTATTTCACCCATTAAAAGGAAATAGGGAGATAAATTTTATAAGAAAACAAATTTCTTATTATTAATCTCTATCCCACCATTGAATGGAGATTCAAATAACCCCATGCCAAACTTCACCATTTATTTCCTACCTCCATCTTCCTGCAGCCCCCGGATGTCTATCGGTTTTCTAGCCATGTGTTACTTGAGGAGGTTGCACGTGTGTATGGTGGCCCTCTTAGGGTAAATCCAAGTGGCAGATGGTTTCCATGATTCTTAATACTATGTCAACACAAAATCATTGGCCAATTGGTACACATGTTAAAATACTCTTTGATTTCTATTCTCTACATGCAAGTTCAATGAAATAACATGCAAATTAGTTGAGACAATACTACACAATATGAGGTCAAGTGAAGTATTAAGGACAAGCAATCTAATTTTGAAACACATTTTTATGAAATTTTATGAAATACCCAATAGGTACCATCCTAGTATGGTGTTCGGATGAAATTATGATGACCCTTTTTAAGGTTGTATTGTTGAATGATGAGAGTTTTAATTTCCCTTTTATTTTTTTTGAATCTAGATATAATTATAAGATTAAACATTAACATTTCAAAGTAGGAAGCTTGGCTTTAGAGAATAAAAACCCTAACACAAGGAATGAAAAACACAAATCCATAGACATAGAAACTTAGTGTGTAACACCCACAAATTTTTACACACGAAACCCAAAACCAAACATAGAATATGCTAGAAAATTATGGAATAATTTTTTTTGTTAAAAGATGGATGAAACGGAAGAAAATCCTAGATTAATGAATGATCATCAAAAGAATTAATTAAATAATAAAATTTAAATGAATGAATTGATTTAATCTATGTTTAGGTTTTACATACTTCATTCAAATAATCCTAAATAATTTTAAAACAATGATTTCCTAAGGTCATGTAAAATTAATTAATTAAAGTCCATGTCAAAACCCATTTTATTACACCAAGTTAATTAATTATTTCTCTATTGAAAAATTAAATTAAACTAATAAGGGAAAGTTCATTTAATTTACTTCGAGGATAAAAGACAATAAAATCATTTACTTTCAGTTGTTTAGTTCATTATATTTCAATCCATACATGATTAAGACATTCAATTATATTAAAATTATATAATCCTAGAATGCACAAGGAAATACACAACTCATTTTTAGAATTCAATGTTTTATTCACAAGGAGAGTCAAATGTTTCCCACACAAGCCATGGGATGTAACTGAAAAGTAAAGTACAACTACTAAAAAGAAAGGTACACATGCATGAAAGAGAAAGCAAAGGAGTATGAGTGAACCCATCATTGCCTTGGGGTTTCTATTCTTCGATTGAAACATCTTCATCTCCACCTTTCATTCTCCTTCATCTTCATTGTAGAAGCCATTGTTCCTAAAAAAGAAGAAAAGAATTAACTGTCAGTTACGAGCTCAGGGATCAATTCATATTCCTACACTATCCTACTTCATGCATATGAATCTTCTCCTAACATGAGATGTATTCTACTTGAAGAATAAACTGCATGCATGCTTTATTCACTCAGGAAGAAGAAGGAGAAAAGAAAGAAGAAAAAACATGGACATAAGAGAGGCCAAAAAGCCTAATTATTTTCTAAACTATTTTCTAAGTGTGTAGGTATAGGTTGCAGCCAAAGAGAAGAATAGACAAGTCATAAGTTCATGCAATAAAAGGAAGAATGTAACTCAAAGTTCCAACAACTATTCTGAAATAGAAGAAGTTATAGTGTAGAAGAGAGACTAGCAATAGAAGCACATGCAATAGAAAGAAAATAAGAATTTGAAAGCTGATGTTTGGCTAAAAGAGAGGGTCACAGTTGAAAGGAATGAAGACAAGATTCTGGAAAAAAATTTTTTGACAAGGCTTTGCCATAAAAATCAACACTATAAATTTTTTCAGTTGCTATGGGTAGATAAATTTTTTAGTTGCTATGGGCAGATAAATTTTGATTCTATGGGAAAGAATAAATTTTTCAAAAAGGTAGATAAATTTTCAAAGTTGTTACTGGGAAAGATAAAAATCAAAGCTAGTTGCTATAGGTGAAGCTCAAGTACAACATTGAAGCACAAAAGAAAATGGAACTACATTTTTGACAAAACTTGAATTGTCCAACATGCAGGAGTTGTAAACAAAGTTCCAGAAATAATACATGTTATGCATAGTTTCAGAAAATAGTACATTATTTTCAAAAAAGTCAAGAATATTGTTACAGTCAAGCATTCAATAGATATGATTTTCAGAAAACAATTGCATTTCAAACACTCATCTCATGGAGAAATTCAATGTTCAAGTGATCTCAGTTTGAAAAGGATTAAAGCAAGTATTCTCAAAGGGTGCTATAGGATTTCAAAGAATCAAGTTGATCCTGAAACAATGAATTGTAACAAATGGATTCTCCAGAATACAAAATGAGCCAAAGATTTTAGAATGGACCTAAAGTAATGTACAGAACTATATTTCAGGAAATCATAACCATCTTCTACAATATTCTCAACAAATGATGAGGTAACAGTTGTCCTAAAGCACAAAGAACTCATACAGAGAAGAGGCTGAAGTATGAATATCCAGAAAGAAGAAAATACTCTATGTCCATCATAGTAAAACAAAGGAAGATACAAAGTAAATCAAAGTTTCATAACAGCAAACACATAATCACATACTCTTTTCGAAGTTCATTTTAGCAATGGCCAAACAAACACAGATATAGAAAACTAGGAAATACAATTATAGTACATAATGAAACTCAGTACTTCAAGCTTTTATGGTATTTTCCACATAGAGTTGAAAATTCTCAAGGTCACATATCTACGATATACCAGAACTTGGAAAATACAGATCTATAATTGATAATGTAGATTGGGCCAGAAGAACAACTCACCGTAGATAATCAAATGGTCAAAAATTTTGAGAAACTAGATAAAGAAGCAAGAGGTCCAAAGCCCACGTGAAGTTTCAAACTCGGGAGTCAATCAGGAGAAACAAATCACAGAACCCACAAATATTTCAAAAAAATTCAGTGATACATCTAAAGAAGAAAAGAAAAATAAGAGTACGTATGCAAGAGAAATTATCTCACCTATAAATGACTACTATGGTGGCCAATATAATGAGGAGATCTCATACAGAGAAGAATCGAGCTTTAGAAAACTCACCATGGAGGCCATTGCAAGAAAACTGAATCACGAGATGAGCTTAAAGAAATAATAATGGTGGCCCACACTTTACCACCTTGCAAAGCCAAGCTCGAACAGATTACAAGAAACCATTTCTCAGAGCTATCTCAAATTCTAGATCAAAAGAAAGAAATGGTAGAGATATCAAATTTTCAACTCACAAAGAAAACTCAGATCTCATAGGCTTTGCCACAAAATACCAAACAGAACAAACCGAGCTCAAAGTAGCAGCCATGGTGGAAAGAAAAATAGATTTATAGGAAAAACTCGAAAATGACCAAAGCATGACCACTGCACAAAAACCATGAAACCCGATATGACAGAGAGTCTTTTGTAGAGAAGGAGCTCCAAAGTACAGTGTGAAATGAGCTCGACAGAACAAAATAATGGCGTCGGGAGAAGATTTTTCTAGGGCTTCACCCATACAACTGAAAAATCCAAAATGAATGTGCTTTAGGGTCAAGTTCCCTTTACCTCCGAACCCAAGAAGTGGGTTAACTCAAACTCAACACATAGATATCAGATATCATCAAATCAAAACCAAGGGACAAAGATCAACATCCTCAAATCATCACCAAAATCAATGCTAACCACGGGTAAGGATGCCACCACCCATATTAAATGCCATCCAAAACCCTAATCACAGGTCATAAATCGATGGTCGAGATGGATCGAGATAGGTACAGTAAGATCAACGACAAAGAACAAGGCACAAAATTTCAAAATAAACCACCAAGGTAATATAGTTAGCCTGACCAGAGTTGATGCCACCGACCAAGTCACCAAGGGGTGAGTCACCATGGAAGGGGACAACCCACGTGTCCACCGAATTAATCATTGCAAATGATTTTCAAAGTCTTAACCCAAGTGCATGCTTCAAATAATTTTAAAGGGGTGACCAAATCATATATCATGATCACCAAAAAGGTGAATATTATAATATGCCAAGGCTGACATAATCAAAGATGGTCGAGCATGGTGGGGTGTTGCCCTCATGATTTTAAAACATAGTATATGCTAAGTCCACAAAAAGGACCAAGCTTAATTATTAAAACTATGATTATTGCTTAGTTTATGCCCAAACAAATCAAAGGGTGGTCAAATGTATTATGATGCCTATGCCATGGCCAAAGGAGATGTCAATATCAGAACATGTGCACATAGCAGGTGGTCCCCACAGGAGGAATTATTTTTGCAAATATTGCTAAGTATTGTAATTATTTTGCTCACACATAAGGAGTTGTATTTTGCATGCCTTCACAACAGGACAAAATAGAGAAGAAGACAGAGTTGCATGTTCATGGAAAGAGACTTGCCTAGCAAGCAACCTTATTTTTAGCAAATTATTTATCCTTCTTTTCTTAAAAATAGAACAATCAACTCTAGTTTGACTATAATGTAAGTAAGGCTAATAATGCCTATTTGTAATTGCATGCTCTATTTTTTCCTTTATCTATTATTAAATAAAGGATAAAAATAAGATGCATGGGTGAGTACAAGCCTTAGGCTATTTTTAGGAGAGGGTGAACTTTATTTTTGCTATATATTGTGTGCCTTTGCAAAGCACAAAAAGGAGAACTTCTAGAGGAATTTTGGATATATGAGTACTGAAGCAAATTTTTCTAGTTTTTCCCTCTGAGTGTGAAGTATTCCATGCCTTTCCAAGTTATTTTGTAGTCTTGTGTATTTTTATATTAATCTTGTGAATGCAAATTCCCTTGATCAATCACTTTACCCTGCTGCAAATTCAAGTCTTTTCTACTTAATTTTAATGTGCATGTTAACTTATTAGTACTATTGTGATTCTCCCTCAGTACAATCAAGTGTTTTTCCCTTAGACATTCTACGTAGAAAAACTATTGGTTCATGCATCAAGAATCCTTCCCAAATTAGTTGTGCATATACTCAGTCAAAGCCCTCATACAAATTTGGTGTATCACCTTAGTTTTAATCATTTTATAGTCATCTTTTACTCTCAAACTCCCTAGAAATCAGTTTAGGATACACCAATAAGGAACCGGCCTTGATACCAGAGACTCACCTCAAAATAGGTATACCCACAGACCTGAGGTGTTTCCATTGTATCTACGAAAGAGAGAGATCATTTGTGCAAGCTTAGAAAACCTGCAGCCATCTCTCTACAGGGTGCACTTTCGAGAGATAATAGTTTTTTGGCACACCCGGTGGGACAACGAATCAGATTTGCATGTGAATTACAATTTCTACAACAGATCTATAGCAAATTACACAAATTAAAAGTTACTTTTGGGAGCAAGTTGCAACAATTTATTCTAAAGATTCTAGGATCTTTTGGTGACTCATTATTAAAGCTGATATCAGACCAGTATTGCAGCATGTTCCATGCCTAAAGTGACTACAAGATCATCGGTAAGAGGAATTCCTTCGAGTTTGTTTCTTTACCTTTGAATTTCTGCTAGAAGGAGAAGAGTTGGTAATACTTTACCTTATAATAGACCTGGTTTTGGTAACCCTCCTCCTAATATTCCTTCACCACGTATCAATTTTTCAATTAATATCCCAGTTTTTCAAATGGCTATCCAACCACCAAGGAATTTTGTGACTTTTACTAATGGCAGTCCATTAGTAATCCCAATTTACCATGACATTCCTAATGCTTGCCATGAAAATTTTTCCATCATTCACGGGTGAAAATCAGGTTACACCAGCTGAACATATTAAAGATGTTGCAGCCCTATGTGCAGTCCATAATATCACTCATGAAGATGTAGCTTTAAGACTTTTAGTTGCATCTTTTAAAGGGGAAGGCCTTGTAATGGTATAGAAACCTAGAAATTGGAAGCATAAGAACTTGGGATAACTTAGGTGAAAAATTGCTTAAACAGTTCCAGGATAATTCAAGATCATTTATCTCTCATTGAATAGTTGTCTACTATTAAAAGAGCTCCCAATGAATTTATGTCTAGCTTCAATATCCATTTTTCCAAGAACTTGGGAGAGAATTCCAGCAAGTGTCAAGCCTCAAGCTGATCATGCTTTTCTTTATTATCTTAGAGCATTAAATAGTGATATCTCAACTATGATTCAGTCAATGGGTGGAGAGACACTTCCGGATGCTTATGATATTGCTATCCGAGCTGAAAATAGTCTTATTCAAGCTGGAAAATTAGCACCAAGGCCATCAATGCCATTCTTGGTAGATTTAGCACCTATTCCTCAGCCTATTACAATCATAGAGCCTATTATTGTAGCTCCATCAGATGATGTATTTAAAGCTTTGCAGACTATGGGAAATAAATTGACTTCAATTGAGAACAAAATTGCATTACCTAGTAGACCCTATCAGGCTCCTTATCAGCCCTATCAATAGAATCAACAAAACAGCAGCCCTACCAACAAAATCAAAATTATAGGTAAGCCTTACCAGCAAAGGTAGTTTGACCCAAAGGCTCCTAGTTCATCTAATGCTTTAGTCCCAGTTAATATGGCTACAAAAGAGTGGTGTCAACCTTGCAATCAACCTCATTCAGCTGCAACTTGCCCAAATGCTTTTTCTGAATCTGAATCTTGTTGCACAACCTCAATCTGAAACATTGTTCATGCCTCAAATGGAGGGTGGGAAGCAAGAAACTCATGTTCAAAAAGCACCTGAATAGAATTTAGTCAGTTTTAATGAGGAGGATTTCATTACAGTCACTACTAGGGCTCAAGGGAAGGTGTTGAAAATCAAAAACAACAAAATAGGCCTATCCTGCCTACTATCACTGATAAGACAACATCTATAGCTCCAAAGTCAACTACAACCCTATTGTTCCTCAAAAAACCAGCAAGTGTTCTAGTTGATAAAGGCCATCAAAAACAACTACAACTGATCCAAGAAGACTATTTATACCTCAGATATCCAAGGTAGCTGAAGTAGAATCATTTTTTTCACTAAGGCCTACTCTAAGAACAGTTGATTCTGTCTCTAAAACAATTGCTTCTTTTAACATTGTTGATGTAATGAAAAAGCATAATGTTAATATCTCAATGTGGGATGCTCTAAGTATTCCTGGACAACAAGATTTACTTTCTCATGAACTAGCTAAGCTGCAGATTTCTTCAAATACAATAGAAAAGGAAGTTTAGAAGATAGACATGGTCCTTGGAATGTTTGAGCAAGACCACATTAAAGAAGTTAAATGGATGGTTCAGAAAGTTTTGAATGCTCATGACATCAAGAAACCACCACCATTTTATTTATCACTGATTATCGTGAAAATCTAGTTCATAATTGCATGGTGGACAGTGGTGCAAGTAGCACAGTTATGCCAAAAGTGATTGCAGAAAAATTGGGTTTGTAGTATGAGCCTACAGAAAGGAGCATCTTATAGCTTGATGGAACTGCAACTAATACATTGGTATAATAAAAAATTTAGAAGTGACGTTACATGCTTGCCCAAATGTTTCTATATTCGCAAGATGTTACTATTGTAGACTTACCTCCATACTTTGCTTTATGCTTATCTAGAGATTTCACAAAAAAATAGGAGGTTATCTCTCTTCAGATTGGTCCTTATTTTTCACTACTCATTATGGTACTAAAGTTACTATCAATTCAGAGCCATTGGCTAGATTTCACATTGAGCCTCACTCTTCAAATGCAGTGGCTAATTATTTAGCCTTAGATTAGTTTGATTTTGATGAGGTAGCTCATGTTTCAGCATTGGATGGTGTTTCTAACATGTTTATGGATGAAAAAATAGTGGAAGAACATGCTCATGATCCTTTTAAGGAAGTTGAAGAACACTTGTTTGGTGTGTATTGTATGCATGAAGAGAATACACCACTTCCTTGTTGTCCAAAAACAAAAGAATCAGAGAAGGGATTTGGAAGCTTCATTTTGATGGAGCTAAGAACAAGAAGGGATAGGGAGTAGGTTTGATGCTCACTTCCCCAACAAATGAGAGGTATTTCTCAGCTTTGAATCTCTAATTTTCATGTACTTGTAATGTAGTTGAATACGAAGCTTTAATTCATGGCTTACTTTGGGCTAGAAAGAAAGGTATCAACATCTACTATAGATTTTTGGTGACTCTGAGTTGGTTATTAATCAAGTAAAAAATTTCAATGTTTGTAAGAATCCATTAATGAAGTCTTACATGAAACACATAGAGTTTTAGACCTAATGGAAGATTTTGATGCTATTAATATTTAGTCTATTCCTAGAGCTGAAAAACAAGCATGCAGATAGACTTGCAGTAGTTGGGGCTAGTTTTGAAGTGCTGGAACAGATTGAAAATAGAAAAATCTAGCCTCATATAAAGTTAATTGTTAGGCCCTCAATACCTGATAATGATTCAAATTGGCAAGTTTTTGAAAGTGATGATCAAATCTGTAGGTTTTTGCAGCAAGAAGTTGAGTTTTTCTACATTTAATAGGATAAATTACAACACTTATATGGTGACCAGATTGTTCAGTTGAAGACAAATAAACTACCTCATGGTCTAGTCACATTAGAAGACATCTTCAACACTGATGATCAGTTAAGAAAGGTCAAGACTAAAATGTCAACTCACGCTGACAATTACGAAGAGATCTTGGTTGATGAAGGAAAAAGCTATTTCTTGGGAAGGTATGTTCCTTAACTGAAAAGTAGTCATTTATTAATCTTTGCAAAGAGTTTAAAGATGTTTTTCTTGGAAATACCAAGATCTGAAAGGATTTGATCCCAGTCTAGCACAACATACAATTGAGTTGCAGCCAAATTCTAAACCTGTTAGGTAGAAACAGAGGCTGTGAATCCCAAGATAGAGCCTCTGATGAGGAAAGAATTATCTAAGTTGATTGAATCAAGTATTATCTTTCTAGTTAAGCATTCAAGTTGGGTAGCCAATCTTGTTCTATTAGGAAGAAGAATGGTGAAATTAGACTATGTGTAGATTTCAAGAGATCTTAATAAGGCTTCATTAAAAGATCATTACCCACTCCCAAATATGGATCAGATTTTAAGAACAGTCTAGGTTCGATAGACTATCTCTTCTAGATGGTTATAATGGATATAATCAGATTTTAGTTTGAGAAGAAGATAGATACAAAACAACTTTTACCACCAAGTGGGGTACTTATGCTTACAAAAGGATGCCTTTTGGTCTTTCAAATGTCGGTGCAACATTTCAACGTGCAATGGACATGGATTTTCACAACTTATTAAATAAATGCATCCTGGTTTATTTAGATGATGTTATTGTATTTTCAAAAGATTCTGAAGAACATCTAAAACACTTAAGGTAGACTTTTCAGTTGTGCAGGCAATTTGGAATATCTTTGAATCCACTAAAGTCTATCTTTTTAGTACATCAAGGCAAGCTACTTGGTCATATTGTTTCTAAGTAGGGTTTAGCAATTGATCCTTTTAGGATCGAAGCCATATCACAACTATCATTTCCTCATCATAAGAAGGCATTACAGAGTTTTCTTGGAAAAATCAACTTTGTTAGGAGATTTGTTCCAGATTTTGCAAAGCATTGGTTAAACCACTCACAACTATGCTAAAAAAAGAGAAAACTTTCTCTTGGACAATGAAGGAAGAGAAGGATTTGAAGCAATCAAAAAGCTATCTCTCAGGCTCCTACTCTTGCAAATCCAAATTTTGATAAAGATTTTACAATGTATGCACTTGTAGGAGCTGAAACAATCTCAACTATATTAACTCAAGTCAATGATGAAAATATTGAGCAAGCCTATTGCTTTCTTTGGACAGATTTTGCATGATTATGAAACAAGGTACACATTTCTTGAAAAGAAAGTACTTTCAGTAGTTAGAGGACTAAAAATTTCAAGTATATGCTTTGAACAATAAAATCCACGTTCTTGTTTCTCATCCAAGTGTGAAAGCATTCTTACTAAATAAGGAATTGAATGAGAAAAGAAAACTGGATAACAAAGGTCATGGAATATGATGTTGATATTCGGGTTGCTAAGATAGTTCGAGGGAAAGGTTTATGTGAGCATCTAATTGCTGATATGGAAAAATAACAAGCTATAGAACTAGATGATTCAAAACAACATACTAAAATTACGTATCAACAATCAAAAATTATGGTTCAATCAGAGAATCAGCAACCTAAGCTCACTCACGAGATTCAAGAATCAAGATGGATGACTGATTTGGTTAATTATCTATAGCAGGGCACCTATCTCGGAAGGTATGGACAAAAATAAATGAAGGTATTTCAGATTACAAGTTGTACCTTATATCTTCATTGATAATGTGTTATTCAAAAAAGATATAAATGGAATCTTGTTGCGGTGTGTTGATTATGATAAAGTTTAGAAAATATTATCAGAATTCCATGAAGGACCTATAGGAGGTCACTTCTCAACATGTACTACAACCTTAAAAATTATGAAAGCTAGTTACTATTGGCCTAGCATATTCAAAGACTATTTTGAATGGATTAGAAAGTGTAAAAATGTGCTTTCTTTGTTGGAAAAGAACGTTTAGCTTCGCTGCCCTTGCAGCCTATTTCAGTTGATCAACCTTTTATGCAGTGGGGTCTTGACTTTATTGGCATGATAAACCCACCATCATCACAAGGACACAAGTGGATCTTAACTACTATAGATTATTTTACATGATGGACTGAAGCAATAGCCTTGAAGGATGCTAATGAAGCTTGATACTATCCTTTTATGAAGGAATAGTTTACAGATTTGGTGTTCCAAAGCAACTATCATATCAGATAATGCTTTAGCATTTCTTGGTGCAAAGATAATAGATTGGGTTGTCAAACATGGAATATATCTAAGTTCTTCATCTAATTATTACCCACAAGGTAATGGCTTAGCTGAGAGTACTAACAAGAATATGTTAAGGATCATTAGAAGAACACTCAAGGATAATCAAAGAGCTTGGCATCTGATGTTGAATTCAACACTTTGGGATGACAGAGTGACTCCTAAAAGATCAGTTGGAAATTCACCATACAAACTTGTGTATGGAAAGAAGCAAGAATGCCTATTTCAGTTGAGTTACCTACATTAGATTTGCTACATCAAATGGAGTTGCTTGAGAATGAACCATTATAGGTTCGTTATGTAGAGTTAATGGAATTACAAGAGCTAAGAGATAAAGCCCATTTGAATATGGAGAAAATTAGAAACAAATGAAGAAGACTTTTGACAAGAAATCCAAATTTAGAGTCTTCAATGAAGGAGATATTGTGTTAAAGTGGGATGTTGATCGTGCAAAGCCAGGAAGACACTCAAAGTTTGATACACTCTGGAGTGGTCCTTACATGATTTCAGCTTGTAAAGAACACAATGCTTTTTAGCTTTCGAAGCTGAATGGAGAGGAACTTCCCATTCCTGTGAATGGTATGTTTCTCAAACATTGTTATTGAAAATCTTACAAGTGATTGTTAGAGTAGGATTTCCCTTCAATAAGTGTAGTTCCTACACATTGCAATGTTTTTCAATTCAATAAGTGCATTTATGCACGTGATCTATTTACCAGATCCTTTTCCAGCTTTAGTTTGTTTTGGAAGGGTTGGACCTTTTCAGAAAAGGAAAATTTTGGTTACATGCTTAGACTCCATGCCCAATGGACAAGAGCAAGGCACTAGTCTTTAAGCTAGTAGGAAGCTTTCCCCAGATCGCTAGAAATGTTGACAATTTTTGCACTTGTGCAAAAATGGGCAACTCAAAACTTCATCGTTACGATGAAAGTCTTGGGTGAAGTATACCTAAGCTAAGGAAGTTTGATGTTATTTTTTTACTTTGAATTAGTTACAAGATTAAATGAAATCTGTAGTTATGTGTGTTGTTTCAAAAAGCAAAACAGATCACATAGTCTATAATTTCATGTCATCTTCAGCAAAAGAACACAAAGCCCCAAAGGACAACTGTGTTGTCTTGATGAAGATGACAAAAATTACAAATTAGGTGAAGTGTTGAGTTTTGAAGAAGCAAACAAAAATGTAGATTATAGAAAATAGAGTTCATTACTGAATGTTACAAGTTCTCATCAATGTTCTTTCCTTCATGATTAAGACATTCAATTATGTTATTGAGTTGTTTAGTTCATTATACAATCCATACAGAAAATCTAGAATGCACAAGGAAATACACAACTCATTTTAGAATTCAATGTTTTATTCACAAGGAGAGTCAAATGTTTCCCACACAAGCCATGGGATGTAACTGAAAAGTAAAGTACAACTACTAAAAAGAAAGGTACACATGCATGAAAGAGAAAGCAAAAGGAGTATGAGTGAACCCATCATTGCCTTGGGGTTTTGTTCTTCGATTGAAACATCTTCATCTCCACCTTTCATTCTCCTTCATCTTCATTGTAGAAGCCATTGTTCTGAAAAAGAAGAAAAGAATTAACTATCAATTATGAGCTCGGGGATCAATTCATATTCCTACACTATCCTACTTCATGCATATGAATCTTCTCCTAACAGGAGATGTATTCTACTTGAAGAATAAACTGCATGCATGCTTTATTCACTCGAAAGAAGAAAAGAGAAAAGAAAGAAGAAAACATGGACATAAGAGAGGCCAAAAATCTTAATTATTTTCTAAATTGTTTTCTAAAGTGTAAGTATACAAGTTGCAAGCCAAAGAGAAAATAGACAAGTCATAAGTTCATGCAATAAAAGGAAGAATGTAACTCAAAGTTCCAACAACTGTTCTAAAATAGAAGAAGTTATAGTGTAGAAGAGAGACTAGCAATAAGAAGCTTTGTGCAATGTAAAGAAAAGAAAGAATTTGAAAGCTGATGTTTGGCTAAAAGAGAAGGTCACAGTTGAAAGGAATGAAGACAAGTTTTACTTAAAAAAAATTTTGAGGATTTCAAAAAAATTTTGCCATAAAAATCAACACTATAAATTTTTTTTTGCTAATGGTGAAGATAAAGAAAATTCAACTCTATCATAAAATAGATGAAAAAATTTTCGAAAATAATAGGGTAAAGCTTCAAAAATAGTTGCTATGGGAAAATTTTAAATTTTTAGTTGCTAGTTTGTTGTGGGAAAAGACAAAAATCAAAGCTAGTTGCTACAGTGAAGCTCAAGTACAACATTAAAGCACAAAAGAAAATGGAACTACATTTTTGACAAAACTTGAATTGTCCAAACATGTAGGAGTTGTAAACAGAGTTCTAGAAATAATATGTTATGCATAGTTTAGAAAACAATATACATTATTTTTAGAAAAGTCAAGAATATTGTTACAGTCAAGCATTCAATAGATATGATTTTCATAAAACAATTACATTTCAAACACTCATCTCATGGAGAATTTCAATGTTCAAGTGATCTCAGTTTGAAAAGGATTAAAGCAAGTATTCTCAAAGGGTGCTATAAGATTTCAAAGAATCAAGTTGATCCTAAAACAATGAATTGTAACAAATGGATTCTCAGAATACAAAAATGAGCCAAAGATTTCATAATGGACCTGAAGTAATGTACAAAACTATATTTGCAGAAAATCATAACCATCTTCTACAATATTCTCAACAAATGATGAGGTAACAAGTTGTCCTAAAGCACAAAGAACTCATACAGAGAAGAGGCTGAAGTATGAATATCTAGAAAGAAGAAAATACTCTATGTCCACCATAGTAAAACAAAGGAAAGTACAAAGTAAATCAGAGTTTCATAACAACAAACACATAATCACAGACTCTTTTCAAAGTTCATTTTAGCAATGGCCAAACATGACAGATACAAGAAAACTAAGGAAATACAATTATAGTACATAATGAAACCAAGTACTTCAAGATTTTACATAGGTATTTTCCACATAGAGTTGAAAATTCTCAAGGTCACATATCTATAGATAATACCTAGAACTGGAAAAATAGATCTATAATTGATAATGCAGATTGGGTGAAGAACACACTCACCATAGATAATCAAATGGTTAGAATTTTGAGCAACCGGATAAAGAAGCAAGAGGTCCATAGGCCAACGTGAAGTTTCAAACTGGGAGTCAATCAAGAGAAACAAATCATAGAACCCACAAATATTTCAAAAAGTTCAGTGATACATTTAAAGAAGAAAAGAAAATAGAAGAGTATGTATGCAAGAGAAATTATCTCACCTATAAATGACTATGGTGGCAATATAATGAGGAGATCATACAGAGAAGAAAGAAGAAAACTCACCATGGAGGCCATTGCAAGAAAACCGAATCACAAAGCTTAAAGAAACAATAATGGGTGGCCCACAAACCATCTTCTCAAAAAGAGCTTGAAAAGATTCAAGAAACCATTTCTCAGAGCTATCTCAGATTCCAGATCAAAAGAAAGAAATGGTAGAGATATCAAATTTTCAACTCACAAAGAAAACTCGGATCTCATAGGCTTCGCCACAAAATACCAAATAGAATAGACCAAGCTTGAAGTAGCAGCCATGGTGGAAAGAAAAATGGATTTACAGAAAAACTTGAAAATGACCAAAGCATGACCACTGCATGAAACCGTGAAACCCGATATGACAGAGAGTCTTTTTGTAGAGAAGGAGCTCCAAAGTATAGTGAAAGATGAGCTCAACAGAACAAAATAATGGCATCGGGAGAATATTTTTCTAGGGCTTCACCCATACAACCAAAAATCCAAAATGAATGTGCTTTAGGGTCAAGTCCCTTTACCACCCGAACCAAGAAGTCGGGTTAACTCAAACTCAACCACAGTCAGATATCGATGACATCAAAACACCAAGGACACAAGATCAACATCCTCAAATCATCACAACAACCAATGCTAACCATGGTAAGATGCCACCACCATATTAAATGCCACCAAAACCCTAATCACAGGTCATAAAAATCGATGATCTAGATCGAAAGGTACAAAGATCAACGACAAAGAACAAGGCATGAAATTTCAAAATAAACCACAAGGGTAATAGTTAACCTGACCAGAGTTGATGCCACCGACCAAGTCACCAAGGGGTGAGTCACCATGGAAGGGGACAACCCATGTGTCCACCAAATTAATCATTGCAAATGATTTTCAAAGTCTAACCCAAGTGCATGCTTCAAATAATTTTAAAGGGGTGACCAAATCATATATCATGATCACCGAAAAGGTGAATATTATAATATGCCAAGGCCGACATAATCAAAGATGGTTAACTATATTATGCCATGTGTTATGCAAAGGGGCTTAATTTTAAAACTATATTATTAAGTCTTAGTTTATGCCCATGAAACAAAATTTCAAAATGGGTCCCCACTTCAAAGAGTATGATTTATGAGTGTCCTCATGTGACCATTTTTGGCCAAAGGAGATGTCAATATCAAAACATGTGCACATAGCAGTGGTCCCCACAGGAGGAATTATTTTTGCAAATATTGCTAAGTATTGTAATTATTTTGCTCACATACAGGGAGTTGTATTTTGCATGCCTTCACAACAGGACATAATAGAGAAGAAGACAGAGTTGCATGTTCATGGAAAGAGACTTGCCTAGTAAGCAACCTTATTTTTAGCAAATTATTTATCCTTCTTTTCTTAAAAATAGAACAATCAACTTCAGTTTGATTGTAATGTAAGTAAGGCTAATAATGCCTATTTGTAATTGCATGCTCTATTTTTCCTTTATCTATTATTAAATAAAGGATAAAAATAAGATGCATGGGTGAGTACAAGCCTTAGGCTATTTTTAGGGAGAGGGTGAACTTTATTTTTGTTATATATTGTGTGCCTTTGCAAAGCAAAAAAGAGGAACTTCTGGAGGACTTTTGGATATATGAGTACTGAAGAAAATTTTTCCAGTTTTTCCTCTTGAGTGTGAAGTATTCCATGCCTTTCCAAGTTATTTTGTAGTCTTGTGTATTTTTATATTAATCTTGTGAATGCAAATTCCCTGATCAATCACTTTACCCTGCTGCAAATTTAGTCTTTTCTGCTTAATTTTAATGTGCATGTTAACTTATTAGTACTGTTGTGATTCTCCCTCAGTACAATCAAGTGTTTTCCCTTAGACATTCTATAGAAAAACTATTGGTTATGTGCATCAAGAATCCTTCCCAAATTTGGAGAAATGCAAGGATAAACAAGAATATTAAGTATTTTTAACTATTATAAAGAATGGTAATAGGGATACTAATAAGATTATTTACTCAAATGATCTTAGTAATAATTTTCCTTCTTACTAATTAGTAGAAATGTAACAAACTTCTTTATGCTCAACACACAAAATTTTCAAAGGGAAATAATGAATTATGATCCTTCTTTTTCTTTTCTTTTTTGACTATTCTAAATAACAACCATTTGACAAGAAAATGCAACTCACAAGATAGTTGTTCCTTTCAAATTAGAGTCACAACAACCTTACAATATTTTTAGAATGTAAGCATCTACACTTGGAGGTATGGAAGGAAAACTTAGTTAAAATCCATGTATATCCATTTCAACTTTATATAAATCTTCCATTATTTGAAAACAATACAATCTTGATCATTTTCTTCCACAACACTACACATATGAGATTTTCATTCCCTAATTCTGCACACTATTAAAGGATTTTAAAAATAGAAAGTGTTGGTGCTCAAATTGGTCTCGCCTCATTTGTCCTTGAAATTCTTCAGTTTGTGGGTTTTGTCATCTTTTCTATCTCCTCGTATTGATGCATGAAAACTATGTCCTCCATTTGGTTGCCATGACCAGTCCCTTCCTTTTTTTGAGGATCACTTTAAATCAAAAATTTTTTTTTTTTCCTTCTGTCCATGAGAAATATCTATAACTTGGGTGTAAACTCAGGTTTTTTCCCTTCCTTACATTTTCCATAGTCATATTTTTTCCCTATCATTTTTGTCCCAATTATCTATGGAAATGTGATTAGATGCAGCTCGGAAGATCATATTTGGGACTTATATCATTTCCAAATTCTCTTTCCTTAAATAAGTATTCATTTTCGGTGCAAATGGTGATTTTCCTACATTTTACAGTTTGACGGGTGTATTTTTCCCAGTCAAATTTTATACTCAACATCTGTAAAAACGTGGCCCTTTCTGGTTAGATGCGACTCGACGAGGCACTTTAAAAACTCTAAGCCACGATTCAACTTGAATCTTGTCCATGTGGAGGGACCGACGCTCATCTGAAATTTTCCTTTTGGTTTGACCTTGGAGTTGTGCTAGGGAGACACGTGGAGGTTTCCACTACCTTTCTTAGACTTAGAATTTTTTTCATGTAGCCATTGTACATGGTTGGAGGGATGACCATGGACATGTGGAGGGACCACACCTATTTGGGGACCGACCACTAAATTTTATTTTAAAGAAGCGCCAAGAGGACACTTGGAGGCTTCCACTCACTTTTCCTTTTCTTGGACTTTTCAACAACCAAGGAAAACTATCTCGGACCCTAGACACATGGTGCCTTCCGTTGATCCTTCAACTTTCTTAACAACTCTATCCTTTGGTGAGACACATGGTGAGCCCACACTTCTTGAGGTCTCACTTTTGGGACCATCTCAAAGTGCACCATTGAGACACGTGGAAGCTTCCACTGGCTTCTTTTTATATTGAGATTTTCAGAGGCCAAAAGGCATTTTCTTCGACCCAAGGCACGGAAGGCCCGTGTTGTTTGGAAACTTGCCCCTTATAACTTCTCCTTTGAAATAAAGCACCTAAGGAAACACATGGCTGGCTACTCTAATATACATTAGAGAAGGGTTAGAATCAACGGTTACTGTGCATTTCACCTATTTTTCTACCATTTTTATCCAAGACTCCTGGAGATGTGAATACACACTATTTTTCATCATTTTTTGATGAAATTCCTTGTTGTTTTTAATCTACAAAGTGCCATTGAATGGATTTAGAACTTAATTTATGAGTCAAGGATTGTTAAGGTCGACATTTGGAAGTTTGGAATTTACAAGGCACTTGAAAAAATTTAAATTACGAGAGAAGATGGATGCGGGAAAAATTTAGAGGAAAGAGAGGGAAAAGGATGAAATGATGAAGGTTCAAGGGAAAAAGATGAAAAGGTGTTGCCGAGAGAGAGCGAAAAGGATTACCTATCGATCCGGTTATGCAGAGCCTTAGGAAGAATGATTAAAATGGGATTTATCATAGGACATAATTAGAATGATTAGAAGGACTTCCAAAAATTTGTTGCATGGCATCCTAGTCATTAATCGAGGGTCTGAGAAATGTGATCAGTCCATGATTTGTCCAATTGTAAACTTTTTTTGCAAATTTGTTAAATGTTTCTTTTGGGGCCAATTGGTAACAAGAAAAGGTCCCTCGAATATTATTCTTTTTGGGGTGAAATTTTGGGATAAGTGAGTGAGTGAATGCAATGAGAATACTCTTGCAAATGGTCAGTGGGTTAAATCCTTAAGAGAAAATTTGAGAGAGCCCATCTTCCTGAGAGACAAATCCGAGATACCTGGTTAATTTCTTCTATTTTATATTTTTTATCATGTCAAGTTAGTAATGAGTGTACAACCATTGACTAGCTCTGAGACTATTCTAAGAAAATTTCCCCTAATGATGAATTTAATCAATTTTCAAGTTAATCTATGTCAATCTTAGATCAATTTGTGTTTGCTTTATTTTAGAATGTCTGCAAGGAGTTTTTTTCTTATTCTTATTGAAATCTTATGTTAAAGTCCTTCCGAATCACACAAGGATCTCATCCCTGTGACATTTTAGTGGAATTTGTAATTTCATTTCAAGAAGAGCCTTCATCCTACAATGAGATAAAAAATTTAAAATCACTTCACTCTCATTTATTGATAAAGATTATCTGTAAGCATTTGAGCATATCTTTGGCATGAGGACCAGGGGTCTTTGATTTTTAATTGAGTATTTTAACTTGATCCTTCATGCTAAATTCTCAAAGATTGTGTGAAACCGTGTGGATCTGGGCCTCCATTGAAGCACACCTTCTAGTTAAAGGAATATCTTAGCTATTCCAAATCTTTATGTCATTTATCTTTCCAATTGTTGTGAAGTCTCTCAAAGATATGGTATAATCAACTTTATCCTACTTAATCTCCCACCAAAATTATTCAAAACCATGAATCCATCTTGAACTACCCCTATTTTCCCTATATATCCACAAAGGAACAAAATCTATTTACTAAAATATGTAGAACAATTAGGATTTCATAATGTCTTCAGTAACCTTAGCCTTGTTTTGAAATTATCTCCATCTTTTAGAAGTGACAACTCTTGAGAGTTAAATTATGGAGTATTGATCATACTTTCCCAAGGTTTTCTTCATAAAATTTTTTGCAAAAGAAGGATATCTCCATCTCCTTCATCAAACAGAGGTTACACTATGGGTCCTCTCACCCTGGTCGAAAGGCATGGCCTAAAGTAGTGAGGATAGGTCAAATCCTCTTGAAGGTGCTATCCATCTCTCCACAAATATGAGTGACAAAGGGCCAGTTAGATCTCATCCCTAGCTACAAAATGACACACATTATGATCTATCTATCTCTAAGCTCCATGTTGAATCTATGATGTTACTCAACTTGAAAAGGAGAAAAAATTTGGATACCAACACTCGTGGCGCCTTTACTGGGGATTATTTGAGCTCAGATCTATTTTTGTGGCAACAACAATTATGCTCGAAACGATGGAAAAAACAATCGTGGTGTCGTCGGGGAATCTTTGAATTATTTTACAAATGTAGTACATGTAGACCCTAGTAATGCTTCTTACAAATTTTAAAGTGCAAATACATTGCTAAAACATCATTCTCTATTCAGATCTGTAAGAATTGTTAAAAGTTATAAGTTCTGAGTGTAATATTTCCATCTTATATAGTTATTGGACTAAATTTTGCATCATCATTGAAAAATTTAGGTAGAATAAGAGAAGATATTTTAAGCTTTGCATGAATATGGTATTGAAAGACATTTGATAGGTATTTCATAGTGCATTTACACAAACTAAGGTGAAAATCCTTAGTGGTGACTCTGTGTTATTTAAATTCTTAATAAATACTAGTGTCTTAACATATATCAAGTAAGATTTGTCATTAATCTCTGCAAATCTGGAAGGAAGAAGATCTTTCTTCACCAAGGACCCTAGTAGAAGGTTGTTTCAAGAGCTAGGAAAGTCTAATTTAGAAGGAAGAAGAATTTGGAAGGTTGTTGGAGATCAAGCATCAAGAAAAGAGATCTCCATTGGTGAAACTGATCATCTTGTGATTGAAGATTGCAATACTTCCTCAAGTGAATCTGAATTAGGTAGTATCTTTGTTGAATTAAATTATCCATCTAGAGAGGGTCCTTCATTTGTATTTGAAAAAATTTCTTATCAATTCCCCTATATTTTCCAAATCTGATAGAGTTTTCGAAGAAATAGAGCCTTTAGAGGGCAGCCATTCTAAGAATTGCATCCCTCTACCACACACACCTCTAACTCCTCATCATTTTGCATCTCCTCCAAGGTCACCTCCTCAAAATAATATGGCTCAGCCTCCACCTAGACCTCCATTTGTTGTTAATACTTTTGTCCCATCAATTTTAGAGGTATGGCTGGCTATCCAAATGTTGTGCCACAAGATGTAAGAAATAGATTGCCTAAGTTTAAAGGAAATAATGTAATCACTGGTGATCAACACTTGAAGCTCTTTGTCAATATGATGGAGGACTTTGAAATAGAATTTGAGGATGTGTACATTAAATTTTTATCCATATTTTAAAAGAATATGCAAGGGAATGGTATAAATCTTTGCCAGATAATTCCATTGATTCTTGGATAGAGATGAAGAATGCTTTTAGATTGTAGTATGGAGATAAAACAGACCCTAGGTTTCTTTTATCAGAATTTGAAAATATAAAAATAATCCTAATGAATCAATGCATGATTTCAATACAATATTTAACAAAACATTAAGAAGACTTCTGTTAATTTGAGGCCATGTGATGAATCATGTTTGATAAAGTATTCAGATGCATTTGATAAGAAATTTTCTTACTATTTGAGGGATAAGAACCCTAGAAATTTGAGGCAGGCCTTTACCATGGCTCTACAAATTGAGAACAACATTAAAAATTGGAAACCTCCTAAGAGGGAGGTGTTAAGTTGAGAAACCCAGAGAATCCAATCAAGTAAGGTTTTGGATCTTGAGGAAGTTGTAAAGACTTTGGTCGGAGCTATCAAAGAAATCTCTTACAAGCTAGCCAAGGCAAAGAAAGGAATTGGACAAGGTTCTCAAGGTCAGCATAGGAAACAAGGACAAGATAGATTTGTAAATCATCCTAGAAATGATCAGAGATCTAATGACAAGAGGTAAAGGACCCATGGGAGCTAGAAAACCCCAAGTTAGGGAAAATAAAGTAGTTCCGATCCTCTAAATTCTAGAGTTGTTGTTGTTGAAGAGACAAATGAAATTGATTGGTGTGAAAAATGTTTCTTACCCCACCCACCATGTGAATTAGATCAGAAAGTTAAAGAAGATGATGATGATGATAACACTGATGATGATGCATGCATGGTGGATTACTCTACAAGCTCACAACAAGGAGCAACTTCAACTAAAGTAATAAGTGCAAGAACTGCTACAAGTTTTGGGATTGCATTCACTAGGTACCTCTTCTTCCTCCCTCTCATACTTTAGAAATAGATATGGTACAATATTTTGAACTTCCTAATAATGATTTTGAGTATCTAAGAGCTCTAATGATTAAGAAGTATGATAGAGGAATCCCATCAGAAGAGGATAGAAAGTTGTTAATGAATGTTTTTGTTTCCCAAGAAAAAGAGTATAACATAAGAAGTAAAGCTATCAAAGGGGTAGGGCCTCAAGCCAAACTAAAAACCCCAGTTCTCACCAATGTCCCAAAAGAAACTCCAAAGAAAGATACATCTGGCAAAGGCCTTGTTGTCTCAAGTAGAACTGGTGTTGCCAACCATGCCCAAAATGTGAAAAATCTAGTGCCATCTAATGAGTTTTTAATCTTTATCCAAATGCTACTTTTCCCAAATACATTCCTTATGACATTTCCCAAGTCTTGAGTCAGATCAAGATTTTTGTTCCAATTTTTGAACTACTTAGGATTTCTGAGCACAAGAATAGGGCTTTTGAGTATTTGGGATTGGAAGAAGATAGGAGTACCCAAAGCAAAAATATAAAAAATGTAAACACTCCTCCTCCAACCATTGCAGACCTAGAAAAACCACCAGCATTAGAGGAGATGGATGAACCACCTGAAGTTTACTTGGGAACATATTTGGTTGAGTCTCAATTAAATGTTGATCCATTTTTTACAATGTTGATTATTAAGGACAAACTGCTACACAATTTTATGTTTGATTCCAGAGCATCATGCAATGTTATGCCTCTAGAAGTCATGAATGAATTGAACATTAAAGTGACAACATCTTATGGCAAGTGTACTATAATGGATTCTAAAGAGGTCCAGTTGTAGGATGTGTAAAAGGTTTGGTGGTACAACTTACAGCTTATCTAGGATAAGAACTTGAAACTTGATGTTGTTATTGTTGATTTCCCTACCAAATGGGGCATGTTATTATCAAGAAAGTGGGCTACAAGTGTTGGTGGAAGTGTTCATATGGACATGTATTTTTCCACCATTCTAATTGAAGGCATCCTTGTAAAGTTGTATGGAGAGAAGAAGATGTTGCACCTCATTGAAGATCCCAACAATGCTTTTTTATGAAGTGTTGTATGTTGATGTAGATGTTGATAACTTTGTTGGATTTGCTGATGGAAAAGATCACAAGATTGATCAATGTAAATGTCTTGAACAAGTAGGTTTTCCTTAGACCTTGTTATTTGATGGAGCTTGTTCCAAGTTTTGAAATGGCGTTGGTGTTGTTATGATTTCTTTAGGCCAGGAAGAGTTTGTTTTTTATTTCAAACTCAACTTTGAATGCACTAAAAACATTGTTGAATATGAATAAATATTATTGGTTTGATAATTGCATGGAAATATGGTGTAAATGATATCATTGTCAAAGGAGATTTAGAAATGATTGTCAAGCAGATTAGAAAACTGTATGCTACTAAAAATCAAAGAATGAAACAATACAAGCATGCAGTATGAGATTTGATTGAAATATTTGACTCATTTAATATTATGCACCATGATAGAAAGATTAATGTTTTTGTAGAAAAGTTAGCAATGCTAGGATCAAGATTTGGAAATTTTACAGTATCTCAATTTTGTGGGTATGATGTTGAAATACTAACAAGGCCATATTTCCCTAACAATGTTAAAAATTGGAAAGTTTTCAATGATGATGCCTAGGTGAAATGGTTTAGAAGAACCAAGGCAAATTTTGTTGATGAAAATATAGATTGGGAACCAAAGGTGTGTGTTGATGAAGGAAAGGAAACTTTATTTGGCAAAGACATCATCCATGCTAAAGACAAACATGATTCTATAGGTTTTATGGCACTTGAATCAAATTTGATAATGTTGATTGCATTATTAACATAAGTATGTTGGTTTAAAGAGATGTGGAAGAGCACAACTTGGGAAAAAGGAAAACCATGTAAAATCTTGTTAGGAAACAATCTAAGCAAGGAAGAGAAGTAGTCCTATGTTCAATTGTTGAAGAAATATCAAGACTGCCTAGCTTGGTCTTACTTTGAGTTGAAGGCATAAAGGGAAGATTTTTCGAACATGAAATTCCTCTTGAATCTAATGCCAAGCCTTTCAAGAAAAAATAGAGGTTGATCAATCCACTCCTTTCTTTGAAGATGCAAGAAGAATTGAAGAAGTTGAGGGATGGAGGGATCATTCAGCCCACAAGGTACTCATCTTGGGTTGAAAATTTAGTACCTATCAGAAAAAAGAATGGTGATATAAGGCTATGTATAGAATTTAGGAACTTGAATAAAGCATCATTGAAAGATAATTACCCTCTTCCAAACATGGAGAATATGCTACAATTGGTAATTGGTTCTAAATTGTTATCCACTTTGGATGGTTTCTCTGGCTATAATCAAGTTGTTGTGAAGGAGTAAGAAAGAATAAAGACTACCTTTACTACTCCTTAGGGAACTTATGTTTATGTCAGGATGCCTTTTGGATTAATGAATGTTTTAGAAACTTTCAAAGAGCAATGGATGTAGCATTTGCTAGTTATATTAATGATGTCATTTTGTTTATCAAGATGATGTAACTATGCTTTCTAGAAAAATAAATGATCACTTGCAACACTTGGAGAAATGTTTTAAGGTGTAGAGAGTATGACATATCATTGAATCCCAAGAAGTGACCATTTTGGAGTGCAAAAGGAAAAGCTACTTGTCATATTGTATCAAAGGAAGGGGTCATGATTGATCCCGAGAGAGTGGAATCCATCAACAAAGTTCCAATCCCAAGAACTAAGAACAAAGTTCAATCTTATTTGGAAAAATAAACTTTATCATAATATTTGTGTCTAAATTTGTTGAGCTGACCATCCCCATTACTAGCTTGTTAAAGAAGGACCAAGTTATCAAATGGGAAGAAGCTTCCATTCAATCTTTCAATGGGATCAAAGAAGCATTAAAGCATGCCCCTATTTTGGAAGCTCTAAATTACAAGAATCCTTTTCAAATGTTTTATTTTGCTTTAGAAAACACCATTACATCTGTCTTGTTGTAGAAGGATGATGAAGGGCTGAGAGACCAATTGCCTTTTTCAGTAAGGCATTGTAAGGAGCTGAGTTGAAGTACACCATCATGGAGAAACAAGAATTTTCCTTGGTGAAATAAAAAAAGTTTTCAAACCTTACATCTTGAGCTCTAAAGTTGTTTCTTATGTTCCCCACATCATGGTGAAAGATATCTTATCAGAGATGGAGGTCTCAAGAAAAATATGCAGATGGGTAAACAAGTTACAAGAATATGACATGGATATCCAAACCATGAAATTGATAAGAGGTTTGGGACTAGCTAAGCTTATGGCTGAGAGCAAGTTATAAACTATTGAGGTGAATGAAGTAGAAGGAGAAAGGGTAGATGTTCTTGAAAATTTGGTAAGCTTTGAATGGTACAAAGATATAATATTTTATCTTAGACATCTATGTTGCCTTGAACATTTGAGTAAAAATAGAAAAAGAGATCTTAAGTTAGCCTCTCAAAAATATGTCATTACTGATTTTGGGTTAGCTTGGAAGAACCTAGAGGGAGTGCTCTTAAGATGCATTGTTGAGGATGAAGCCCCAAAGGTAATTGATGATCTCCATGGAGGAGTTTGTGGGGACATTTTGTTTGAAGAGTTACAACACATAAAATCTTGAGGGCTGGTTATTGGTGGCCAACTCTCTTCAAAGATACAACTCTATTGGTTATCAAATGTGAAAGTTGCCAGCATTTTTCTGGAAGAATGAAAGCTTTAGGCTCCCTTCCTTTGCAGTATATGTCAATTGAAGCCCCATTTAAGCAATGGGGAATGGATTTCATTGGAAAATTTTTGATCCTTCCAGTGTTGGTCATAAATGGATTCTTGTAGCCACTTTTTATTTGACTAAGTGGGTGGAATCAATACCCACCAAGAAAGCAACACACCAAGTTATCATGGACTTCATGTTGAATCACATCATATGTAAATTTGGAGTGCTAGTTAAGATTGTTGCTGATAATGCCATGAGTTTCAGAGCCAAACCTTTGGTGGTAATGTGCAAAGAGTATGGAATCAATTTGACATATGCTTCTAACTACAATCCCAAAGGAAATGGACAAGCTGAGTCCAACAATAAAAATTGTTGAAGATCATTAGAAGAACCTTGGAGTGAGAAAAAAAGAAGTGGGGTGAGAAACTGAAGTTTTCTATTTGGGATGACAGGATCACTATCAAAAGAGCTACTAGTAAAATCCCATTTGAGTTGGTATATGGAACTAAAGCTTTGTTTCCCTTCATTTGCAATTGTCTTCATTTTAGTTTGTTCAAAAAATTGAAGATCAAGAAGTTAGTCCATATGATGCTAGAATCAATTAGATTATTGAGTTAGATGAAGAAAGAAGAGCATCCCATCAGTGGCATGTGAAGTTTAGAGAAAATTTGAAGAAGTTATTTGACAAGAAGGTGAATCCAAGAGATTTTAGCATTGGGGATCTTGTGTTATTATGGGATAGTAGGCATGAAGATAAGGGAAAGCATGGTAAATTTGATGCATTGTTGATGGGCCCTTATTCAATTGATATTCGAATAGGTGAAAATACCTTCTTTCTAAAAGACTTAGATGGGGAACTGCTTGAATTTCCTATTAATGGAAGGGATTTGAAACATTTATTTGATTGATTTATCAGAATCAAGGTATACTCCATTATATAGTGTATAGTATTTTGGTTTCTTTCTACTTTTCGTGTTTTTCAATTTTTGTTTGTCTTGGTCCTTGGCAACCATTTTGTTGGTTTCTTGGTTCATCCTTGGGGGAGTTGGTTATTAATTTTCTAATCTACAAGCTTATTCTTTAAATCCATTTTTCCCAATGGTTTTTTTTGGCACTTGGTCTGCTATTTGTTCTTGTGGCACTCACAGGGACTGACCATCCCCAAGTTGGAGCCAATGTTGGTGCTCAAATTGGTCTCACCCCATTTCTCCTTAAAATTCTTTAGTTTGTAGGCTTTGTCATCTTTTCTATCTCCTCGTATTGATGCATGAAAACTCTTTCCTCCATTTGGTTACCATGACCAATCCCTTCCTTTGGTCGAGGATCACTTTAAATCTAGAATTCATTTTTGTTCCTCTATCCATGAGAAAGATCCATAACTTGGGTGTAATCTTAGGTTTTTTTCCCTTCCTTTTGTTTTCCAAAGTCACATTTTGTTTTCCCTGTTATTTTGTCACAATTATCTATGGAAACGTGATTAGATGCGGCTTGGAAGTTCAGATTTGGGCCTTATATATCATTTCCAAATTCTCTATCCTTGAAAAAGGATTCATTTCTGGGCACAAATGGTGATTTTCCTGCATTTTACAGTTTGATGGGTGTATTTTTCCTAGACAAATGTATATCTTAGCATCTATGGAAATGTGGCCCTTTCTAGTTGGATGCAGCTCGGCGGGGCCCTTTGAAAAATCTAAGGCCTGATTAAACTCAAATTTTGTCCACATGGAGTGTTAGAGCTCATATGAAATTTCACCTTTTGGTTTCACCTTGGAGTTATGCCGGGGAGACATGTGGAGGTTTCATTACCTTGCCTAGACTTAGACAAAAATTTCATGCGGTTGGTATAGTTTTGGCGGACCATGGACACGTGAGGGACCGCACCTATTGGGGACCAACCCTAAATTTTATTTTGAAGAAGCACCGGGAGGACACTTGGATGCTTCCACTCACTCTCCCTTTGCTTGGACCTTTTAACGGCCAAGGAAAACTTTCTTGGACCCTAGACATAAGGCACCTTTCGCTGATCCTTTAACTTTCTTAACAACTCTATCAGACTAAGAGACGTGGTGAGCCCAAGCTTGCTTGGGGTCTCCACTTTTGGGATACCATCTCAAAGTGTGCCATTGATTCACATGGAGGTTTCCACTGGTTCCCTTTTATACTGAGATTTTTCAAAGGCAAAAAGGTATATTTTCTTAGGCCTGGGCACATGGAAGGACCATGCTTGTTTGCAAACTTTACCCTATAATTCTACTTTGTAGTGGTGCTAAGGAAACATGTGGAAAAATATAATATAAAGTAGAGAATGGTGATAATCAAAATTTGTGAATTTTACATATTTTTCCACCATTTTTGCTCCAAGACTCCTAGAGATGTGAATACACACTATTTTTCATCATTTTTTGATGAAATTCCTTGTCGTTTTTATCTACAAAGTGCAATTGAATGGATTTCGAACATAATTTGGGAGTCAAGGATTGTTAAGGTCGATATTTTGAAGTTGGAATTACTCAAGCACTTGTAAAATTGGAAATTACTAGAGAAGATGGATGTGGGGCAGAATTGTAGAGGAAAGAGAGGGAATAGGATGAAATGATGAAGGTCGTAGGTGCAAAAGATGGAAAAGGTGTTGCCTCAAGAGAGAAAAAGATTACCTCTCAGATCTAACTCATGTATACAAGCCTATCTAGAGAATGATTAAACTGGGGATTTCTCACATGACATATCCAGAATGCTTAGAAGGGCTGCCAAAAATTTGTGGCATTACATCCTAGTCATTAGTCGAGGGTCTAAGGAACATGATCAATCCATGGTTTGTTTAACTAGACAACATTTTTTTGCAAATTTGTTAAACATCACTTTATAGGGAAAATTGGTAACAAGCAAAGGTCCCTCAAATATTCTTATTTTTGGGGGGAAATATTTAGATGAGTGAGTGAGTGAAATGTATAAATGCAATGATAATACCCTTACAAATGGTGGGGTTGAATTATTGAGAGAAAATTTGAGAGAGCCTATCTTCTTGAGAGACCAATCTGATATACCTGGTTAATTTCTTCTATGTTATATTTTATATCATGTCAAGTTGGCTACGAGTGTACAACCATTGACAAGCTCTGAGAATGTTCAAAGAAACTTTCCCCTGCTGATGAATTTAATCAATTTCAAGTTAATCTATGTCAATCTTACAACAATTTGTGTCTCTTTTTATTTTAGAATGTTCATGCAAGTAGTTTTTCTTATTCCTATTATAATCTTGTATTTGAAAAAATGTGGGGTAAATGTAAATTCCCAAATCACATAGGATATCATCCCTATGACAAATTTAATTTCAAGAAGAGCCTTCATCCCGTAATGAGATTAAAAATTTAAAATAACTTCATTATCATTTATTGATAAAGATTATCTGTAAGCCTTCAAGTGTATCTTAGGTCATTTGATGAACTAGGGGTCTTTAATGCATTCAATTAAGTCTTTTAACTCATGTCGATCTGGGCCTCCATTGAAGCAAACCTTCTGGTTGAAGGAATATCTTATCTATTCCAAAGATTTCTGTCATTTATCTTTCCAATTTTTGTGAAGACTCTTAAAATCTGGTATAATCAACTTTATCCTTCTTAATCTCCCACCAAAATTATTCAAAAACCATGAATCCATCCTGAACTACCCCTATTTTTCCTTGTATATCCACAAAGGAATAAAATATATTTACTAAAATATGTAGAACAATCAGGATTTCATAATGTCTTTACTAACCTTAGCCTTGTTTTGAAAGTATCTCCATCTTTTAGAAGTGAAAACTCTTAAGAGTTAAATTATGGAGTATTGATCATAATTTCCCAAGGTTTTCTTCATAAAATTTGTGTAAAATAAGGATATCTCCATCTCCTTCATCAAACAAAGGTTACACTATGATTCCTCTCACCTTGGTTGAAAGACATGACCTAAAGTAGTGAGGATAGGTCAAATCCTCTTCAAGGTGCTATCCATCTCATAAAATTTGTGCAAAATAAGTTTATCTCCATCTCTTAAAGGCACGACCTAAATTATGGAGTATTGATCATACTTTCCCAATGTTTTATTCATAAAATTTGTGTAAAAGAGAGGACATCTCCATCTCCTTCATAAAACAAAGGTTACACTATGGGTCCTCTCACCTTAGTCGAAAGGCATAGCCTAAAGTAGTGAGGATAGGTCAAATCCTCTTGAAGGTGCTATCCATCTCTCTAAAAATATGATTGATAAAGGGCCGCTTAGATCTCATCCTCGGATTGACAAAATGACACACATTATAATCTATTTTTCTTGAAGCTCCATGTCAAATTTGTGGTGCTACTCATCTTGAAAAGGAGAACAAAATTGGATACGAATAGAAAGAGTTCCAAGAGTAAAACAAATTTCTCACAATTTAGAATTTTACATTGTATCCCTTCAAATGGGAAGTATGAACTTGAAAATAAATTACAAAAAGCTACCACAACCAACTTTGAAGTCTTTATAAAATCTATCTTCTCCACAAGGTAGCTCCAACTTAGACATTATTCAACTTCACCATAGGATCACAAACAAGGAAGGGGAGTATATAATGCTCTCTACCAAACATTAAACCTATTAAGGGAATAATCCATTCCCTTAATGTCCCCCAAGCCCCAACAAAGGAACCATGAAGGGCATTAAGCAAACATTTATAACTAACATAAAGAGGCTTCTCAACAAACACACATACAAGGAAAGCAACTCCACCAAGATCACATAACCAACAAGTTTACACATAAACAAAAAAAAAAAGGGTTTGAAAATCAAACCAAGTAGACCAAGGTATATGGGAGACCACATCCTTATGCCATCCCATGTGAAGTGGGAGCCTTTCCCTAAGCCTCCAAGTGCACAAGAATAATTACACAATTCCTTATCTCTCCTTGTAACAAACAACAAATCCATTAATCCCTTTTCTCTCCCCATAGGCAAGATTCCCATTCACACTCCCACCAATTTTTCATGTATCAAATAAAATCCCTTTTGCCTCCCCAATGGTCCCATAAATCCTTCTCAACACACCCAACTAAGGCCAACTACTAAACCAACCCACACAACACCATCGAAAGACAAAGTATACTTTTAAAAAGTACAACATTACTTACAATAACATATTAAAATAATAATAAAAGTGTGGAGATCATACCTCTCCATCAAGATCCAAGAAGAACCTTAGCAAGCTGCTTCAAATCATATCCAAGCACTCCAAAAGCTCCCCAAATCTGAAAGTGCAAAAAAGAAATCAGCAAGTAACCCCATTGCAACCAAAATTCACAAATAAATAAAATTGATAAGTGAGAATGATGAGGTGGCTCCATATAGGATGTCACTTCATCATTCCCCATTCCCACACTCAAGTCAAAACATGAAACCAAGAAACATCAATTCACAAGTAATGGCTATGACAATCCACATTACTCAAACCTTGCACACCATGCTTTCAAGGAACAAAAATAATTTTGGGAAGAAAGAAAGTGCAATGATTTTCCTTCTCCAACACTAAAATATGGACATTTAGAAGTCAAAATTGAGCTTCCTAACCCATAGAGTAAGGTTTTTGGGCCAAATTAAGATGCATGGACAAGCCTTGCTTGTCCCAAAAGTCTCCAAATGTTCCCCTAAGCCAAAATATGAATTTTGAACTTGGGGTGGAGTAAAATACTCTCAAATCAACATAAATTCATCTTACACAAGGAAAAAAAGATCACATAAATACTATAAGTCACATCTCTACTTTGGTTAAACTATTCCCACCTTGCTATGTGAAAAAGCAATGTGGGGACAAGATGGATTAATTATAATGAAAACACAATTACACATGCTAAAAAAGTGACCAATTATCCGATTTTAAAAATACGCAAAACATAAATAAGCACATCCAAAAATTAAAGAAAGAAACACAATTCACTGTGGAGTGATGGCCACACATGTGAAATCACCCTCCCATGGGTGACCTCCAAATTAGACAACCAGACACAACACTACACAAAATTACACAAGTTGTCAATTTGGCCCTGTTTCTCAATGCTTGACATCCTTCTGTGGTTGGTCTCCTATCCCCTTCAATGATTTTTGATACAACTCCAGGTGTGTTAAAAGTGCACACAACAAATACCTCTTTGGGCTTTCGATGGCCACACATGTGAAATCAGGTCATGGGTGTATTAACAACATCAAAAATCATATATATATATATATATATATATATATATATATATATATATATATATATATATATATAAACTCCAAATTCATCATTCAACATTTAACAATTATATTATCAATCAATATGCCAAAAAAATAACTCTAACATCCATGATATTACAATTATATACCAATATCTCAAAAAAATAACATATCAGTATAAAATCTACATCCTGAAAATCAACATGTATCTAACTGTCTAACATCACTATCTAGTGCATCAAGATAAAACATAAACATCATAGTGTCCATAATCCACACATCACTATAATCTAGTATCTACTAATCAATGTATCATAATAAAATGTCTAAACATCAATCTAATATTATAATTATCTACATAAACTGTGTCGAAGAGGAGTGGGCACTACATAGTGTGTTACAAAAATTAATCATCGAAACCATGTGTAGCATAAATAATTTTACGAAATGAAAATCCCTCAATATGAATTTGTTTCTTGCACTTGAGGATTCATCCAATCCTCAAAGTTAAATCTCCATATTGTTAAGACAAATTGGAGGCATAACATCCATAATATTACAATTATATACCAATATCTCAAAAACATAACATATCAAGTATAAAATCTACATCCCGAAAAAGAACATGTATCTAACTGTCTAACATCACTATCTAGTGCATCAAGATAAAACATAAACATCATAGTGTCCATAATCCACACATCAGTATAATCTAGTATCTACTAATCAATGTATCATAATCAAATGTCTAAACGTCAATCTAATATTATAATTATCTACATAAACTGTGTCGAAGAGGAGTGGGCACTACATAGCGTGTTACAAAAATTAATCATCGAAACCATGTGTAGCATAAATAATTTTACGAAAGGAAAATCCCTAAATGTGAATTTGTTTCTTGCACTTGAGGATTCATCCAATCCTCAAAGTTAAAGCTCCATATTGTTAAGACAAATTAGAGGTGTTTTACCCATCCACCTTACACACTAGGTTTTTAGACATTCCATCTCTTTTACTTTTTAAATGCAAAAGAAAGTTTTGAAACAAAGATAAATTTTTCAAATGGAAAATATTTTGTGAAGTTTACATTTAGAGGTACCTCTAAAATTGGGTTCCCTAGTAGTCGAAAATGGATTTTCCAATTATGTGCTTCTGAAGACGAGTCCAATTATCTCTTTTATTTTGTTGGAAGGTATGGTGTTGGAAATCCATGCTATGGCCCACTAGTGCAACTCTGTTGCAATCATCCTTTGGTTTAATGCCCATGTATAGGTTTTCCTTAGTGTGGTTTAACATAATAAAAAAAGTGAGTACACACGTGAGTACTTAAAGGTTTCTATATATAAATTCATCCCTACCCAACCCACTACATCACTTGGCATTGTACATACATGGAGAAACTCACAACATCATTATAAACCCACATTTGACCTCCATGTATATGGATTTTACATTCTCCATAATCCATCATGAAATCCTAATGTACGTACATCCAATAAACCTTATATTGTTACCCATATCTCCTATGCATGCTACATACAATTAGTTACCTTAGGCTTCAAAATACTTCATTATAAAATTCACAATTATGATCTTCCTCACCATGTGTTTCTCACATAAAAATTCTTTCGAACCCATATGTAGGTACCCAAGAGATGGCAGAAAACTTCTAAAATATAGCTACGTAAATTGACAATGACAACAATTACATACAACACTTGTTATCTAAAAGTGTAGTAGACAAATGCAAAGGAGGCAAACCTATAGCCAAAGATATAATTTTTACAATCCCTCTCACCTAAAAAAATGAGAGCAGACACAACAAATACGCATCATGCAACAATTGTTGTCGAGGATACCCATAAAATCCTTAGGAGAAATTCTATTCAGACTATTATAAACACACCCAAAAAGTAACCATCTACAAACAATGTACAACTCTACATTCCTTCACATATGTATACCAACAATTTTGTAATATGTAAATATATTTACCATTCGTTGAAATGAAAGCATTTTAATTACACAACACTTATTAGCACCCGCCTACCAATAAGCATGTAAAAAATGAGCTCAAAAATAAACACAATACACTGAAACAATTTCCCCACATAGTGTATGAAAAAATTAATAGGTAACATTTAGAAAATCCATCACAAACATTTTTCCCACTTAAACTTATTTATTTCAACATTTCGTTGTGCATCTACTACTCTACAAAAAAATATCTACATCATGTTATTCTCATAAATTGCATCCACGCCTACCATCACAATTTTACAAATTCTCTTCCATCCAAAATCTCAATTGGTAACATGTTGTACTACTAATTGAAATTGACATTATTTAATTTCCCGCAACTATATCATTATTCTACCATATCATCTGGGAAAACTCTTATTTATCTCAACTATATTATTTCCATACTCTTTGTATAAGTTACCTCAAATTCCAACCACTTTCTTTAAAAAACCTCATCACCACTCTTCACTACAACTCAAATCATATTAAACAAGACATACATACACTACAAACACCATTCAATATTGCATGCCCTCAACATATATACAAGTACCTATTTAATACACATCACACTTCTAAAAAAATCACAACACTTCACAAACCATTTCAAATGTCAACCAACATGCTCAAAACTAAGGACCCGAGTCTTCCTCCATAAGATAGTATCTGACAACCAATCGAGCCCATTATTTTTCTTCAATGGATCTACCATTAACATCATGCCTTCTTATCCCCTCAAATTGTTTTGAAAGACATAGAAACCTATTTGAATTAATAACATTTCCTTTATCATCGACGTGTTCGTAATTAAGGTAGCACTATAGATTTTTTTAATTAGCCACCTTTCAATAATTTAGGGACACATCTGTTGATTATTGATGCGATAAATCTAAAAACTCAAAAGAAGCACGCATGCTCACAAAATCCATCTTACAAACTTGCTCTACTCTTCCTTAGATTATGAAACATTACATTACATACCGAATAAGTTTACACTCTTTCACTAAAGAATTGTTCGAACAGGAAACACTTGAGCGTAGAATTGCTCCCCATGGAGAAACCACTAGTTTATTTCTCCTTCTCATATATTTTTTTGTATTCATTTTCTTATACATTCAATTTTGGTTGTAGTATTTTTTTGCTCCAATTATTTTTCCATCATTTTGTTATTTTGCAATAATTCATTTAATGTAGCATTTAGTACCATCATATATGTCATGTCCATCTATTAGTTTGAAATCACAACACCCCAAATGAGTTGATTTTTTTTTCTAAGGCAAGCTCATTTGGTGTGATTGCATAACATTAGATCATTCCCCAAGTTGTGGGACTTGCAAATGGGAATGATCCTCCAGAGAAGGCTGGTTCCTCTTCCTAATCTACCTGCCACAAGCTATTCCAGTGTAGGAAAGCTAATCTAATCCTAATCTAACTTCCAAGGAGACAAGGAGAGAAAGAAAAAAGACAAAACAAATCCTACACTAAAATGGTGATACACCAGAGAAGGAAAGTGTTGATCATCTACCAAAACTGCCATGGAACAAGAAGAGGTGAGCAATGGAAAGGATGGACAAGTGCATCATAGACCAAAGATGGATTTCACATAGAAAATGTTCCAAAATCCATGAACACAGCTCCCAGATTGTAAATAAAATTCAAAACATACACATATACCTGCAAAAGAAGAGAGGCAAGAAGATGTAATAAAAATGAGCAAAGGATGGACAAATGCATCACAAAAACACGTTTTATTGCTTCATACGTTTGCATAGAACATCATTCACAAGAAAGAGGAAAAAAATTCCATTTACAGAGTGTGGGAAGAGGTTTGAACTCCATTTCGACCCTAGGGAAGAAAAGAAGGGAGAGGCAGAGAAGAAAAATGAACAAAATCTGAAAAGTGATGGTTCTGTTACATTATATAGAAAAATATGAGAAGGAAAGGAAGAAACCATGGGATTTTATTCAACCACTTTTCAAAATACATTTTATTTCTTCACTATTGATGGGCTCAATGCAAAATCTCATATTTCCATGTATCTACTTTGCAGACCAAAGAAAATGACCCATACTTCATTAAATATGGTGGTTGGAACTGGTTTTTGTCTTTTCTAGGCCAAAAAACATTTTGCAAATTTCTCCCTTAAATATTCACCAAAATCCAAAATTTAAGACTCCATGATGAAGAGAATCTTCAGATCTTTCCATTAGTACCAAGAACGTAAAAAATAGAGCTCTTGATCAAAAGATATGGCCTTCTGAGTTTTTCCTTAACGTTTTTGGCAAAAAATAGCTTGAGCAAATTTTGAACTTTTCTCCTAGAAATCTACTGATTAGGTGGCATCCATTCGGTCGGTGGAGGTAGGGGATTCTTTTTTCAATTTTACACTTTTTGAAAAAAGTCAAAAATCTCATTTTCCTCCGAAGGTCCACCAATTTGGTGGCATTAAATTTTTGATGTGCCATCTCAACACTTAATTTTCACCTTTTTGACAAAAGGGAAAATTTTCACGTTTTCCTCCGATTCCCTACCAGTCCGAGATTCCTTGACAAAAATCTCTTCTAAGGCCCATAGGTCCGCCTTGGGTAAAGTTTCCCTTCCAACTCCACGACCCATAACTCAAAAATACAAGGAGTTAGAAAGAGCTCTTTACCTTTTTGGAAAGGGGAAGAAATTATCTATCTGATGGAGTATTTTCTAGAAATCCTTGAGTGCTTGAACTTTTTGAAATTTTGATTGAGGCACAAAAAGGGAGTAAGTTAACCCAAAATAAGAGGGAGCTTATTTTGGTTAACAACTTTGGTGACTCACAGGGGTCATCTTCCTACTAGATGAATGATCAGTGCCTTTTTGCATCCATTGGGCATGGAGTCAAGCTTGATAACCAATTTTCTGATCTAACTCTAAAAATATGACCTTTGAATCACTTGGGAACCCACTGAAAATTGGAGTTGATCTTCACCAAAATCCAACTGAAATGGACTATGCAAGAGCAATACAACAACACCAAAAACTATATACAAACTAAAAATCATACATGTTCCAAATGGAACATGCGAGTGTGCAAAAGCACTTCTTATACTGAAAAAGAACCTACCTACACTACTCTAACCAAGGGCAAAGGGAACTCAAAAAAAACTTAGAATCGATAGGGAGAAATAGTTTCCCTTCCTCAAAAATGGTAGCCATGCAAGCTGATTTAGCACTGAGCATGACTGGTTAGATGAGTGAAAAACTAACTACAAGCTGATCTTCCACCCAAATGACCAAAGTATCAACTAAAGACAAATCCAATACCTCTTTTAGTTTCTCTACATTTGGATTGAAGAGGTATGACAGCTGATCCTTGGTACTTTATAGCTCATCCTCATGCCCTGAAGCAAGCATGACTGGTTGTGGCTTCTCCTTTGGCTCCAATGAAGCCAAATACCTAATTGGGAAAGGTTTGGTCCAATTGATGTGCCTATTTCTCTGATTTTTAACTCCAAAAATGGAGTCCTCTTGTAGACCTTCTTGGATGAATGGCATGGAAGAAGTGGTGAAACCCTTCTGCTCTTTCTCTTCTTCCTCTTGTGAAGAACATGGAAGATTTAAATCTTCCAAACTTGATTCCAAAAGGCTACTATAAGGTACAAAATACTGTAAATGAATGCTCTCCTCCATGACAATAGGTATGTATGTTTGGAAGGTGGATGAAAGAGAAAAAGTAATGTGATTTCAATGGTTCTTCTCCATCAAAATAGTCATACAAATCGAGATAGATAAAATATCTCATTGTTGTCGTACGCAAATGTTCAACTTCTTCCATGGTGTTCTCTTGATCAAAAACTTGTTTACCATGGTTTCTTTCATCCTCCAACATGAAGTTTGAAAGATCAAACTCTTCTCCAATGTTAGAGCTCGAGAGAGATGAAGTGGAAGGAAGAACTGAAGGTTCTTCTATAGCTTGTTTTGAGCTCAAATCTCTTGGACCTGCATTTTCTCCTCCATAGTTGAAATGTACTCATCTTCTTTTGGATTTGGAGCAGCTTCTCCTTCCTCTCTGTTATTTGAAGACAAACTTTCTCTTGATTGAACTTTACCTCTAGCATGAATTTTTCCATATCAAACTCTTCAGCTTCTTTGCTTTAGAGGACAAGTTGGGACTGCAAGATTTATTTTAGATCTTTCCTCCAAAATGGATTCATCAACCAAAACAGGCCCTTCGAATGAAAGCAAGAAAACACCAATAATGTCTTCTTCTTCTGCTGCTATAAACTATGATTTGGTCTCATCCACTTGCTCCTTTCCAATGGGACTTTGAGCTGATTTGTTTTCTCCTTCCTTGGCTGATTGGGTAGTTTGAATTGGATCCGCATTCTCTTCACTTAAAGTGCTAACATGGACACTACATTATGAGTAAATTTTTTATTTTCTTCTTCCTTTTCTTGTTCTTTCTCTATTACAAATTTAGTCTTAGCCACCACCTTTGGATCTTCAAATTTCTTCTCCTCTAAAGTCTTGACCAGAAAAGGGATCTTTGTAAACCCAAATTTAGCATCCCAACTCTTCATATTGTATTTAATTTATTTTTTTGTTGGGATCTCTCTTTTTCTGTTCTCCTTGACTAGATTCTTGAGTGTCTTTCCAACACAAGCTTTAGAAAGCAAGAGGAGTGGCGGTTGGGATTCAACTAGCTTTGTAATTGTTTTGGTGGGGATAGAGGTGGACATTATTGTTTGTTCGGAGGGGAAGGTGTTTCTTTTTGCTCTTATGGAGGGATTTGGATTTGGAAGAGAAGAGGGTAGAAAAATTAGATGGGATGGGAGACTAGGGGATGGAGGGATGTTTTTCACAACTAGAGTAGCATTGGATGGGTTTACAACTTGACATTGTTGAAATGGTAAATCTTGGGATGAAGAAGAAGAAATACAAGGAACTACTAAATTACTTACCCATTAACAAGGTTTATTCAGACTCTACTCATATGCTTCTATCTCCTCAATCCAATGTGTAAGTTGGGGTAACATCTCAATTATGAATTCCATCTTCTCTTGAGGGCTATGTAGTGTCTTGGAAAAGGGACTTCCCATGGATATGGTGCACTATGTCAATATGGAGTGTGTCCCACTTTTGGCCATAAATATTTTAAAATTTGACTAGTAAATAAATAATTAAAAATACTATAAAAATTTAAAAAATCAGGTAAATTCTGGATGCCATATGGTATTTATAGCCTCTTAAAAATGCATGTTTGGTCATTTTATATGTGTTTGTTCATGCATTAGACATAGTTTTGAAAGTAAAAACTACAAAAATTTTGAACACGTTCATTTGAGTTGTAGCTTTTGATTGCATGCCAATCTCCATTTCTTGTATCTTCTCTAGTAGACCAACATCTTGCATTAGATTTTATTCATTGTTTTCCCTGCTCTTGGAAAGTTCCAAAGCCAAACTGATTTTGGCACTTTGCTACTCATAGGTGTAACCATGCTGATTTTTTATTTTCTCAAAGTGCTGATTTGAAGGATTTGTAAAGCATAATGAAGGTGGAATGCAATGTTGCTGTTGTGAATGTGAATTCCATGATGGAAATGAAGTCATGATTGCACAACTTCATGGAATGATGGAAAATAATGAAAGATATGAAAAGAAGAGTGAATAGAAATGGATGGAAAATAGGTTTTAAACTCAGAGAATGAGTTATTTACTAGATGGAGTTGCCAAATGTGTAAATCATTGCTTCTTGAAAGATGGAAATTGCAACAAGTGCACATCGATCTTGTTGTAATGAAGTGAAGACCTCTAAGGTCCCACCGGGTGTGCCAAAACTATTAGTGTAAAATCATAGCACCCCCAAATGAGTCAGATCTACTTTTCTAAGGTAGACTCATTTGGTGTGATTGCATAACATTGGATCATTCCCCAAGGTGTGGGACTTGCAAATGAAAATGACCCTCCAAAGAAGGTTGGTTCCTCTTCCTAATATACCTACCATAAGATATTCCAAGTGCATGCAAGCTAATGTAATCCTAATATAACTTATAAGGACATAAGGAGAGAAAGAAAACAAGAAAAAATAGAGCCTACACTAAAATGGTGATACACCAGAGAAGGAAAGTGTTGATCATCTACCAAAAGTGCCATGGAACAAGGAGAGGTGAGCAACGGAAAGGATGGACAAGTGCATCATAGACCAGAGATGGATTTCACATAGAAAATGTTCCAAACTCCATGAACACAGCTCCCAGGATCTACAAATAACAATTAAAAATATACATAGATAGCCTGCAAAAGAAGATAGGTAAGAATATGCAATAAAAATGAGCAAAGGATGGACAAATGCATCACAAAAACATGTTTTATTGCTTCGTACATTTTCACAGAACATCACTCATGAAAAAGAGGCAAACCACAAAAAATTCAATTTATAGAGCGTGGGAAGAGGTTAGAACTCCATTTTGACCTTGGGGAAAAATTAAGGGAGAGGAAGAGAAGAAAAATGAACAAAATCCTGAAAAGTGATGCCTCTGTTACATTATATAGAAAAATGCAAGAAGGAAAGGGAAAAAACATGGGATTTTCTCCAACCACTTTTCAAAATACATTTTAATTCTTTATTTGTTGATGGGCTCGATGAAAAATCTCATATTTCCATGTATCTACTTCGCAGACCAAAGAAAATGACCCATACTTCATTAAATATAGTGGTTGGAACTAGTTTTTTGTCTTTTCCATGCCAAAATGTGTTTTGAAAATTTATCCCCCAAATATTCACCAAAATCCAAAATTAAAGACTCCATGATGAAGAGAATCTTCAGATCTTTCCATTGGTACCAAGAACATCAAAAATGGAGCTCTGGATCAAAAGATATGGCCTTCTGAGTTTTTCCTTAACGTTTTTGGCAAAAAATATCTCGGGCAAATTTTGAACTTTTCTCCCACAAATATGCTGATGACATGGCATCCATTGGGGTCGGCAGAGGTAGGGGATCTTTTTTTCCATTTTACACTTTTTGACAAAAACTTAAAAAATTTCATTTGCCTCCGAAGTTCTAAAGCTGCATTAACTTTTGATGTGTCAACTCAACACTTAATTTTCACCTTTTTGACAAAAGGAAAATTTTCACTTTTTCCTCCGATTCCCCACTGGTCCGAGATTCCTTGGAAAAAATATCTCCCAATCCCCACAGTGCAGGCTATGCCAATGTTTCCCTTCTAACTCCCATGAGCCATAACTCAAAAATACAAGGAGTTCGAAAGATTTCTTTACCTTCTACGGAAAGAGGAAGAAATTCTCTATCCGATGGATAATTTTCAAGAAATATTTGAGTGCCTAAACTTTTGAAATTTGGATTGAGGCAAAAAAGGTAGTAAGTTAATCCAAAATAAGAGGGAGCTTATTTTGGTGAACATCATCTTTTTATTTCATTGATTAGAGTTTCTAGTATCCATATAATTTGTACATCGCGTGAGAAAGAAAGCCGTTTTTCATTCACCCTAAAGATCATGTACATTTGCAATCCACGCTAAATTTTCTTTTCTATCTTTATAGTAAAAATAATTTGGTGCGTCTTCATGTGGAATTGACCCCACTTCATATCCTCCCGACAATATTATCATCTTCTCCATGTAGCATCATATGCGGTGAAGGAATCGTACAAATGTTTGACGGAATGTGTTTGATAGTTAGGTAGAATGTGTTTAAAATGGGTTGTCCCTCTGAAATAGTCCTTCTGGAAAATCGCAGGGTGGCAATTGCATATGCATTTGTGAGCATTGTTTATCTCTAGTTATCAAGGTATAGATTAGGATTCCCATTGTCATGATTTCATTTTACCATTTGTTTTATTATGCCATAAAGGTGTTTGATACACTCCCCATCTCTTGACATTATTTAGTTAGTGCAATTGCACTTAAGATTCAAAAATATAAAACATGGAAAATTTGAAAATTTTCAGGTTCGAAACCAAATTGGAATGATTACATCTTACAAGACTTTCCATTCCCCCTCTTGAGTTGTAAGTTCGAGTAATTATAGGAAAGTAGGTGATGCATGATTAACAATCATCGATAACTGAGCACCTCTAGCAATTTTTCATATGAGGGAGTAGTAGATTTTATAAAATATTGAAGATGTTATAAATCTTTTTTTATTCAAACATTAAAAATTATTATCTTATCCAACAACAAAATATATTTCCATGGGGACAAGATACCTTGTGTTTTAGCTTCCTTGTATTGTGTTCAAGCAACTGAAACAAAAGAAGAATGAAATTGCACAATGACTAGTGACCGAATTGAGTAGCAATAAGAAAATAAGGGATGCACGAACAATAATCAATAATTGAGACCCTCAAGTAGTTGGTCATACAAGGGACATGTAGATAATATTTGTCAATTCAACTTTCCTATTTTTTCAATATAATTTTTTATGTCCTCAAGGTTTTTAAATTAATCAAGTTTGATTTGTTACATAAGATGAAGACATTAATGGAAAGTTGGAATAAAAAAGGTGGGAATAAAAAACATGTAGTTCATGTCCCTATTCCATGGCTCAAAGTGGTCTTTCCCATATAATATATTTTATTTGTGCTCTACTTTATCATCTTGATCTTGCTCAAATTAATCAAATGAATGCAATTTGTGGTTAAATGGTTCAATATAAAATAGGTAAATATCCATAGGCTCTAGGTTCAAAACCCAATGATATTGGTTGTTTTTCGTAGGTTTTACTATGCCCCGTTTCAGTTTTAATCTCAAGTAATTCTAGGAAACTATTACTCATGAAAAAAATTAATCAACAAATCGAGCTATGTTATTTCTTTCATTTTTTCACATCATCAAGGTATATAGTTGGATGGAATTTAATTTACTAGATAATTTGAAGACATAAATATAAATTTGTAAATAAAATGGTGGGAATATGTTGTCATGAAAATGTGCAACAAAGAAATTAGAAGCTTCCAAGCATGACAACTATACCCCTATGGCAAAATTTTGATGTTTCATCATTCCTAGGCACCCCAGGTCAAATACGTCATTCGATCACCCCTATTTGATGTCAATTTGATGTCATAGGTGATTTAGAAAATTTTTTTCATTCCACCTAGGTGATTTTAGGGATTTTTAAAAAGACGCTATCTTCTAGCAGTATAGCGAAGGGTTATCACTGGCCTTCCCAGGACTGGATTTAACCCCCTAGAGTGGAACAAAAATTTAACATTAATGTGATTGGAAAACATTATAACATCATGGAAATGATATTTTAAGGTTTAGAGAAGTTTTTCAAGACTTTGAGCAAGATGAGTTAAAAACGGGGTTCACAAGCCTAGGCGGTACACATGCCTAAAACAACTGTTGGGCTTCATAAGAAGATTTCGGGACTTCCAGATGGATTTATATATATATATATATATATATAGAATATATAGTATATATATATATATATATATAAAGATGATTCCAAGGCCTAAATTATGGTGAATTAATATTTTTCACAACACTTTGGCACATCAAGTTTGCAAGCAGTTTTTCTCAGGCACAGGTGGAGTACAAAATCAAAAATCTAAATTTTCAAGGACTAAACGGAATAATCAAGACATGAGACCCCCACCATTAGATTCGGAATGCCATTTACATCAATATAATATAAGTTTTTTCCAAAAAGGTCTATTACGAGCTCAAGCTATCACTGTCACAAGTTTAGGACTTAGCCAAATGTTTGGGAGGACACATGTCGGCAGACTAGGAGATTGGCGGGATTTTGTGTCCCTCATGTCCCCCAAAGTTAGGGACATCAAGGTTGGAAAAGTGTGCTTAGAACCCTTAAAGCTCTCACATCCCTCATATGACCTCTTGGACCCTCATATGACCTCTCCAGACTCGACCGTTCAGCCCCCAAGTTGTTATTTGGAGCATGCATTCCCTAACGTTGGATCAGGCGCCACGTGTCACCTCCAAGAGCACTGTGGAAACTGATGTCCCTTATACACCTGAGGTGGGGGACATCAAACCTTTAAAAATTCTCCCAGCCGCTATGGGGTGTCATTTGGACACCCACGTGACCGGGTTTCAACCCCAAGTGAATGTTTGGAGCATTCATTCCCTGTTGTTGGATCGGGTGCCACGTGTCACCTCCAGGACCACCATGGAAACTGATGTCCCTTATGTACCTAAGGTGGGGGACATCAGACATGGAAAAATGTGCCCATCCCCCATAGGGAGTCATTTGGACACCCATGTGACCAATTTCCAGCCCCAAGTGCTTTAAAGTAGCTTTTTCCACCTTCATTCCCTGCCGTCGGATCGCCGCCACATGTCGTCCTCTTGACCACCATGGAATTTGATGTCCCTCATGTCCCTGAGGTTAGGGACATCAAGTAATGAAAAATTTTCCCAAGCTTCTCCTTCCATGATTTCAAAAAATTCAAAAAATCTAACTGTCGCTCAGTGCTTCTAGCTGCTTCCACTCCCGTGCACAGACAATCTTCATCCTTCCTCTGCAACATTCTACCATCATTATGCCATTGAAAATGCTCAGACCTTCTCAACCCAAGAACTGAAACACATTCCCACAGCTATGTGCAGGTCTCAGAAGGATTTTTTTCATTGAAATGAGAAGAAGAAATGAAGAACAAGAGGAAGAAAACAATGAAAATCTCTATAGCGTACAAACAAAGATCTAAAGAAATATTGCAAGTCGGTGCATGAAACAAAAACCATTTATTTATATTCATTCCTTTTCCCAAGACCATAAAAAAAAACTTCAAACTCCCCTTGTGTGACAGAGCATCCAAAATGAAGAAATCTCCTTTCTGGCTCACCGAAGAAAGAAGTGGGATTTCTCATCAAACTAGTTGCGGATTGAAGTAAGATCGTATGTGAAGCACCAGAAGACAAAACCCACATCAAAATATAATTTTCTTCACAAATGGAGGAGAAAAATAGACATCCAATTTTTAGGTCCATTAATGGTTACTATACCTGTAAGCACCGCAAGGTCGAAAATTAAAACTTTAAAATCTAGTGGATTATTAAGTGGGAGGGCCCTAAATTTTAGAGGGATGATATTGGGTAAAAACCATATCAAAAACTTCATTCCACATCAATCCGACTCTTAGAGGCCAAATTTCTAAAAAGAGCAGGTCTAATACATAGGAATTGCTATTTTGGGTAAGTCATTAATGAAGAACATGTGAAGGAGTTAAAGATATCAGAGATGCACTATAGCTAAGAATTTCCCGAACAAAATTTTGGCACTTACTAAAAATAGTAAGTGGGCCCTCGAGCACCTGCTAAAAATAGAAATTTGATCCAAAGAAGTGAGGAATGTAGGGAGAAAGGGGAATCAAGGTCACAACACTCAGCTAAGGATCGAGGGAGTTAATTTTTTCACACTTACTAAAAATAGTAAGTTACACTCAAAGAGAAGTTTTGGCACAATGGGATATACAAGGCTAATCATTCAGGGGGACATCATTGTTTGGGAGCATCCTAGCCATTTTTCACAGGGAATTTGAGATCCACCTTAGTTCATTCAACTGGGTGAGCATTCGAGAGCTAATTTGGAGGAGTTTCACAGTGTGCAAGGAGTTTGAAGATTCATATTTTCACTGCATTTGGATATTTCCATCAATGAGGACCAACGAGCTTCATTAGGTGACATCTCCTCTTCTTCTTCTCTCTCTTAGTCCCTCTCTTCTTCCCCCAACTTTCTTTCACTTTCAAATGTTCTAATTATTCGTTGGGTTTTGCACTTTTTGATATACATTTAAGTCCTTTAAAAGTAACTTTAGAAACATAATCTAAATTAAGTCACCTCGCTATTGTAAAAGGGACTTAAATATTTAAAGTGGAATGTGAACAATTTTAAGTCATATTAAGGCATATGGAAGGTCATGAGGAAGACGATGAGACCTCTCATTTTATAAATGTAACGCCATTCCCATTGCAAAGGGTTGGTGATTGATCTTGTAAACTCAAGAGTATATTGTGCCTTAAGAGAACAAAGGAGAAATAGAAACTTTCTTCTATTCCCCCTTCTCAATTTCTTCCATTCCACACTATGTACAAATTCTTCTTGAGCTTCAATAAAGGAAGAAGGAATTTTAGCCTCTTTGATTGAAAATTTTATTGGTACTTTGTGTTCACCAAGCTCTATTTAGTCTTGTTGTTGTTTTATGATTTTTTTTCTTTTGAAATTCAAGTTCTTGTGATGAAACTTTTGACTGGTGTGTGCAAGTCTCGATTTTATACTTGCAACATTGGTTCTCCTACCTTGATTCTCACTCACTTTCCAACTTCCAAACAAAGTCTTCCCTAACAAGAGATTACTATTTTTGCCACAAGATCGTGGAGTGCCCCTGTTGGATCCTCGGTCGAAAGGCCACCATAGAAATCCACCTTTTCATGTGCATGCATATACAGTAGCTGCACCGGTTAAGTAGAGGCCCTTAGATTCCTATATCATTGGAAATAAATCCAAAAGTTTCCACTCCACTGACAAATTTTCTTGCCAACAATTTTTGGCACGAAAGCAACATCTACACCCAATATATGACCCTAAGGTCTTAAAATAAAATTAAAAAATCATATTTCAAAGGAAAATCATTCTTTGAAGGTGACTCTATCAAGGAATGAACCCCCTGTCTCATTTTTTCCCACATCATGAAGAAATTTCCAGATTGGAGTGAAGTACCAATGAGTGATGAAGAAGAAGAAGAAGAAGATTTCTTCCTGGAAAAGAAGATCATTGATCAGCCATGGTTCTAGACTAGTGTTGAAAAAGGAAAGAAGAAATAACCTATCATTGATGAAGAAGAATGGATTCAAAGGAGACATAAGATAAGGTGTGAAGTTTGAGAATATGCCAAATTATTACAAGAGATGAATGAGAAACTTGAAGCAGCCCATAGCGAGGAAGAAGAAGAGGAGAGTTTTCCTATAGAGGAAGATCCTGAAGATCATTCATACCATAGGGTTTTCATACCCAAAAGGTTCTTGAATGCCGCTGAAGAAAATCCTATCCTTGAGCCTTCGATGAAGATAAAATTAGCATTCAAGAAGATGATGAAAGACATGATGGTGTAAGATCCACTGAAGAAGATTTTTGCAATCTCACACAAACTCACTACAAAATTAAGAACTTTTTCCATCTTCCACTCATTCTCTGGAATAATTCATTACATATGGTGATGAAGAAATGAACATGTTGAAAAGAGAATATGTGGAAATACTTGAGAGCATAATAAAAGGAAATTCTAAACCGAAGTCTTTAATGAAATTTGGAGGTATGCTTTAGCTCTATAGAGAAGATATGAACATTTTGAAACTCGCATCAAATGGAGGAAGAAGATGAGATGCACCCTATGGAAGAAGACTCAGATTGCTGCCCGTACTACAAGGTTTTCATTCCCAAAATATTCTTGGATGCTTCTGAAGAAGATCTTGTCATGGAATCTCCCAATGAAAGCCAAAACAACGTCATGGAGAAAGAAGTTGAAGAGACAAAGATAGGATCACCATTCAGAAATTCCATTTGGCTCAAGTCATAACCCATGGGGGGAATAATATATTCAGTAAAGGAAGATCCTTGCTACATAATGGATGATCCAATGCTCTCCGAAGACTCCACAAATGATGAAGAAGATGGTCAATTCAAAGTAAGCATGGATGATCTCTTTTCAAGTTTTTATCTTTCAATTGATGATGAAATGGAGAGATGTGAATAAGTGCAAGAAACTCAGCTAACATCATGGCCCAAAAATGATGATGAATTCAAGATAATCCTCCTGATTCCTCAAGTGACATAAAAATGTTGCATGAAGAAATGAAGGAAGTCAAAGAATCAAACTCTCTCCCCGATGCAATCATGGATGATCAAATGGAAGAAGCCCACTCTATTTTCAAATCCAAGGAGAATGAGCAATTTAAACACAACCTCTACTCACTTGAGGAGAAGAATCATCATCATGGTGAAAACATAGCCTTTCATCTTTCACCTAAGTAAGAAGATTCGATAATGGATGGTCAAGATATAGCATAAAATTCTTCTCATACTATTGTCCCAACATGGTTCTCTGCTTCTTACCAAGAAGAAGATGATATGGATTTTGAGCTTGAAGGAGCACCCTTCCCACAAAGCTTGGATATCTTCTCCTTGTCAGTAGGTGTCATGAATCAAGTATGCCCATATATGCAAGAAAGTGAATCTTCGGCAACATAAATCATGAAAGAGGTGAATGAGAATGTTTCAGATGAATCATGGGCCCGTATGGATCAGATTTTTAACCATATCTTAAAGGCACAACAAGAAGATTCCTCCAATAAAGATAAAAAAGATCCTATGGAAATTTCAAAAGAACTATCCATACAAGACATCTTTAAGGCAGCAGAAGAAACTGAGGATCCTCAATTCAGTCTTGAACTCTTGACCCGGGACATGGAGATATAAGAAACATATGAGTCAATTTTTGCCTCCTATTTTAGTGCACCAATTTTTGATGTTGAAATGGAGTAATGGGATAAGCTTGATGACTTCTCTAATACTTTGGTTGACAAGAATAAACATGAAAACATGAATTTTTCTTCCACATTGTGTGAAGAAGTTCATGAGTCCAAAAGAAGAAAAATTCGTGTATCTCCTTTAGACATCTCCATTTTTAAGACAACACCTCCACCATGAAAGAAGATAACAAGGAAAACATTGAGCTAATTTGCATTGAAGAGAGTTTTTCAGAACATGGAAAAAATTATATTTGGGGTAGCGATGAGATGCTCGATGGAGAATCAGCTATATCGATAAACATGGAAGGCAACTAGCATTATGAAACCAACTTCAAAGAACATGAAGGCAATGGAATTTCCAAGCAAGGACCTAAGCATCAAGAAGCTCACATGGAATCACTCCTACCAAGTACATAGATAATTGTGAAATAACCTAGCTTTCATAAGTCGTTGAAGAGGGGAGGATACTTTCTGGAACCCATCAATGGCTTCATAGAACATCATCATTTGGTGTTGCCTCTTTAGGGGTAAATTTTGAGAAATGAAAAGTACTTCAATGAAAGTGGGTCATCCCATGCCTTGTACCATAGGTGATTTTTAGATGTGTTTCCTATTTATTTTTCATGTGTTTCCCTTTTTTTTTGTGCTTCGTGTGTTTCCTTTCTGTCAATTTTTGTGTGTGTGTGTGTTTCCTTCTTCGCTATCTTCATTTCTAGAAGTTATATATGACTCTGCAAGGCCCAATGGATAAGGAACTTATCAACAATATATATGGTCTAAAATTGAGATTTTGGATTCCCATATAATGTCTTCAATGCACTCAATCCATGTAATGTCCCCAAGCTATAGCTAGCTATTGTCGTGAAAATGTGTAATAGGGAAATTGGATGCTTCCAAGCATGACAACTATACCCCTATGGCAAAATTTTCATGTTTCATCATTCCTAGGAACCTCAGGTCAAATACGTTAGTCTGATCACCCCTTATTTGATGTCAATTTTGTCTCATAGTTGATTTAGGATATTCTATTCATTCCACCTAGGTGATTTTAGGGAGTTCTAAAAAGACACTATCTTCTAGCAGTATAGGGAAGGGTTATCATTGGCCTTCCCAGGAATGGATTCAACCCCCTAGAGTGGAACAGAAGGGCCAAATTCAACATGAAGGTGAATGGAAGACCTTATAACATCATGGAAATGATATTGTAAGGTTTGGGGAAGTTTTCAAGACTTGGAGTAGTCTGAGTTAAAAACAAGGTTCACAAGCCTAGGTGGTACACATGCCTAAAACAACTGTTGGGCTTCAGAAGAAGATTTGGGAGCTCTAGATGGATTTAGGAGAAAATATATATATATATATATATATATATATATATATATATATATATATATAGAAAGAGGATTCCAAGGCCTACATTATGGTGAAATAATATTTTTCACAACACTTTGGTGCATCAAGTCTGCAGGTAATTTTTCTCAGCACAAGTGGAGTAAAAAATCAAAAATCTGATTTTTCAGGGATAAAATGGAATAATAAAGACATTAAACCCCCACCATTTATTTTAGAATTCCATTTCTTGTTAGTATCATATAACATTTTTCCAAAAATGTCCATCAAGAGCTCAAGTTATCACTGTCACAAGTTCAGGACTTAGCCAAATTTTTGGGAGGACACATGTCAAGACAAGGAGCCCTGGTGGGATTTTGTGTCAACCACATCTCCCAAGGTTAGGTTCATAAAGTTTGGACAAGTTATCCCAGCCTCCTTGACCCCCTCTCAGACCTTATATGACCTCTTGGACCCTCATATGACCTCTAGACTTTGATTCAAACCTCAAGGTGCTTATTTGGAGCATGCATTCCCCCTGTCGTTGGATCGGGTGCCACGTGTCACCTACGGGACCATCGTGGAAACTGATTTCACTTATAAACCTGAGGTGGGGACATCAAAACCCTTGAAAAATATTCCCATCCCCTATGGGGAGTCATTTGAACACCCACGTGACCGAGTTTCAACCCCCAAGTGTATTTTTGGAGCATCTATTCCTTGTCATTGGATCGGGTGCCATGTGTCACCTCCAAGACCACCGTGGAAACTGATGTACCTTATGTACCTAAGGTGGGGGACATCAGACATGGAAAAATGTACCCAGACCCCATAGGGAGTCATTTGGACACCCATGTGACCAATTTCCAACCCCAAGTGCTTTAAAGCAGCTTTTTCCACCTTCATTCCCTGTCGTCGGATCGCCGCCATGTGTCATCCTCTTGACCACCATGGAATTTGATGTCCCTAATGTCCCTGAGGTCAGGAAAATCAAGTAATGAAAAATTATCCCAAGCTTCTCCTTCCATGATTTCAAAAAATTCAAAAAATCTAACTATCGCTTAGTGCTTCCAACTGCTTCCACTCGTGCATAGACAATCTTCATCCTTCCTCTGCAACATTCTACCATCATTACACCATTTCAAATGCTCAAACCTACTCAACCCAAGAACTGAAACACATTCCCCACAGCTATGTGCAGGTCTCAAAAGGATTTTTCATCGAAATGAGAAGGAGAAACGAAGAACAAGAGGAAGAAAATAGTGAAAATCTCCATAGCCTAAAAATGAAGATCTGAAGAAATATTGCAAGCCGGTGCATGAAACAACAAACCATTTGTTTCTGTTCATTCCTTTTCCCAAGACCATAAAAAATACACCTTCAAACTCCCTTCTGTGATAGAGCATCCACAATGAAGAAATCTCCTTTCTAGCTCAATGAAGAAAGAAGTGGGATTTCCCATCAAACTAGTTACTGGATTGAAGTAAGATCACACATGAAGCACTAGAAGAAAAAAACCACATCAAAAATATAATTTTATTCACAAATGTAGGAGAAAACTAAACCTGTAATTTTGAGGTCCATTAATGGTTGCCATACCCAGAAGCACACCCAGGTTTGAAAATTAAAACTTTAAAATGTCTTGGATTATTAAGCGGGCGGGCCCGAAATTTTAGAGGGATGATATTGGGAAAAAAACCATATCAAAAACTTCATTCCACGTCAATACATCTCTCGAGACTAACTTTCTTAAAATAATAGGTGTACTTCATAGGAACTGCTATTTCAGGAAAGTCATTAACTGAAGAAACTGTGAAGGAGATGAAGATATCGAGAGGTGCACTATAGCTAAGAATTCAATAGAACAGAAAATTTTGGCACTTAATAAAAATAGTAAGTGGGCCCTCAAGCACGTGCTAAAATTAGAAATTTGACCTAAATAAGTGAAGAACATAGGGAGAAAGGGGAATCAAGGTCACAACACTTAGCTAAGGATCGAGGAAGTTACTTATTTCACACTTACTAAAAATAGTAAGTTACACTTAAAGAGAAGTTTTGGCACAATGTGATGTAAAAGGATAATCATTTAGGGGGATATCATTTTAGGAGCATCCTAGAAATTTTTCATAGGAATTTCAAGATCCACCTCGTTCATTCAACTACAAGAGCATTGGGAGCTAATTTGGAGGAGTTTCATAGTGTGCAAGGAGTTGAAGATTTATATTTTCACTACATTTGGAGATTTCCATCAACAAGGACCAACGGGATTCATCAGTGACATCTCCTCTTTTTCTTCTCTCTATCTTTCCCTCTCCTCTTCCCCGACTTTCCGTCACTTTCAAATGTTCTAATTATTCATTGGGTTTGCACTTTTGATATGCCTATAAGTCACTTATAAAGTGACTTTAGAAACATAATGTAAATTAAGTCGTGCCTTGCTATTATAAAAGGGACTTAAATATTTAAAGTGGAATATGAATAGTCTTAAGTCATATTAAGGCATATGGAAGGTCACGAGGTAGACGATAAGTCACCTCTCATTCTATAAATTGTAACACCATTCCCATTGCAAAGGGTTGGTGATTGATCTTGTAAACTCAAGAGTATATTGCAACTTGAGATAACAAAGGAGATATCCATTTTCTTCTATTCCCCCTTCTCAATTTCTTCCATTCCCACACTATGTATAAATTCGCTTGAGATTCAATAAAAGAAGAAGGAATTTTAGCCTCTTTGATTGAAGATTTTATTGGTACTTTGTGTTCATTAAGCTCTATTTAGTCTTATTGTTGTTTTGCAGATTTGTTTTCTATTGAAATTCAAGTGCTTGCTAGTATTTCCGCAGGTTAGTGGATTACCTATTGGATCACGGTCGAAATTCCACCACATAAATCCACCTTTTCATGTGCATGCATATATGGTAGCTACATCGGATAAGTAGATGGACTTAGATTCCAGAGTGTTGGCAAGAAATCCACATGTTTTTCCACCGTAAAAATTTTCTCGCCAACAGAATCAAATACTTGTATGTACCACACTGATTTCATGGCCTAATTTGTCCCTACCCAAATAATATCTTCTATACATGCTAAAAGGTCCTAGGTTCAAAACCTAACTAGAAATTTTTCTTATTGTAGTACTTTTTCACATGCCCTATTAGTTGCATTCTCAAGTACTTGTAAAAAAATAGGTAGTGTGAGAAAAATTATCAATATTTAGCCCCTAAATATGTTGTTCATATGAGTGATAGGTAGATTTTATTGGTTAATCAAACTTTTCTCTTTCTTTATTTCATGGTATCAAGATTTTTGATTAGACAAAATTTAATTGTAAAGATAAGACATAGATAAGAATGGAGTGTTAGAAGTCAAAATTTGTGATTGAATTACTTGCATGTCCAATTTATGGAGGGATAATAATGTGCCTCAATAACTTGTACTCCTAATTATTCCATTCTACAAGGGTATTGAGGCAACAAATAAGAGACACAAATAAATCGACACTCAATGGATAGATTTAAAGGGGCTACAATGAGTAGTAGGGTCACATATCTATAGGGTAGTAATCCATACACTAGGTTAACCTAGGGTTTCCAAGGCCCACAATCAAGATAGAGTCCAGTTCCCTAGTTAGGATATCAATAAATTGGTGAAAAGAGGTATACATCGATAATCGATAAGAAAAGCATGAATAATATGACTAAAATGTAAATAAGGGATAACTAAGTAGCTGATCAAATAAGAGCACTATGTTAACTAGCATCAATGTTCATATAATAGTAAGTTAGCAAATAGAAATGGGGAAGAAAAATAAATTAATATATGAAAATGACAAAGAGAGTTAGAGCACTTACTTATGGGGTGGTCGTTGATGCATCTATCTCTCTAGAGAAGCAACACACCGACATAGAATGGCTATTAGGTGGATAAGGGGAACATCATTCCTGTCCTAGGAACACTATATATGACCCAATAATTAAAGCAATCCAACAAAGAAGAAGAGTGCTTAGGGTTCATTTTAAGGCCCACCCTTCCAAAAAAATATTATAGGATGGGTGGTGAATGTTCCAAAAAAGGTATTCATATTGGTGGAAAATGTACGAAATTTTAAAATAAAATATGTAAAAATTAAATCAAGACATTGTGAAAATAAACCTCATGCTACATGATAACATGGTAACGTGTATTAGATACCAAACAAGGTTATGTGAATGAGCTATCGGGACATCGTTCAGTTGTATACATTCACATCACCAAACAAGTGACTCAGATTTAGTTACCATTCAGAATCATGAATTTTTCTACCATCCAACATTGTATAAATATTTTACTAGGTGGCATCATGTATTTAGGTTGCATTCTGGTAACGTTTTTCATAATGTCTTCACAATTAAAACTTAATCGTTAACCTTTTTCACTTATACCTTCAACTTTTCTGTTTAATTTTTTCTTTTTCATAATATTAATCACTTTTACCTTCATCTTTGAATCCAAATCTAAAAATTAACAAATTTTGGAATTATATTGTATTACTACATTAAGGAGAATTAATCATATGTATAATATAATCGTGAATATACCAACATTGGTCGGCCATTAGTGGAAACAATAAGAAAAAATTAGTGTCAAATTTATCTATGACCCATAAATTTTTGGCTAATTTTCTATCATATGACATTCAAAAATTACCTCCCCTCTCCCGTAGATATATGTGAGGTGGGGCTACCTTCCATCCTCTTCCTTGCCCACCCTCCCTAGGCAGCGTGGGGTGTGAAACCATAAAGGAAATAATCTTGAAAAATCATGTACAAATATTCACACCTAAAATGATCCATGAGTGTGTCCAATCCAATCCAAGCTAAGTACAAGATGAATAATGGGTTGAGCGAGAAGATGTTAAGTTAGCACAAAAGGGTAGAACAGATGGAAATTCCTTAGATTTTGGCTTCCTTTTCAGCATGAATTTAATTTTTTTGTGTATATATATGATTCCATCATTTGTGGGCGATGGCATCGGCTAGGGAAAAACCTAACACCGATACCATCTCCCACAAGCGATGGCATTGGCCAAGGATGATAACATCTCATGCAATGTGAAAATAGGTGTCATAGGTAATGAAAATAGATGAATAAAGTGCCAAGTGGTGAGATGCAAGTAATGCATTGGGAGTGCAATGTGTATGAGACATAAAAGGATAAGGATGACTAATCCAAGGATAGTTAAGGTTAGAACCACATAGTGATACTCTCTCTGTCTGCTATCTCTAACTGTTAATGATTACATGAATAATCATAGCCCATTTTCATTAGGCCCCTTTAGGAACATGCTTAATAAATAGATGCATCAACAACTGTAATGTCCACTCCTCTTTGAAACTATTATTATTATGTTGATATTACTTTGGAATGATACTTAGACATTTTGATTATGATACATTGATCAGTAGATGATAGAATATGTAGATATTTTGACTATTGACATGTTGTGATTCACATTTTGATTATGATACACTAGATGACATTGGTAGATAGTTCGATATATGTTGATTTTCATTATTTAGATTTTATACTGACACATTATACTTTGGATGTTCTTGAGTAGAATTATAATCTCATGGATGTTAGAATCAAATTATTTGATATGTTGATAGATGATAGAATTAATTAATTTGGATGATGAGTATTTTTTTTATATGTATATTTTTCTTGATGTTGTTAATATAGCCGTAAGGCCAGAGAGGTATTTTTTTGTGTTGCAGAGACATTTTATCACATACATCGAAAGGGGATAGGGGACCAACCACAAAAGGATGTCGGGTGTTGTGCAACATGGCAAAAATTTGACAACTTGTGTAATGTTATGTTGTGTTATTTTTACATTCCTTGTTAGGAGGTTTCCCATTGGTAGGTGACCTCACATGTGTGGCCATGGGGTGAAATTTTTTCCCTTTCTTTGAATTTTGTGTGTGTTTTATGTGTGTACATGTATTTAATTATTGGAAATTATTGTCACTTTATTAACAATTGTTATTTTGTCTTAATTAACTAATCCAACTTAATTTGTTAACTAAAATAAGGATGTGACAATTGGATAATTATGAGGGTAGGTGGTCCTTGAAATCTTGTGGATGTAAGTTGGGTTTGTGTTGGTTTTGTGTTATGTATTCTTCCCAAACTTCAAAATTGGATTTTGACTTGGGAGACTTTTTGGAGAGTTATGGGACAAGCTAAGCTTGTACCATGCCTCTTAAATTCACCCAACAACCATACCTATGGTTTGGTGAGTTAATTTTAGGCTTATTTATTAATTTTGAAGTGCAAAAAGTTAAAATACTTTCCTACTTACCACAATTAATTGGTCCTTGGTAGGAATGGTGTGCAAGTTTGAGTGTCTTTTGTGTTGGCATAGTCTTACCTGTTCATTTATTATCTTGGGCATGGTGTTTAACTTGTGTGTTGGAATAGAAGAATGGTGATGTGGAATCCTACATGGAGCCACCTCATCATCCTCACATCCCATTTCTGTTTATTGATGGAATTTGATGGAATTGGGGTTACTTATTTATTTTATTCCTTTTGCACTTTTGGAATGTACTTTGCTTGAAGTTGTCAAAAATCTTGTGGAGTAAAGACTCTTGGAAGCTTGATGGAGATGTAGGATCTCCATCTTTGTTATTTCTTATTTATATTTGTAGATGTGAAAAATTGTGCTTGTTTAATATTGTATGAGTGTTGTGAATGTGTTTTTGTGTGGTTGGGTAGTATGTCTTAAGAAGGGAGTGGGAGAGGGAAGTATGGGACCATTGGGGAGGGAAAAGGGAGTTACGAGGCATGAATTTTGGAGGGAGTGTGATTGGGAGTTTCACCTATGGGGAGTGAAGAGGAAATCATGGTTATATTTTGCATATTTTCAAGGGAGAGATAAGGATGTTTTGTTTTTGTATTTTTCACTTGGAGGTTTGGGTGAAACTCCTACTTCACTTGGGAGGAAAAAGGAGGTGGTTCCCATATTTCTTTCTCTATTTGATTTGATATCAAACCTATGTGTTGTTGAGAAAGTTGTAAAATTTGTTGAGTATGTCCTTTTAGATGTGTTGAATGTTTTGGAATGTATGTTTTTGTGGAAGCCATGCTTGTTAAAAAAAAGTTGTCAAATGTTACTCAAGATCCCTCATTGTTCCTTGGTTGGGGCTTGAGGGCCAATAAGGGGATGGCTTCTTCTCTTATTGGATTAAAGGTTGGGTAGAGAGCATTGCCTATTCCTCCTTCCTTTGTATTGTGATCCTAGTTTTTGAAATATTTAAGAATGCAAGATTGAAGCTACAAGTTTGGAGAAGGCATGCAAGAAGAATTTTGTTTGTCCTTGTTAAATAACCCCTATGTTGTATTTGATCATAGTATTATTCCCACTTTGAGTGGAAGTTTGTAACATTTTATGATTGAAGGAAAGTTGTAATATTTCATTTATTCTAAATTGAAATGAGTTAGTGAATGTGGAAAGACATCTTGGTTTCTCACCTTGTTGGAAAGGATTAGACTTAGTGAAAGAAATGGATTTGATGTCCTTGCATTGTAAAAGAATGATTTGGAAAATTGGTAGTTTCCATAGGTTTATTTTAATGTTATAGTGAAAGGAAAGCTTAAATTATTTATTTGTCTTGAAATGAAACTCTCCTAAAGTTGTAAGCATTTAAAGTTGCAATATATATACATGTATATTTGGAAAAAAAAATGTATTGAAAGGAAGTGTGTTGAATTCTTGTTGTTTTGTTGGAAAAATGGAATATGTGAAATAGAATGAATTGTAGAAATGTTATACTCAATTTTTACATTTTATTGCAAAGGGAAAGATAAAGATTGAGTTGATGTTTTGTATTTTGGAATTAAGAAAATAGATATACAATCACTTTATCCACCAATGAATGGAAAACATCCTCATTAAAATTAATATTGCACTAGAAATCAACTCAAGAAGAAAAATATGTGAAAATAATGTTTTGTTGAAGGTTATTTTTTCAGGGAATAGAATTTCACCTTGTGTAGAGAGTGGAGGTTTCAAAACTACCACCCAACATAGAATGGAGGTCGATGAATGACCCCCTAAGTAGGGTGATGGTCACAGGACCATCGAACCTGCATAGGTGGTGATTTCATCACTTTTGATGGAAAAAAATTCCATCCGTGAAAAGCCCAATTTTAAATTTAATAAAATTATAAGCTTAAAAATACAAGGATCCTTCCAGCAACTAGGAATCGACTAAATTTAAAATTTCTATCCTTTTAGTATCCTTTTTGACACCCTATAATGCCCACAAAAATACATTCTAGGTGTTGGTATCCAAATCGATTCTCCGTGAGTGCTTGAGAAGCATCACGAAACTAGCGGCAGGATGTTTAGAGACAAACGAACAATGATATGAGTCATTTTTTAGTCAGGGAGGGGATTCAACTGACTCTTTGTCACTCAGAGCATTAGATAAGTGCATAACACCTCACTACTTTAGGTTGTGCCTTCAACTAGGGTGAGAAGACCCATTCTGTAACCCGTGTTGGTGAAGGACATCAAGAGATCCTTCTTTACAAAATTTTAATGAGAACCTTGAGGAAATATGATCAATGCAACACAATCTAACTCTCACAAGTTGTCACACTAGAGAGTCGAGATGTTTCCTAGACAAAGGTTCAGGTTACTAAAGACAATAATTGAATCCTAATTGGACCTGCATACTTTGGCAATGGAATTTGTTCATTTGTGGATATACAATACAAAAAAGGGTAGTTCATCTAGGTTTCATTCATTTGAGAAATTTTTTTGGTGGGAAATTAAGCTAGATAAAGTTGATTATACCAAATCTTTGAGATATTTTACAAAAATTGGGAAACTCACAGATAGAAAATTTCAAAACAACTAAGATATTTCTTCAACTAGAATGTGTGCATCGGTGGAGGCCCAAAGTTTCACAGTTTCACAAACTCTTCAAGAATTTAAAAACAAAAAGGCTCATGCTAAAGAATCAATTAAATGCTCGAAATCCCTTGTTCATCATGCCTAAAATACAATCATAGGCTTACAAACAATCTTTATCAACATAGTGAAAGTAAAGTGATTTTAAATTGTTTATTTCATTACTAGATGAAGGATCTTCTCATAATGAAATTACAAATGCTACAATACTAACACATGGATGAGATATTTTGTGACTCGAAGAGACTTTAACATAAGATTTCAATAGGAGTAAGAAACATTATTTGAAAACATTTTGAAATAAAAGTAGACACAATAATGCACATGATCAACACAGAGTGATTCAATGTTCAATGATTCACTAGTATGGGAAAGTTTCCTCAACAATATCGAGCTTGTTAATGGCTGTAAAATTGTAACCACCTTGACGTGATAGAATCTAAAGACACAAGAAAATGAATTGGTCTCTCAGATGGCCTCTCGGGAAAAATGGTTTTCTCTCAAAATTTCTCAGAAAAGTTAACCCCTAACCCTATGCAAGAGTGTTCTCATTGCATTTATACATTTCACTTGCTCACTCATCACAAATTTCCCCCTAAAGAAGAATATTCAAGGAATCCTTTGTTTTCTACAAGTTTTTTCCAGAAAGTGATGTTTAACAAATTTACACCCAAAGCTTATAGGTGGATAAATCATGAACTGATCACGTTTCTTAGACCCTCAACTATGACTGAGATGCCATATCATAATTTTTGATAGTCTTCTTAATCATTCTTTTATTCTTTCATGCAAGAAATCCCCTTTTGATCCTTCACAAGTGGCTCCATATGGCTGGATCTAACAATAAATATTGTTCTCCTTTGAGAAAACACATTGAAAATGAGTGTTCTGCAATCACATGGATACTTAGATTTGTGCCTCTCGAAATGAGTTTCAAATGAGATCATTTCTTGAATGGATTATTCCACATACCTACACTCTGCGAGTCTAATTCAACCAAGTACAAAGAGTTACCAGTGGAAACCTCAATGTGTTTCCTCAAAGTGCAACTACAAAGGTGAAGTCTAGGGGTAGGTTTGTAAATGAGCGCAAGCCCTCTACATATTTTAGAACCCTAGAGAGTTACACTCGATGTCGAAAATTCAAATTATGGGAAGGTCCAAGCGGAAGCTTCCATGTATGTTAAGTGGACCTTAAATGAGCATAGGCTCTCCACATGCCATAGGCCTAATAAATTTTCCTCAAACCTTCTTGAAAAATGCTCAATATAAATAATAGCCAACAAAAGCCTCCATGTGTCTCTTCAACACACTTTTGATAAGGTACCCAAAAGCGAGACCCAAATAACCATGGGCTCACCACATGTCTCAAATTTCGAAAATTTATTGAAAGTATTTAAGGACCAGTGGAAGGTGTCAGTGCCTAGGGTGTGAGAAAGTTTCCTAGCCATTGAAAATTCTAAGTATGGGAAGGGCCAGTGGAAACCTCCACACATCTCCCCGATGCTCTTTCAAAAGTAAAACTTAGGATAGTTCCCCAAAAGGTACAGGCCCTCCACATGTCTATAACATGACAGAGTTGCATCTACCACTAGAAAAATTCAGGTATGGGCAGAGCCAACGGAAACCACCACGTGTCCCTTCGGCAATATTTTTGTATAAGGCTCAAAGAGGATTCCCAAACAAGCATGGGCCTTCTACATGTCTAGGGTCGAAAACATTGACTGACCATTTTGAGAATTCTAAGCAAGGGCATAGCTAGTGGAAACAACCATGTGTCCCTTTGGCGCAAATCCAAAAGTAAGACCCAAAAGTATATCCTCAAATAAGTGTAAGCCCTCCACGTGTCCAAGACCTGACAGAGTTGCATCCGCCACTGAAAAATTTTAAGTATGGGCAGAGCTAGTGGAAACTAACATGTGTTTGTTCGATGCTCTTTTGGTATGAGGCTCAAAAGAAGGACTCCCAAACAAGCGCAGGCCTTCCACATGTCCTAGGTCTAACAAAGTTACACTAGACACTTGAAAAGTCTAAGTATAAAGAGGAGCCAATGGAAGCCTCCACATGTCTCCTTGGTTCAACTCAAAGCTAGGACCCAGAGACGGATCCTTAAGTAAGTGTGGGCCCTCCATGTGTTATAAAATTGATAGAAATGTGTCTACCACCGAGAAATTATAAGTATGGGAAGGGTGAATGGAAATATCCACTTGTCTCCTAGGTGCTCTTTCAAAAGTAAAATTCAAGGGCATGTCTTAAACAGCACGGACCCTCCACGTGTCTCACGCATAAGAAATTTTCTTCGGTTTATTGAGAAGTCTCAGTATAAAGAGGGGCCTAGTGGAATCCTCCACGTGTCTCCTTGGTGTAACTCCAAAGGTAAGACCCAGAGGTGGATCCTAAAATGAGTGCAAGCCCTCCATGTGTCCTCTTATGGGTCTTAGGAATTTACCTTATACTTTCACGCCCTTTGCCATACTACATTCAAATCGAATTTTCACGTTGTATTCAATTATAAAAAACCACCTTTCCATGGATGTTGGGACAAGGTTTATAGAGGAAGCACAATTGTGGAAGACACCTAACAACAATTTTTTTTCACACGCAGAGAAGACTATAAATAATACCAAGACCCAATGTGATTCATGACCCAAGGAAAGGACTAACAAAAAAAACCAAATGAGGGAGAAATATTTCACGCATCCATACATGAAGATAAAATATACATCTTAACGATGTTGATTGAGAAATTTTGGACAAACAAGGCGAGATTAAATTGAGAACACACATCAGCTCTAACTCGGGGATGGGCACTCCCTACGAGTGCTTGAAGAACAACAGACCATACCATGTGCAAAAACTCCATCGGGAAATGGAGTCGAGAACAAGCTTACAAAGTAGAAAAGAAACAACCAATCTCACAAGAATGAATCAAGAAACCAACAAAAACTAATCACCAGGGACCAGGGGAAACCGAAACAGAAAAATGTGAAAATAGAACAAAAATAAAAGACTATACACTGTATAATGATGCATGTCTTGATTCTGAGAAATCAGTCAAGGAAATGTTTCAAGTTCCTGTCATTAATAGGAAACTCAAGAAATTCCCCATCCAAGTCTTATAGGAAAAAAGTGTGCTCGCCAATCTGAATGTCAATAGAATAAGGTCCCATCCATAATGTGTCTAACTTTACATTTTTTTCCTTATCCTCATGTCTACTATCCCATAAGTAGGACAATATCTCCCACACTGAAAGCTCTTGGATTCACCTTTTTATCAAATATTTCTTTAATTTCTACCCGAACTTAAAATGTCTTTGGTGGGATTCTCTTCTCTATTCATCTAATTTAATAATTTGATTAATACGAGCATCATAATGATTGACCTTCTTGGTCCTGCCAATTGTTGGATAAATTACTAAGAAGAAAATTGCATATGCAGAGGAAGTAGAGCTTGAGTTCCATAAAACCAACTCAAATGGGCTCTTTCCAGTAGCTCTTTTTATAGTGATTCTATCATCCCAAACAACAAACTTAACTACTCACCCCACTTCAAATTTTTTTAATTCCAAGGTCCTTCTGATTATCTTCAACAAATTCTTGTTGCTTAATTTTTCTTGTCCAATACCTTGGGGATTATAATTTATAGCATATACTAAATTGATCCCATATTCATGACACTTGGCTATGAAAGGATTGGCTTGAAAATTCATAGCATTGTCAGCAACTATCTTAGTAGGTACTCCAAACCTACAAATTATATGATTCAGAATGAAGTCCATAAATTTTTGTGGGTAGCTTTCTTCGTAGTGATTTCCTCCACCCACTTGGTGAAGTAATCAGTGGTCACTAATATCCAATCTTGGCCTACACTTGAAGGACATGAAATCTCACCAATGAAGTCCATTCCCCACTGCTTAAATGGGGTTCAATTGATATATGCTACAAAGGGAGGGAGCCTGAAGCTTTTAGTCTTCCTAAAAACATTGATAACTCTCACACTTTCTTACAAGTAAATTTGGATTTTAAAAGAGTTGGCCACCTAACCAACCTTTAATATCTTATGGGCTATGAATTTTCAGCAAAATTACCCCCAAAACTCCTCCATGGAAATCAGCAATTAATTTTCGGGCTTCATCCTCGGTGATACATCTCAAAAGAAATCCCTTAGGGTTCTTTCAAGTAACCCATAATCAGTCATGATGTATTTCTGGGAGGATAACTTAAGTGCTTTATTTTGATTCTTACTCAAATGTAGTGCCCACTTCTCTTTGACACCTTTTAATACGATCATGATACTTCCGATTATATTATGGACATGATTATGGACTTTATTATAGTATGATGTTAGATGTTAGATCATGGGTTATTAATGAATTGATTCAATTATGATTCATGATGATTATTAGAAACATTTTGGATATTGATGTCGATATATTGTTTTTAACATGGTTATATTATGGATGTTGTTTAGACATGTGATATTTGGATATTGTGAGTAGACCTAGAAATGGAAATTATTTGATGATGATATAGTTGTTGATTAAATTGTAAATGATCTTTTTGGTTGCTTAGATGTTGTTGTGATTCATATATCTCAATGATATTGGAAATTTATTTATATTATTTTGGATGTTATGATATGGCCATGAGGCCAAAGGAGGTATTGTGTTTTTAGGTTAAAATATCACAACAAACATTAGGGGATTAGGGACCAACCACATTGGAATTCTAGATGAATTCAACAAGGTCACCATGGCAAATAGTCTTTGTTTTGTACATGTTTGTGTGTGTTAGGTATTCCCATGGGGGGGATCACCTTTAAATGTGACCAAGATGTTATGTGTATTTATTTATTTGTCCCTTTTGTTTAATGTTGGATGTGTTTGTTTTTGTGATGCATTTGCCCCTTTCTTTATTTATTAAATTTGTATTAATATTATGGATAAACATGTTGTTAATATTAATTAATTAAAATATATCATGAGAAATTAATTAATAGAGTTGTTGGCCCTTGATTTAAAGTGTTGTAAGAGACAGAGATGATGTAAGTTAAATTTTGAGTGTGAAACACTCCACCTTCTTAGAAATTTGAATTTGTCCTTGGAGGCTGATTTTGGAGGCTTGTGGGACAAGTTAAACTTGTCCCATACCTATTAAATTTATTTACCAACCATACCTATGGTTGGAGAGTTGAAATTTGACTTTTATAATGCTTTTTGAGAAGGTAATTTGTAGGTTTTAATTACACTTTTCTTACATGATTTAATTTCAGTCCTTTGGGGTGTGGGTTGGATTTGAGTGTGTAAGTAAACTGTCATTTTATTCACCCACCTATTTATTATGCATTGGAGAATGAATTTGACTTTTGGGGTTGGGGTTGAGGATGTGTGATGTGGCATCCTACATGGATCCACCTCATCCTCTTCCCTTCCCTCTTCTATAAAATTTGAATTCCTTGCCTTGTTTTGGGTTGCTTCACTTTGGAGACTTCATTCTTAGGTGAATTCTTTTTGATGTTTTGGAGTTCTTGCTTTAGAGAAGTTTTTGGAAGATTGTTGCATGTTTGTGCTTGGCTGATTTAGATTGCTTGCATTGGGATAAAGATTGTTGTTGTGGAACGGGAACAACTCCATCATGGAGAGGTAGGAGCTATGCTCTTGCAATGCTTCTCTTATTAATTATGAAAATGTTAATGTGTGAATGGTTTGGCATGTTTGTGGGCTATTGGGTAGATGGCCTAGGAATGTGTGTAGGAGAAGACTATGGGGTTTATTTTATGGGAGGCACAAGTGTGTTTTAGGGAGGTATAAGGGAGGAGGGAGTTGGGATTTGGGTTACACCTTACAAGTAAATAGCTTGAATTTATTTACTCATTATGGGGTGTCATAAGAGGTTGGGGAGGCATAAGGAAATGTAAGGAATAAGGGGTACTTGGGGAGGCATAAGGAATGTCATGGTTTTGATTTAGTATATTTTGGCGGTTTGTAATTCAGGTGGTGATACCCATTTCCCTTTTGGGAGGCATAAGAAGCATCCCCCATAGTTTCTTACTCCTTTGGCTTGCTTGATAAAGCGTTAGTATTGTTTTTCATGTTTTAATGTAGTTGTAAACTACATTCATTTTTGGGACTATGTTTTATTGTGAAAATGTTGCTTGTGTGTTTGTGGAAGTATGTTATTGCCATGAGTTGGATCACATCTTTTATCATACTATGCTTGGGGCTTCAGCGGAAAATGAAGAAGGATGGTTTCTCCTCTTCATTGGATGTCTTGGTTGGGTGGAGAGCATTTCTTTCCCTACTCTTGTTGTGACCAAATTGGAGGAATGAGAAAATGCATGCATGTTATTCTCGGAGCTAAGAAAAAGACATTTTGACAGTCCCTTGTGAAATGAAATCTTATTATAGCCCTTTCCCACTTTGAAGTGGATGATATGTATATTAATTTTAATGGAAAGATACTTTGTATTGACAATGAAAGTTGAAATTTGAAATGTAAAAGAGTTAAACTCGTATTCTATTTTTGGAAAGAATGTGAAAGAATGATACATATTTTGTATGTTGTATTTTGAAATCAAATGGAAAGGAAGTTGTAAGAGTTTCATTTGAATTAATGGAAGTATTTTCCTTGTTCATATGATATTATTTCCATTAGAAATATGTGTTTAACATGCACTATGAAATCCCTGTTTTGAAAGTGGATTAAATTAATCTAGAAATTGTTAGTGAAAATCTGTTGTTTGTAACCTAGTTGAAGACTCTTTTTTTTTAAAAAAAAATTATTCCATAATTTTTCCTAACTAATCCTAGGTTATTTTTTGGTCTCAAGTGGGTTGTTTTAGTGGGCATCACACTTGGTATTCAAAGAGTAGTGGTTCAAAATATTGGGCCATTGGGAACACTAGAAATTTGAGACATGAACCTTAAACCTAGCACACTTTTAAATCTAGAAGACAACTTAGTTTTGAAATTAAATATTTTAGTAAACATGGAAACTAAATAAAACCTAGAATAAAGAAATAACTCTCATCTTGCTCTATGCAGGAGGCGTAGACAAGATGAGGAGCCTTTTCACATAGACCTAGGCATACCACCTCCAGAGTATGTCATAACAACTATCCTACCACAAATCATGCAGACTCTTTAGGATGTTAATGCAACTCTACGTTGAGGATCAATAAGAGGCATGTAGAAGGAAACGATAGAGTCACACCCATTGAGGGTCATGTATCTCCTTGACCCATCGAGGAGCATGAGGAAAAACTTTCATGTAGATTCAGCTAGAGTAGAGTCACCACAAAGGGAGAAGGTGACTAAGTTTCAAGACATAGAGAGAGGTCTCGAGCACTAGAATTAGGGATGAGCATGTAGAGAGGCCTAGAGGCCATCAAACCATAGCTACAGATCACATCAGGGACATCTTGAAGTTTCAACCATCACATTATTTTGGTGAAATAGATGGATTTTAGGAAAGGGCTTGGATTAGTGAGCTTGAGTGGGTGCTTAATGCTTTTTCCTTTTTAGTAACACAAAAAGCTGTGTTGTGATCCATCTACCGAGGGATGGAGCTGGTGTCTGGTGATGGAAAAAGGAGTAGAAGCTCCATGTTGATTTTGAGATAGTTACTTGGGAGCTCTTTGAGGAGTAATTTTAGGAGAAGATATTTTCATGGAGGTTTATACAATAGCAAGATAGATGAGTTCCATGACCTCCAAAGGCATCTCTTACTGTGGTGAGTATGAGAGTATATTTCTGGATCTAATCTAGTATGTTGATTACATGTAGGATGAGCAGGTACGTAGATCCACAGGTTCATCTTGGGCTTGAATCAAAGACATTGGAGGTGCAAAGTGTGGATCCATTATCGAAAAAACATTTAGCCGAGGTTGTTGAGAAGTGCTATAGAGTAGAGGAGACTTGGGGAAAGACCCAACAAGCTAGAGACCAAGTCCGAGCGCATACAATAGATGATGGGACAAAGATAGATTGAGGGGGCAAGTACCTCTTCCTCATGGTGGATATGGTTAACATAGTCATCTTTAGACCATAGCAGTAAAAGCAGCAACAACATTCCCCTAACCTTATAGACCTCCACAGAGGTTTGATGCACAGAGAGGTCAGAGTATGGGGCCTCCCCCTAGGGGTCCCATTAGGACACAAGGTGCCTAGAGAGCTCACTCAGCAGGAGCTCACCAGAGAGACTCACTTAGTAGAATACTATAGCCGAGATCATTAGGATCCACACCAGAGACCTCCAGAGTACCGGTTGGACCTGCTACACAAGGGAGAGGATCAAGTGGTTATTTTGGGTGTGGTGTTATTGGACATTTTTGGAGAGACTTCCCACATAACCCTAATAACAAGGGTAAGACACATAGATCTCGAGAGCCTACTATTGGTGATATGGGGCATAGTCATAAGATGTATATAGTAGTCGAGAACCACCAAGAAGAGCATCAGAGTACATTTATTGAGACTACAGGTAACATTGGAGGCATTCTTACCTCCATTTTGTTTGATTATGGTTCTTCCAATTCTTTTCATTACACCATCTTTAGTAGAGTGATGTAGGCTGGTGGCAATTAGCTAGGGTCATAGTTGGGATGTTGAGATGGCTTCTAGAGCCAAGATCTTGTAGACTCCTTAGTCAAGGAGTGTGTGGTGGATTTGGGACCTTTCACCACCACCTCAGATCTTTGTATCCTTCCGTTGGGCTCTTATGGAGTCATCTTGGGCATGGAATAGTTATCTGCTCACATGGCCATGATGGATTGTTACCACAAGATTATATCTTGTGTAGATGATTTAGGAGTTGAGTCGGTGATATCAAGGGTTAGGAGACTCGTTTCTATTCACACCATCTCTATTATGCATCTTAAGCGATGTGTGTGATGGGGTTGTCAGATGTATGTTGTTACAATCAGTGATAGATTAGAGGATGGGTCTAGTGGACCATCGCTAGATGATCATCCCATTTTGAGAGAGTTTGGAGATGTCTTTCTAAGGAGCTACCAGGATTACCACCCCCACGTGAGATTGATTTTCATATAGATCTGGTTCCAGGAGTAGAGCCTATCTCACGAGAACCTTATCGAATGACCACCCCCTAGATCTGAAAGCTCAAGTTTATAGGAGGGCCTCCTAGAGAAATTCCTTATTCATCCTAGTGTGTCCCCTTGGGGTGCACCAGTGATTTTTTGAAGAAGAAGGATGGATCCTTGTGGTGTGTATTGATTATTATCACCATTTGAACAAAGTAACGATCAAGAATCATTATCCCCTTCCACGTGCATTGATGATTTATTTGATCAAATGAAGGGAGCCACAGTTTTCTCTAAGATAGACCTTAAGTCAGGCTACCATCAGCTAAGGATTTTGGAGGTAGATATTCATAAGACCACCTTCCGTATGAGATATGGCCACTATGAGTTCACAGTGGTACCTTTTGGTTTAACTAATGCCCCGTAGTATTTATGAGTTTGATGAATGGGGTATTCAAGACTTTCTTAGATCACTTCATGCTCATCTTCCTTGATGACATTTTGATTTACTCACATATGTGTGAGGAGCATGAGGGGCACCTTTTCACCAGGTTCTTCAGTGTCTTCGAGAGCAACAACTTTATGGGAACTTGGAGAAGTGTGCATTCTTTTAGATGGAGGTACAATATTTGGGGCATATCATTTCTGGGGAAGGTATCATCATCGATCCTTCCAAGATTAGAGCTATCATGGATTGGCCAACACCCACTACTATGACTAAAGTGTGTAGCTTCATGGGATTGGTAGGTTACTATAGGAGATTTGTTCAAGACTTCTCACATTGCACCACCCATCACTTCCCTTCAAAGGAAAGGGAAGAAGTTTGTTTGGTTGGATAGGTGTGAGTAGGCCTTCAAGACACTAAAGGAATGCCTCACTACAACACCTATTCTTATAGTGCGATCCATAGAGGGTGAGTTTTTCATTTACACAAATGCTTCTTTAGTAGGACTTGGAGGTGTATTGATGCAGGAGGGTAGAGTAGTGGCTTTTGAGTCTCACAAACTCAAATATTATGAGCTTAATTATCCGACTCATGATCTTGAGCTTGTGGTAGTTGTGCACACTTTGGTTCGATGGAGGAAATTTATTCTTGGTCGGAGATTCACACTCAGGACTGATCATTTGAGTCTTTGCCACCTCTTCACGCAGCCCAATCTCAATGCTCATCAGTGGCATTGGATGGAGTTGATTTGTGAGTATGATATGGAGATTGAGCATGTGAAAGGGAAGGAGAATGTGGTGGCAGACACTCTCAGTAGACAAAGACATGTGGCTATGGCCACCTCAGTGAGCATAGATTTATGGAGTAGGATTCTTCAAGCAACTTCCTCTTGACAGCTTCTACATTACAGTTTGAGTAGAGATCGAGTCTCAGAGACCCCTCGAGGGGAAGTTTGATGGTTTCTCACTAGAGGAAAATGGCCTTCTCAGCACAAGAGGTCAGATTTATGTTCCAGAGATGGAGGATTGAGGTAGGACATATTGACAGAGGCACATCGTGTACCCTATTTAGCCCATCTGGGGTGAAGAAGATGCATACTACTTTGAGACAATTGTATCACTAGAGAGGACTTCACAGAGACATGGCTTAGTTTGTGTCACACTATTTAGAGTGCTAGAAAGTGAGGGTAAGCATCAACATCTAGTTGGCCTTCTTTTTCCTCATCCTCTATATACCAGAATGGAAGTGGGACACCATTTCCATGGACTTCATTGTTGGGCTATCGATGTCGAGATATCACCACGATGCCATCATGGTCATGGTTGATAAATTGACAAAAGTGGCTCACTTTTCTCAGTAAAGACCACTTATATGGCTAGTGTAGTGACATGGGTATATCTTGATGAGATTGTCAAGTTACATGGGATTCCATGGAAGATCATTAGTGATTGTGATCCTTTGTATACTTCCCATTTCTAGACTACCATGCAGCATGCCCTCGGGATGAGAATCAACTTCAACACAACATATCACCCCGAGACAGATGGATAGACTAAGCGGGTGAATCAAATTTTAGAGGATATGCTTAGGATGTATGTGATGGATCAGTAGTCTAGATGGGAGGAGTACTTGTACTTGGTGGATTTCACCTACAATAATAATTTTCAGAGTTTTATAGGCATGGCTCCTTTTCAGGATTTGTATGGCAGAGAGTGCAGGACACCTCTTAGTTGGGATAGGTTAGAGGACAAGGTTTCTCTTGGACCAACTTTATTGTAGGACATGGAGCAATCAGGTGGTTTTGATCAGACATAGAGATTATAGGAGGCACAGGACATGCAGAAGAAGTACACATATCAGCATAGGACCGACCGTAGTTTTGATGTGGGCATGAAGGTGTTCCTTCGTGTCAGGCCACATAAGAGCCCTATCCATTATGGAAAAGGTTCTAAGTTAGATCCTAGATTCATGGGTCCTTTTGAGATCTTGGAGCGTATCGGCCCCTTGTCCTATCGTCTAGCATTACCACCTAGCTTGTCTCACATACATGATGTGTTTCATGTTTAGATCTTAGGAGATATGTTGTAGAATCCTTCTCATGTGTTAGATTGGACCTCATTGTAGGTAAAGGATCGGGGCAGGTGATGGTGAAGCCCATTCACATCATAGATCATAAGACCCTGGGCCTTCGAGGAAGAGAGGTTGATCAGGTCCAGGTGTATTGGGATAGATATGATGAGACTATAGCTACATGGGAGGATGCTACTTTTCTATGAGTTCAGTTTCCACATTTTTCTAGTGACTTCTAGGAGGAATTCGAGTCTAAGGGGAGAGGGATGTAGTGCCCACTTCCCTTTGACACCTTTTGATCATGATGATTATATTATGGACATGATTATGGACTTTATTATAGTATGATGTTAGATGTTAGATCATGGATTATTGTTGACTTGATTCAGTTATGATGCATGATGATTATTAGAGACATTTTGGATATTGATGTTGATATATTGTTTAACATGGTTATATTATGGATGTTGTTTAGACATGTGAGATTTGGATATTGTGAGTAGACCTAGAAATGGAAATTATTTGATGATGATATAGTTGTTGATTAAAATTACAAATGATCTTGTTGGTTTCTTAGATGTTGTTGTGATTCATATATCTAGATGATTTTGGAATTTTATTTATATTATTTTGGATGTTCTGATATGGCCATGAGGCCAAAGGAGGTATTGTGTTTTTGCGAGTTAAAATATCACAACAAACATCGGGGATTGGAGACCAACCACATTGGAATTCTAGATGAATTCAACAAGGTCACCATGGAAACTAGTTTTTTTTTGTGTGTGTTTTCTGTGTTAGGGATTCCCATAGGGGGATCACCTTTAAATGTGACTAAGGGGTTATGTGTATTTATTTATTTGACCCTTTTGTTTAATGTTGCATGTGTTTATTTTGTGATGCATTTGCCCCTTTTTTATTTATTAAATGTTGTATTAATATTGTGGGTAACATGTTGTTAATATTAATTAATTAAAAATATATCATGAGAAAGTAATTAATAGAATTGTTGGCCTTGATTTAAAAGTAAGAGATGTGTAAGTGATGTGTAAGTTAATTTTGAGTGTGAAACACTCCACCTTCTTGGAAATTCGAATTTGTCCTTAGAGGCTGATTTATGAGGCTTGTGGGACAAGTTAAACTTGTCCCATACCTCTTAAATTTATTTACCAACCATACCTATGGTTGGAGAGTTGAAATTTGAATTTTATAATGCTTTTTGAGAAGGAAATTTGTAGGTTTTAATTGCACTTTTCTTACATGATTTAATTTTTCAGTCCTTTGGGGTGTGGGTTGGATTTGAGTGTGTAAGTAAACTATCATTTTATTCACCCACCTATTTATTATGCATTGGAGAATGAAGTTGAATTTTGGGGTTGGGGTTGAGGATGTGTGATGTGGCATCCTACATGGATCCACCTCATCCTCTTCCCTTCCCTCTTCTATAAAATTTGAATTCCTTGCCTTGTTTTGGGTTACTTCACTTTGGAGACTTCATTCTTGGGTGAATTATTTTGTTGTTTTGGAGATCTTGCTTTGAAGAAGTTTTTGGAAGATTGTTGCATGTTTGTGCTTGGCTGATTTGGATTGTTTGCATTGGGATAAAGCTTGTTTTTTTGGAACTTGGAACAACTCCATCATGGAGAGGTAGGAGCTTGGCTCTTGAAATGATTTCTTTTTTGTTTATGAAAATGTTAATGTGTGAATGTTTTGGCATGTTTGTGGGCTGTTGGGTAGATGGCCTAGGAATGGTGTAGGAGAAGACTATGGGGTTTATTTTGTGGGAGGCACAAGTGTGTTTTAGGGAGGTATAAGGGAGGAGGGAGTTGGGATTTGGGTTCCACCTTACAAAGAAATAGCTTGCATTTCTTTACTCATTATGGGGTGCCATAAGAGGTTGGGGAGGCATAAGGAAATGTGAGGAATAAGGGTACTTGGGGAGGCATAAGGAATGTCATGGTTTTGATATACTATATTTTGGTGGTTTTTAATTCAGGTGGTGATACCCATTTCCCATTTTGGGAGGAATAAGAAGCATCCCCCATAGTTTCTTGCTCCTTTGGCTTGCTTGATAAAGCCTTAGTATTATTTTTTCATGTTTTAATGTTTTGTAAACTACATTTTTTTGGGACTATGTTTTATTGTGAAAATGTTACTTGTGTGTTTGTGGAAGCCTATTGTTGCCATGAGTTGGATCACATATTTTATTGCACTATGGTTGGGGCTCGGGGGCCAATGAAGAAGGATGGATTCTCCTCTTCATTGGATGTCTTGGTTGGGTGGAGAGCGTTGCCTTTCCCCTACTCCTGTTGTGACCAAATTGGAGGAATGAGAAATATGCATGTTGTTATTCTGGAGCTGAGAAAAAGATAGTTTGACAGTCCCTTGTGAAATGAAATCTTATTGTAGCCCTTTCCCACTTTGAAGTGGATGATCTGTATATTAATTTATAATGGAAAGATACTTTGTATTGACAATGAAAGTTGAAATTTGAAATGTAAAAGAGTTATACTTTGTATTCTATTTTTGGAAAGAATGTGAAAGAATGATACATATTTTGTATGTTGTATTTTGAAATCAAATGGAAAGGAAGTTGTAAGAGTTTCATTTGAATTAATGGAAGTGTTTTCCTTGTTCATATGATATTATTTCCATTGGAAATATGTGTTTAACATGCACTATGAAATCCCTGTTTGGAAAGTGGAAAAGTGAAACACGTGAGGAGAAAATGTATTATTTACCTTGTTTATAATATATGATTTTGGAAAGAATAGAAACTACATTCTTGTTTTAATGTTTGATTGAAAGAAAGAAAACTATTTATGACCAAGCATGGAATGAATTCAATGTTTTATTTCATGGCAAAAGAGATAGTAAATTTTTGTTCTGTAAATGTATACACTTCTTTCAATTCACTATATACTTTGTAAAATTCCTTTATCAAATGTTCAAATAACCTGCAAATAGATAAGAGGAAAATGAAATAATCAATTGGACTTAATGAGGACAAAATGATCCCAAACCAAACTAAAAACACTTTAAAAATGTCTTGAAAATCTTCTAATCGAGCCAAGGCAAATCTACAGGCTTTTTATTGTAAAAAGAAACTTGTAATTTCAAAATGCAGATCAAAGAAAAATTTTACACTTGCTATATATCCTAACACTTTCCTAATGGAAACCTCCATGTCTATTTGACATGTTGAAGGAGAAAGAATGACAAATTTGAACAAAATTTTATAAGTTAAAATTTACCAATTTCGCACTGTAAAAGCCTCATAGAACATTTTCACAAAATTAACTCCTTAAATTTTATCAAAACCTAGAATTTAATGAATCTTGTGCAAAGAGGACGTCGATATATTTCCAAAAGTCCTCATTTTCCCAAAACCGAGCTCTCTATCAAAAGTTATGGCCTTCTGAAGTTTTTCTTCACTTGGCATCAAAAAAAAAAAATTTTTTGGAAAATTTTCCTTGATGGGCCCATGGGGCCCGAATTTTCCCTTAGCACTTCGGAAAAAATTTTAGGAAAATTTTCCTAATTTTCCTCGCCACCCCGCCGACCCACACCCAATCAAGAGGCTTCCACATGGCACCACGGGCATTTGGACTCGAGGGGGGGATCCTCTTTAACTTAGCACTTCAAAAAAAATTGGGAAAATTTTCTAAATTTTCCCCACCAGCCCGTAACCAATCAATCAAGAGATGCCACGTGGCATCATGAGGCATGGCGGAGGAGTGGGTCCCTTTTTTCCTTTTGTTTTTAGAAATTTTTGGGAAAATTTTCTAAAGTTCCCCCACCGGCCCTTTCCCAATCATCGGAGCTGCCACATGGCATCGCGAGGCATCGTGAGGCACCGCTAAGGCGTGGGTGAATTTTACCCTTTTTCCCTTTGGGGTGCTAAAACTCTTTTATCCCCACCACCCCATTTTCCACACTAGCTTAGGAGGCACCACGTGTCCCTTGAGGATTTGTGGACTCAGGAGAGCATGGGTGTAAAGGTGGATTTTGCCCCACATGGGAAATTTCAAAAATGTCTCCTATAGCCCCGTTGAATCGAATCCTTCATCCCTAAGAAAAATTTCTCTCCGTAGCCCGCCGACCCACCCCTGGGGAAAATTTTCTCCCCTGGGCCCGCAGGCCCGCTCTTGGGGAAAATTTTCACCCCAAGGCCCGCAACCCATAACTTGAGGAAATATGAGGAGTTATGAGGACTTCTTTATATCAATGGAAAGGTGAGGAAATTTCCTATCCATTGGGAATGATTTAGGAAATTTTTTGAATGATTAATTTTGAGAAAAATTAATTTGAATATTTAAAGTCCTGTTAGAGAGTGGGTATGGTGAGGAATTACCCTCTGACCCTAATTGAACTTTCTAACCCTAAATTTTTGGACCTTGTGACCTCTAATAATTGTTAATTAAAGAAAAGTATATTCTAGTGGATTAGAATTGATCTAGAATTATTAGTGACAATTGTTGTTTTGTAACCTGGTTGTAGACTCTTTTAAACAAAAAAAATTATTCCATAATTTTTCTAACTAATCCTAGGTTGTTCTTAGGTCTCATGTGGTTGTTTTAGTGGGCATCACACAAATACTTAGGGCACTATAGATATTTGAGATAAAAAATAATATCCTTGTACCATTCAAAATTTGTCAATTTCTCAAGAATATTTAATCTTTCTTCTTCAACCTCATTTATCTCAATTGTTTGTAGGTTGCTTTCTATCATTAGCTTTGCTAGGCCCTAAACCTCTGAAAATTTTTTTAGTTTGGATGTCCATGTCATATTCCTGCAATTTTTTAACCCATCAAAATCTCCTACTTGAAGTGTCCATTTCTGACATGATATCTTTAACCATGGTATGGGGAACATAGGATATAACTTTAGAACTTAAAATATACGGCCTGAAGATTTTTAAGGCTTTCACTAAAGAAAAGGTTTGTTTCTCCATGATTGTATACTTCATCTCTTCCCCTTATAATGCTTAAATAAAGAAAGAAATTGGCTTTTAACTCCTTCATCATCCTTTTGTAATAACATAGATGTAATAGTATTCTCTGAAGCAAAGGAAAACATTTGGAAGGCCTTTTGTAATTGGGAGTTGTTAAAACAATCAACATTTAACGCAATGCTTTTCATCCCAAAATGGCTTAAATAGCTACTTCCTCCCATCTGATATTCTGATCCTTCCTCAACATACTAGTGATTAGGATAATCAATTCAGCCAAGTTAGAGATAAATCTCCTAATAAAATTTATTTTCCCGAAAAAGGACTAAATTCAATTTTTGGTTCTTGGAATAGGAACTTTGCTAATGGATTCCAATCTCTCATGATCAATCATGGCCCCTTATTTTGACACTATATGTCCAAGAATATTTTCCTTTAGAACCCCAAAATGGCACTTCTTGGGATTCAGTGATATACCATACTCTTCCATCTTAATAACATATTTTCTGAATGTTTCAGGTGATCACTTTTTTTCTTGAAAAGACTATCACATCATCCTGATACACAGTAATGAAGTCATTTATATATCCTGAGAATGCTACATCCATTGCTCTTTGAAATGTGGCTCCAACATTCATCAAGCCAAATGACATTATGACATACACATAGGTCCCCCATGGGGTGGTAAAAGTGGTTTTGATTCTTTCTGACTACTACACAACCACTTGGTTATACCAAGAAAAACCATCCAAAGTGGATAACAACTCTAAACATGTAACTAATTACAACATGTTATCCATATTTGGTAGGGGATAGTTGTCTTTAATTGATGCCTTATTTAAGTTTCTGAAGTCAACACACAATCTTATATCCCCATTTTTATTTCGAATAGGTACCAGGTTTTCTACCCATGAGGATTATCTTGTAGGCTATATAATTCATCCATCCCTTAACTTTTCAACTCTTCTTACATTTTTTAGGAAAGGAGGGGATTAATTGGTCTTTTTTATGCCTAAATGGCTTGGCATTGGCTTCTAGGGGTATTTCATGCTGAAATAGTATGCCTTCAAATTTGAATGAAATATCATGGTCTTTGTTTATGCCTAAACAACTATGCATTGTCTTCTAGGGGTAATCTGAAATAGATCTTCCCTATATGCCTTAAGGAGTCTTGAATAGTACCAAGCCAATTGGTACTTTTTAAAAAATGACATATGACTGCTTTTCTTCTCTATTCAAGTTTCTTCCTAGCCAAATTCTCCGGGTTTATCCTCTTTGCCCATGTTATATTATTCAACATTCCATCGAGTCTTACATGTGTCTATTAATAATGTAATAAACTTTATCAAAATTTTATTTCAATGCAACAAAACCCTCGAGAATAGTATTAGTTTTCAATTGGATAATGTTTTTACCAAACAGGGTTTGTTTTTTTTCATTTACATAAACCATTGGTTCCCATTCCATACTTTGATTGGAAAATTCCCCTTTATTCTATAGAAACCTTTGGACTTGAGCATCATCTTCAAACACTGTCAGTGCTTGATATTTTCAAGGATAGATGGTATGGTCAATATTTCAATATCATATTCACAATAGGGAGACATTGTATAATTCTCAAACCTAGATCCTAATACTACCAATTTTTCTGCTACAGTATTATATCTCCTATCATGATGTATTATATTGAAAGAATCAAACATTTCAATGAAGTCCCAAACTGCATGCTTGTATTGCTTCATTCTTTGACTCTTTGTAGCATACAAATTTATGACTTGTTTGACTATCAACTCTGAATCCCCTTTAAAAATAATATTCTTGACACCATATTTCCATGTAATCCTTAGACCCATGAGCAGTTTTTCTACTCAACAATATTGTTTGTGCACTCAAAATTGAGTTTAAAAGAAAATTTAAAATCCTCTTGGCTTGGAGATATCAAGACAACACCAGTGCCATTAAAAATCTATAACAAGCCCCATTTAACATTAGGGTGCAAGGGGAACCAACCTACTCAAGATACTTACACTCATCAATTTTATGCTCCTTATAATCAGCATAGCCCAAAAAATTACCAACATCAACATCTATGTACAATACTTCATAAGAAGAATTGTTAGGGTCCTCAATGAGATGTAACATTTTATTCTCACCATATGGCTTCACAAGGCTTCCCTCAATCAGTATGGTTGCATAACACATTTCCATTTTCACACTTCCACCCACACTAGCTGCCCACTTTTTGGATAATAACATCCCCCATTTGGTAGGACAGTCCACAATAACCACATTCATGGTTAAGCACTTTCCTAGAAAAGCTTCCAATTACACTACTAATCCTTTGACATATCCAATTACTAGCACTTCTCTTGAATCCATGGTAGTACATTTCCTAAAAGCTATTGTTTACCTTGATATTTAACTCATTCATGACCTCAAGAGGCATTACATTACATGAGGCTCTGAATCAAACATGTAGTTATGTACCAGCCTATCTTTAATAATCAAAGTGGTAAAAAATGGATGCACATTGAGATGAGATTCAACCATAGAAGTTCCCAAATATACCTTAGATGATTCACCCAATTCCTCCAATGCTTGTGGTATTTTGATTCTCGCAATAATAAGAGGAACCTCTATATTATTAAAACTTTTCCCTAAGTAATATTTTCTTCCTTAAATCCCAAATATTGGAATGCCCTTTTCCTATGCTCAAGTATTCTAAGTAATTCAAAAATAAGATCATTAACCTTGATTTGACTCAAGATTTGGGCTATGTCACAAGGAACATATTTTGGGTAGAGTTGAACATATGTTAGAAGGGAGATTCACAACTTCATCTAATAATATGAAAGTTTTAGAATTTAAGCATTGGTAGAGACACGGGTTTTATTTTGGGTAGTGAGGCCTTTGCCAGATGCATATTTCTTAGGTATTTTCTTTGGGATATTGGTAAGAACTGGAACTTTTGGCCTGGTTTGTGGCCCTCCCCATTCGACAACCTTACTTCTGGTGTTATATTCTTTCTACTGAGAAATTGCTACATTCATCAATAGTTGCATGTCCTCTTTGGAGGGGATCCTTCCATCATAATTTTTAATCATCAAATCCCTTAAGTATTAAAAATCATGATTGGGTAGATCAAGTGCTTATACCATATCAATTTCAAAAGCATTAATGTTAGGAAAAGTAAATACCTGGTGGACATAATCCCAAAATTCCTCAACAATTCTTGCACTTATCAATTTAGTTGAGGTTTCTTCTGCTGTGAGTTCGCAGGGCTCTCCATTATGCACACATCATCATCATCTACTTCTCAACCTCCCGATCTACATCTCATGAGGAGTGTGGTAAGAAACACTTATCACACCACTCAATAACATTGGCCTCCTCCATAGTAACAACCATGGTAGTCAAAGGATAGGAACAATCTATTCTCATATGCTTGATGTTATCTATTTCATGACCTCACGGCCCCTTTTCCTCGGTCATCTGGTCTATGATCACCTCTAGGGTGATTTCCAAATCTCTCTTGACCTTGTGGCTTATGGTGATCTTGAGAATTTTTTCCTATCCCTTTTTACTGCTCTGACCAGTTTATAGGATATCTCTTTAATTCCTCCAGCCAAAGTTTTTACCTCTTCCAGATCCACAACCTTGCTAGACTGAGGATTTTTAGGATTGATGAGCTTAAAACCTTATCTCTCAGGAGGATTTTCAACTACTTTGATGTTATTTTCTATTTTCAAGGCCATGGTGAAATCTTGCCTCAATGTTCATGGGTTCTTATCTCTCAAGTAATAAGCAACCTTTTTATCAAATGCATCAGAATATTTTATCAAAAATGACACATCACTTAGCCTTAGGATTACAGGTAGACTATTCAAGGTCTTATTGAACCAAGTATTGAAATCATGGATAGATTCATTTGTATTTTTCTTAATATTTTCAAATTCAGATAAAAGGAACCTGACATCTATCTTATCCGCATATTTCAATCTAAAGGAACTTTTTATCTCAGTCCATGAATCTATTGAATTATTTGTAAAGCCTTATACCAGTCATGGGCATCTTCCTCAAGAGTATGAATAAATAGTTTTATATACACATCTTCAAATTCAATTTCAATTTTTTCCATCATATTGACAAAGAGTTATAAATGTTGGTCACTAGTGATGGCATTATTTCCTTGAATTTTTTGCAACCTATTTCTGACATCTTATGGCACAATATTAGAGTATCTATTCATACCTCTGAAATTTATAGGTCCAAAAGTGTTGACAAAAATAGAGGTCTAGGTTGAGGTTGGGTAATATTGTTTTGAGTAGGTTATCCTACAGGAGATACAAAATGATGAGGGACAAGGGGTATTTAGAACACAGGATTATAATTTTCAAAATAAATGTCCTCTAAAGACTTTGTTTTGTGGAAAACCCTATCAACTTTGGAAAATACAGGGATAGACTGAGAAGCACACTTATCAGACACAAATGAAGTCCCCTCTCTAGTTGGAGAATTTAGATCTATATGAAAATTACTTGGTTCAGAATCACTTGAAGAAGAATGGTAATCCTCAACCACAAGTTGATCAATTTTCATAATGGTTAACTCTTTTCTTGATTCCAGATCTCCAACTATTTTCCAGACTCATTTTTCCTTCTCAAGTTGTCTTTCCTAGTTTTGGAAAGAACTTTTACAGTAGGGTCTTAGTGAAGAAAAATCTTCTTCCTTCCATATTTGCAAATATTAGTGACATAATTCACTTAATACATGTTAACGCACCGATATTTATCAAAATTTAAATTAACAGAGAGTCGCCACTACGGATTTTCACCTTATTTTTGCAAATGCACTATAAATGACTTGTCAAATATCTATCAAAAATTAATTCCTACAAAGCTTAACATATTTTACCTTCATTTGCCAAGATTTATCATCGATGGTATAAATTTAGTGCAATAACCACTAAAAACTTGAAATATTACACACAGAACTTGTAAGTTCACACAATTCTTACCAATCTCAACATAGGATGATGTTTAAACAACGTATTTGCATTTAGATCATGTACAAAACATTAACCAGGTTGGTATGTGTACACGTTTGTTCAAATACTCCCTGAAAATGGTGCCCATCTAGTGTTTTTATCACACAAATAGACCTCAGAGCTCAAATAATCCTCTATGATTCAAATACTCCTCGGCAACATCACAAATATGGGGTTGTTTCCACACAAATAGGTCTTGGAGCTAAAATTATCCTCTGTGATTCAAATACTCCCTAGAAATGGTGCTAATATGGTGTTATTACGACACAAATAGGTCCCAAAGCTCAAATAATCCCCGACAATGGAAAAAATCTGGTGTTGGTATCCAAATTGATTCTCCTTTGGAAGTCGAGTAACATCATAGATTTAACAAGATACTTAGAGATAGAAAAATCATGGTATAAGTCATTTTGTAGCTAGGGAGGGATTCAGTCGACTCTTTGTCACTCAGGCATTAGAGAAATGGATAACACCTTCATTAAGGATTTGATCTATCCTCACTGCTTTAGGTTGTGCCTTTTAAATAGGATGAAAGGACCCGTTTTGCAACCTTTGTTGGTTAAGGAATTGAAGAGATCCTTCTTTACACAATTTTAAGGGAATCTTGAGAAAATATGATCAACACACCATAATTTAAATCTCATGAGTTGTCACTTCTAAAGAATGGAGATATTTTTTGAACAAGGTTCAGAGTTACTAAAGACACTTAAAACTTGCTTGCTTCTATATATTTTGGCAGTAGAATTTATTCATTTGTGGATACAAAGCACAAAAAGGGGTACTTTAGGTAGGATTCATGGTTATTTGAAATTTTTTGGTGGGGAATTAAGCAAGATGAAGTTGATTTCACCAGATCTTTGACAACCTTTACAAAATTGGAAAACATATAGATAGAATGCTTCAGAATAGCCAAAATGTTCCTTTAACAAGAAGGTGTGTGTCAATGGAGGCCCATATCTACATGGTTTCACACAATCTTTAAGAATTCAACATGAAGGCTCGAGCTAAAGACTCAATTAAACATTAATAACCCCTGGTTCATCACACCTAAGATACACTCATAGGATTACAAACAATCTTTATCAACATAGTGGAAGTAAAATGATTTTAAATTGTTTATTTCATTACCAGATGAAATATATTCTCATAATGAAATTGAAAATGCCAAAATACTAACACATGGATGAGATCTTGTGTGATTCAGAGATATTTTAATATAAGATTGTAACATGAACAAGAAAGACTATTTGAAAGACATTCTGAAATAAAACTAGACACAATTTTACCCAAGATCAACATAGAATAGAATAATTTGAGATTTATCAGATTGATCACTAGGGGAAATTTTCTTTTAAAATCTCAAATCTTGTCAATGGTTGTACACTTTCAACCATCTTGATGTGATTGAAATCTAAAACACAAGAAATAAACAGGTTTATCAGATGGTCTCTCAAGAAGATGGGCTTTCTCAAATTTTCTCATAAAAATTAAATCCCTAAACTTTTACAAGAGTATTCTCATTACATTTATACAATACACTCTCTCACTCATCCCAAATTTTCCCCCCAAATAGAAGAATTTTTGAGGAATCCTTTCTTTGTTACAAATTTGTCTCAAATAGTGATGTTTAACAAATTACACCTATTAGTGTAGAATCACAACACCCTTGAGTACCTATAACTTGATGAGTTTGGAAGGTCGGTGTGATTACACAACATGGAGCATCTCTCAAAGTGTGGGACCTTGTGAGATGAGAGAGAGGTATTTGGATTAAGGACGGTTCCTATTCCTTTGTTCGGGTGCCTAAAATAAATTGTAGAGGATCTACTCTAAATCCACTCTATCTTACCAAGGAGACAAGGTTGCGTAAAGATACAAAAATAAACCTAAGATAACGAGGTGATGCACCACAGAATTCTATACAATCATTTTGTAATCTAACATAGACCATAGAAATGCAATGTAAACACAATGCACAAATATCTAAATTACAATGAGAGATCAGAAGGCAACAATGAACACATGAGAGGGTCAAAAATCATCCACAAACATATATTATTTTCTAGAGTCGATATATAAATTACAATTTGCCAAGAGGAAAAAAATTCATTACAATTTGAATGGGAGGTTTGAAAGGTTTGAAAATTCTCTTGCAGAACAAGGGAAGAAAGGAGGGAGAAAAACAAAACTATCCAATCGTTTACAATGAGTCTTGCCCCTTCTTTTATAGATTCAACATGGAGAGAAGAAAGAGAGCGGGAAAAATAATTTGAAGCTTAGCTACCGGCCATTAATGCCCATGTAAATCCTCGATAATATGCCAAATCTGCCCCAATTACTTGTTCGGCACGTCAAAGGAGGAGGAACATTGGATCAAATCCAATCCGATCTAGTTGTTGGAGTAATCAGATCACATATTAATGGCATGAATACATTTTCCCATTTTTCACCCACCTATGCTCGTCAAAATTAAATCTTCAGGCTTCCATGGCATGGAGGTGATCAATATCTTTCCAAAAAAATTTACCCACCCAAATATGGGATTTTAATCAAAAGATATGGCCATCTGAAATTCCTCGGTCGGAGTTCTTAGATCAGCTCACAATATGCAAGGGTCTATCCATACAAGGGCCACGTGGAAGCCCCACGCTTGTTTGAGATTTTCCCCCACCCTCATTATTGAAATTGCACCCATGAGACAATTGGCATCATCCGTAGGCTCCCTTATTTCCTTTTTCCTTTACTTGAGTCCTTTCTATCTTTGGAGGAGGCACTATGTCCAACTCTGGGACACGTGGAGGCTTAGCGCATGTTTGGAAACTACTTTTGGTCTGTACCCTTGAAAGAGTGTTATATTAAAATGTGGCTTTACTCCCGATATTGGAATTTTCAATCGCCGGCTCACCTTTCAAATCTTGGGACACAAAAAAGGTTGGCATATGCTTGGAACTTGCCTATAGATTCTACCTTTGAAGTTACACCATGCCAACGCATGGAGGCTTTTGCAGCTCTATCCCTTTTATTGACTTTGACCACATGGTGTGCTAACTCTAGTTTTGAAATTTCCCTTGGTCCCAGGCCCTTAAAATTATGTCGATGAGACATGTGCATCGTTCGCTGGCTCTCTATACTTAGTTGTTATGGGCCTACTCTGTTTCCCCTTTTTGACTCTATTGGACATGTGATGAGCCTACACTTGTTTGGGGTTCCACCTTTGGAGTTGGTTTTTTAAATTTGTGCTAAGATGATGTGTGGTTTGTTTCCTGGCTCTACCCCATTTTGACTTTTCAACTATCGACTTTTTCCCTTTTCAGACCTAGGACATGTGGAAGGCTAGTGTTTGTTTGGTCCTCGCAATTTTGGGTTTAACCTTTGGAGAAGTGCTAATGAGGCACATAAAAGCTTCCAATGATTCTCCCATACTTAGCCATTTTGGGGCTCACTCTAAATCATTTGTAGAGCCCGAAGATGTCGAGTCTTTCTCTATTTCTCTCCTTTGAGCCTTTGGTTTTTATGACACTATTTGGTCCTTCCCTGACCCTGCTCCTTCATTTAAGAGCCCATTTGTAACCTATTTGCTGGATTTCAAGTGTGGGCTTGTATGAGAGAACCATCCCTTGGTTTTTTCCTACACAGGGTTATGTTTGATCAATTTTGTTAGAGGCAAAATTGAGATAACAACACCCAAAGATGATAGGTGGATGAATCAAAATTGATCATGTTTCTCGGATCCTCTACTATAAATGAGATGTTGTATCATAATTATTTGATAGTCCTTAATCATTGTTTCTATCATGTTGGAAATCCCCCTCTTAATCATTTTCAGGTGGCTACATATGGCCTAATTTGACAAGAAATCCTTTTACCTCTAAGAAAACACCTTGAGAAATGATTTCCCTCGCATGGTACTTGAATTCATGTAGTGTGAGTGTGAGCCGTCAAGTGTAAAGTGGAGCCAGTAGAAGCCTTAACGTGTTTCCTTAGGGTGCAACTGCAAAGGTGAAGTCTAGAGGAAGGTTCGCAAATGAGTGTGGGCCCTCCACGCGTCTCAAAACCCTAAAGAGTTGCACCAGTTTCTGAAAATTTAGAGTATGGGAAGGTCCAACGAGAAGATTCCATGTGTTTTTTTATTGTAACTTCAAAGATGGAGTCTAGAGTTAGGACCATCAAAAGAGTGTAGGCTCTCCATGTGTCCTGGGCCAACGAAAATTTTCCTTGGCCTTCGAAAAAAGTCTCAAAGTATAAAGAGGAGCCGGGAAAGCCTACATGTGTCTCTTCATCGCACTTTTGATATGGAGTTTCAAAAGAGGAGACCCCACACAAGTACGGGCTCTCCAAGTGTCTCAAACTAGAAAAGTTATTGAAAATGTTTAGGGACCAGCAGAAGGTGCCTAGGGTATGAGAAAGTTTCCTCGGTTGTTAAAAATTCTAAGTAACGATATAGTGAGTGGAATATTTTAGGTGTCCCTTTGGTGTAACTCCAAGGGTCAAAGTAAGAGGCATATCTTCAAACAAGTGCATCCCCCCACATGTCTAGAACCTAAAAGAGATTCATCTACCGTTGACAAGTCTAAGTATAAACAAGAGTGATCAAAACCCTCCATGTGTCCATTCAGTGCTCTTTTGGCATGAGACTCAAAAGAGGGACTCCCAAACAAGCACGGGCCTTTCATGTGTCCTGGGTTTGAAAAAGTTACACATGCCATTTAAGCAAAAGTCTAAGTGTTATCACCGAATCACAGCACCCTTATGTTTATACAAGTGCATATACTAGAACTCACGGTGAGATTGGATAACATGGGTACTATCTCCAAGTTGTGGGACTTGCTTACTTGAGATAGACCTCAGAGAGAAAGCTGGTCCTGCTCCTAAAGTACCGCCACAATCAACTCTAATGCAGGGGAAACTAACTATTCTTATTTAAATTTCCAAGGGACTAGGGAGAGAGAATGCATAACATGAAAGCCTATACTAAAGTGGTGATACACCGGAAAAGGAGGGTGTGAGAGTAGTTCTCCAAATGTGTGAAATACGAAGCAAAGTGCACACTAGAAGAGGTGATGACAGTTCTCCATAATCTAGCAAAATGCATTCACAACAATACTCTAAGCATACACAATGATAATGGATCCCCTGCAAGAACATAATAATAGACACAATATTCTTGTAGAAATATTAAAGGGGCAAGAATAAATCAAGAAAACACAAGCAGGGAAGATACATCCACAAACCGATATTTTATTGCTTCATGATATGCACAGTTCAATCTATTACAAGATAAGGGCCTGGATCACCATGCAAGGAGTCCACTACAAAATCTACCTACAACACATTGGCTTTACAAAGAAATTTTTATAGAGCTTTGCTATCTGAAAACTCTCTCCTCTTACAATGAGCCCAACACTCCAATTTATAGAAAAATGAGAAGGGAAAGAGAAGGGAAAATGGAAATCCTGAAATCTATCCTTCAACCACCTGTAAGAGGAATTAAATGGAGTAAAATGATTATATATTACTTGCAAAAGGCTCCCCATACTGTCCCAGGTGCTGCAGCAGAGAAAGAATGATGACCATGCCTCTTAATTGCACTCCCAACCACCAAATGAAACATTGTTATGAACTCGGCCACATTTTATAAAAATCTCCATCGATATCTCACCAAATCTGGAATTTATTTATTTTTTGCATCAGATTGAAGCCATGATTCCAATGGTACCAATTTTGTGCAATTTCGTTGATAAATTCAAAAGTTATGGCCTTCTGAGTGAGGGCAGCTATTTTGGGTCTAAAGGGCGTTTTTTACGTCATTTGACGGAATGAGCATTAAGTGAATGGAGCCGAATATGTTTCTTTTAATTAAAACTAGCTGCCCTCATAAAAATAATAAATCTAGTTTATGTGGCATAGGACGTCATGCTCATTCTAGAAAGTGCAATTTTGTGAAAATCGCGCTCGAGTCAAAAGTTATGGCCGTTTGAAGTTTCACGGGTCAAACGTTGACTTTTCTTCTTTGCCTTTGCCGCTTCGACTTTTCGCATCCCCTCACGTCCTGTGCATACCTTTGGCCCGGATGTCCCAAAGTCTGTCCTTTTGCTTTTGGTGTTCGCGTCCACGCGTACCTTTGTCCTGGCTATCCCAAACCGCGCGAAAACATCACTTAGTCAATTTTTTCCACTTTTCGGCCAGTTCACCTTTTCGCATCCCATGTGTGTCCTAACATCCCAACTGTCCCAAGGACTGCCTAGGACAAGAATTAGCGATTTTCTCGTATTTTAGCACCAATCTTGGCTTTTGCAATTTTTTCACATTTTTAAAGCTTCACTGGTTTTTCTTCTTAGACAGGAGAGTTAGAAAGAAGCCGAGGGGACCGTAAACACGATTTTTGCCTCGAATCATTATAATTTCTTTGGGACTAAAGAATTTGATGCATGTTATCAAAATTACCTTGAGGGGTGAATTTTGGATAACACTAAGTATGGGAAACGCCGGTGAAACCTCCACGTCTCTCATTGGTGCAACTCCAAAGGTCGAACCAAGGGGTGAATTTTCAAATGAGCGTAGGCCCTCCACATGGACAAGACTTGAATTGAAGTGGACTTGAGAGTCTCAAACTGCCCCGGTGACCCACCTCTCTACTTTTAACTCTTGATGTAGGCCCGATGGATTTGCAGATAATTTCATAACTTTACTCCTGCATACAAAGAAGGAAAAAATCTGCAAAATGCTCCAGTGACTCACCTCCTCACTAGTAACTTTAAAAACTACCACGTGTCCATCTTCAGGTTCAAAGTAAGACTTTTTCTCGTCACTTCATATTTTCCGAATAACCAATTCGATACTATTAGGGCCATGGGGCCAATTTGGTATTTTTTACAAATGTGAAAAAAGTGACAAGTTTCACCAATTAGAACCATTGGGATGCATCCAATAAAAAAGGATCATGTTTCCACGAATTTTGGGACAAAATTTGATAGGGAAAACATGCATGTGGAAAAATAGAAGGAAAGGGAAAGCCCTAATTCATGCCCAAATTACAAATTCTTTCTCATGGAAAAAGAAATGGAAAACAATATATGGACTCAATGTGATCCTCGACCAAAGGAAAGGGCTCACCATGGCAACCAAATGAAGGAAAAATATTTCACACATTAATATAGGAGATAGAGAAAACTTTCAAACCATGTAGACTGAGACATATTTAACAAACAGGGTGAAATTAAATTGAGATCCAACACTCTTCAATGATTTCTAGCAACACTACAACCATAATAGTTGTTTGGTTCTCTCCAATGGGATGCAACTCCTACCAAGTACTCTAGAAGTCCGTGATGTGGATCCTGATGACCCGACTATAGAATGTTGAGGTCTCTATTGATGGGGTCTCGCTAACTCGATCTCTCGTTGCACCCTATATCCTTATGGGACCCCTAGGAGTAGGCCTCATACTCCACTAGGCCCCATACTCCGCCCCTCTCGTGCATTGAATCTCCGATTAGGTATATAAGGAGGGGGAGGGTCTCACTGCTACTTCGAGGTGGTAGTTGGGGTGGATTGAATGAATACTATATTGAACCCTATCCACCATGAGGAGGATGCTCCGACCTACTTGATCTCCTATCCTACATCTGCTGGATGCTTGCTCCGAACTCTATCTCTAGCCTACTACATCTTCCCCATGTCTCATATGCAATATTCACCTTCTCCATGGCCTCTGCTAATGTATATGGGAAGTGAATGCACACCATACCACTCAAATCCAAATTTAGGCCCTTGATTAACATGTGAATCCATACCTTCTCATCCTACATATAGTCGACATACTAGAGCAGTCTAGAAATCAACTGTCATACTCAAATAAAATCATAGATGCTTAATGAAGGTTATGGAACTCGTATATCCACTACTTAATAAACCTCCTAGGTAAATACTTGCTAATGAAATAGTCATCAATAAGCTCGCACATAATTTTCTCTCGAGTCCACATGGAGCCTACACTCCTCGGTCCTCCACCGAGAATCCTCCTTCATCCCTCGAATATGGATTGCAATAGGATATTTTGTGTTACTAGTATAAGGGCAGAGCTTGAAGCATATGCTCAAGCTCACCAACCAGGTCTCTAGCTGAAACCCATTTGTATCTCTAGAATAGTGAGAGGGTCGTAGCTTCGGGATCTCTTTGATGTGGTTTGCAACATACGACCGACAATCCCTAAGTCTCTCTACATGCTCCTCTCTCTACCTAGGGTTCTCAGATCTGTCCCTATATCCTAAAATCTTGTCTCCATATCCACTTTGTGCTAACTCGCCCTAGCTGAATCCACAAGAGTTTTCTTCCTTATGCTCCTCACCATCTTGAGGAGATTCTTGAGCCTCAACTAATGGCTCCATATCCTGTTTACCAAGTGATCCTCCTAAGGACCCTCTCATGTATAACGGTGTTGGCGTCCCGATGCGTCTATAAAATCTAAGGTAGAATGGCTCCTACGCCTAGTTGGTGGTGGAAAATCTAGATCTACATGCAAGAACCCCTCATCTGGTCTATACCTCCTACATAAACCAAGGTGAGAGTTAGTTCATCATTTTGGGTTTTATTCCAGGTCTCTATGTTTACTAAAATATACAATTTTAAGACAAAGTTGTTTTCTAGGTTTAGTATTGTGCTACGTTTAATATTGTACTAGGTTCAAAGTTTGTGTCTCATGTTTTCCTATGTGCCAAAGGGTCCAAGCTTTGAACCCACGACTCTGATACAAAGTGTAACACCCACAAAATGATACTCTAGGAACACGATAAAACCTAACACTTATCCCAAAAATCACACGAGATAATTTTTTTAAGTTAAAAGGTTATAAGGGTTTCAACCCCTAGAGGTACATTAAATTAAATTTACACCTATAATATCAACCTTTTAATTGATGGACCAGGTCTAGTTAAATGATGAAATATTCTTAATTTTTAGTTCTAAAGTCAATTATTTAAAATTCAGTTAGGAAGGTGCCCTAATTTAATTTACTTGGTTAAGTGTTTTCCTTCTTCAATTAATATTCGAACCCTGAGATGAATAACCTTATACTTATTTAGTTTATTTTCATTGTCCTATTATCTTAATGCCCATTTCATTAATTTTTTAAGACATACTAAGAACTAATAATGACTTTTCACCCCAAGGAAATGAAATGGCCCCATTCTCCCATCTACACATACCTTTAAAATTTATTTAAAACACTTATGAAATTCATTCCTACCAAAGAAAAGTAGGGTTGATCCTCAACCCTTGGATCAATCAAATTATGTCCACTAGATTCTAGGGTTCCAAACTAACCCTAAATATCCTTATGCATTCTTATTAAATCCTTTTTTTACACTATTCTCCTCATTTGGTACTTTTTTCTTTTGTTAAATTTGTAGGTTGGAGAAAAGGAAGCCATCAGAGCAAGGAAGGGAGAAACTATGGAGGAATCTATCAAAACAAGCTTAGCTTAGTCTAGGATATAGTTTTATCATTTGTAATTCTTTTCCTTCAAGATTGAAGGGGGTTTTCACTCCAAATTTGGAGTTATTACAAGCTATTTGTATTTTTTGTTCTCTTATTTGGGGCAAACCCTACCTCCATTAATATAAAAAAGAAAGAGTGCTTTTAATTTACCATTTGTAGATTTATTTGCTTTAAATAATAAGATTTAGCCATTATTTGTTTTCTCAAGATTTCCTCTAAATTTTACAAGCTTAACAATTATGTTTTGGCCAAGTTAAAATTTTACAAAGGCATGGATTTACATTTTCTGCAGTCAGTGACAGAACCTCCGCCTAAAGGAGGCTGACGGTCCTGGGACCATCGTTGTACCTACGTGACGAATAATGAACCACCACATTTCCTGAGCGGCAATTTTGAGACTGCCACTGCCTGCACATGTGGTTGCAGTCCTATTTCTTAGCAACAAAACCTTCATTTCTGAGATTTCTCAAAAAATAAAAGTAATTAAATGTTTTTAAATTCCTCTTGAACTTGGTTTTATATGCCTAGAAATTCAAGTTTTAGGATTTAATTCCACTTATCCATTTCATAGTTAAAATTACCCATTTTAAAGAATTCACTATTTCAAATAATAACAACACAACTACTGAAAAACATTTTTATTTTGTTCAACAAATTTCTTTCAATAATGCAAGAAAATAAACAAAATAGTCTAACTTCTTCCTTTACATGTTTTTCAATTAACACAATGAAATATACTATTTCTTCATGCAATTTTCTAGCATTCCACAAGAGAGTTTTCAACAAATTTTCAAAAATTTGTTTAAAGAAAAGGCAACACACTTTTGTGGAAAATAAATCAACTACAATGAAATAAGATATTTCTCTATTAACCTTCTTTTCTACTTCAACAAAACTAGATTTACAAACACAAATCTATCTTTTACTCAATACAACTTTCAACTAAACTTTTACACAAGATTTCCATTTTGATTCTTTTCTTTCCATACTACAATCTAAAGAGAAGGGAAATTTTACAACTCTTCAATGAACTTCTTCAAATAATATTACAACTTACAATACAACATTTCCTTTAAACAAAAATACAATATTAAAATCTTCCACCTTGAGTGGGAATAACAAGAAGGTTTTATCACAAGTAAGGATTTCTTAAGGACACCAACAATGCTCCATGCTTCACATCACCAACAAGAGAGCTCCACCATGCTTCATTTGATCACAACAAAAAGGTGGGAGAGGCAACACTCTCCACCCAACCAATAATTCATATGAGGAGAAGAAGCCATCCTCCTAATTGGGTGGCTTGAGCCCCAACCACATTACAATGGAAAATCATTCAAACTCATGGAAAGAAAAAAACTTCCACATCATGATACAAAGATTTTACAACCATACAAAAACAAAAACAACTGAAACTACAATTATAATAAGAACTAACAAAATATACAAGGCTTCATATTGAAAAATCCAAAGGAGAAAGACCTATGGGAGGTCACTTATCCTCCCAAAGGGAAATGGGTGCCCACCTTAAAACACTCCAATAAAAATCTCAAAAAACCCTACACACTCTTATACCTCCCTCAATATCTTCTTATGCCTCCCTAAAAAGTAAGAAATTCAAATATTTCTTGTCCAAGGTAGGGCACCCAACCGAAACTCCCTCCAAAGCATGAAATAAACTCTTATGTCTCCCTAAATGTAATCTTAGCATTGTCCCCTCATACACCACACTTAGGAAATCTACCCAAGAACCTAACAAGCATATAAAAACATTCAAAAACATGAACATATATACAAAATAGAAGAGAAACACTAACCAAGAATAAAGATCCTACCTTTCTATGCTATAGAGATTGATCCAAGAGTCATGCCTAAGCTCCTTCAAAACCAAAACAAACACCAACAAGCTCCAACAATTCCATAAGCACTTGAAAATCTTCCAACTCCTAAAAATGCAAGAGCACAAGAAAATGAAGTAGCCCCCAAACAATCAAAAGAACTTGAATAAATAGAAAAAGGAGAGAGGAGGGTGAGGTGGTTCCATGTAGGATGCCACATCACTCATCCTCACCTACACCTCATAAGTCAAACCTCAAACCCAATACATAATAAATTTTTGGGTGAGAGGAATGAAAAACCTCTTACACACACAATCCAAGCCCATGCCCCTAAGGACAAACTTAAAGACCCATGTAAGAAAAGTGCAACAAATTTCAATTTTTGAATTACAAAACACATAACGGCATCTATTTTGATCCCCCAATCCATAGGTTCGGTTAGCATAGAAATTTAAGAGGCGTGGGATAAGTTTAACTTGTCCCACAAGCTTCGAAAATTGACCCTTAAGGACAAATTCGAATTTCCATGAAGGGGTAGAGTGTACAAAACTCAAGATCCCAAGGACTCTCTCTGCATACAACACAAAACACAAAAGCCATCTAGTAGAATAAATGAATTTTTTTGTCAAATCTATAATTAGTTTAGAACATGATTAATTAACTTTAATTAAGACACTTAGACCCATAATGATAAAGGGAACAAAATACACCAATTTCTAAATAAATAATACAAGGAAATTACATTACTAAAAATCACATACTAACATTAAATAAAGGGAACTAAATAAAAGACAACACATGAACCCCTTGTTCACTATTAGAGGAAATCCCACCCCATGGGGACCCCCTAACAATAATTATAACACACACACACAAAAAAAAACATGTTTCCATGGTGACCCTTGTTGAATTCACATAGCATTCCAATGTGGTTGGTCTCCAACCCCCCCATTGTTTGTTGTGAACATATTTACCTACGAAAAACATAATATCTACTTATTCCTCGTGGCTGTATGAAAACATCCAAGATAAAATATGTGATATAATCCACAATCATCTACATATGCATCAAATCATCATCTAGGAAATTACGATATCATTTACAATTTCTAACAACATCTTGATTCTACATTTCATCAATATCAATAAGATCACAAAATTAGTTCAATTATCAAGGTCTACTCAATGTGACAAAAATATCACATGTCAAAAATATATATAACCATGTCAACAACATATCATCATCAATATAAAAATGTCTCTAAAAGTCCACAATCATCATACTAAGAATCAAAACCAACAATAGTCTCAGTATCTCTAACATCTACATCGTGCTAAGTTAGAATAATACAAAATGTCCATAAGTAGAGTCAATAGTATGAAATCAATAGTAATAGTTGTCAAAGAGAAGTGGGCACTACACATTGTATGGATTTAAATTAGTTGTTCATTGTAAAGTATCTACTTGACAAAATCTGATGCTAAATCAATTATCGACGAAAAGGTATTACTATTAAATTTTATAAGTGTGTTTTCACTTTGGCTAAATTTAGTTATTACTAATGGATATGTAGGCTAAAATGGATGTGTAGGCTAAATATAGATGTGTATGCTTATGGTTAAAGCTTAGGTAGTGTATGGTCTAGACAATAAGGAGTGTCAATGTAATATACAAACTAGCTTATCTTTTGAATTGCATCTATTAGAAACAATGTACAAATTGCTAAACCATGTATTTAAATATACTACAATGCCATGATTTTGTTATCAAGGCTTAAAATGACAATAGGATTGAATCTCAGAAGTGATAAATTTTATTATATGAGAAGATTCTAGTTATAAATTTTATTAAAATGATAGTAGCTAGAGTTTTGATATTTTCTAAGATGAAATACAGTAATACACTACACAATATGAGCCGGGAAATTTATACCATGAAGGACACATTCCCACTATATAAATTTTTGATGTACCCCACTCTTTTTACAAAGGTTTCCTTATGGGCCTTCTACAATTTTTTTCTTATTGGCTTAATGTTTGATGTACCCAAAACTCTTAACCTAGAGGCGGGTTTCTAAGTGGGATTTCTTGCCCTAACGTCGATACAATGATCCTAAGCCTCATTTTACTTAGCATACATAACTGGGTTTTTGGATGAATCGAATCTCTTTCAAACATTGTCTTGTCTTTAACATTACTTTCAAAATCTAATTTTTCTCTTTCAACTACGTTTTAGTTAGTATATGTCATCTAGGATTTTAATTAATTTTTTGTCCATATTTCTCACTAAATATAAGGCACAACATTGTTTTTGTAGAGAACTAATTTTGAATGTAATATAATTTAATATTTATCCAATAGAAACCCTAGGTTACTCTTCCAAGTAGCATCCTAGATTCACTCTCATGTTAAGACAACATAGGGTTGTGCTATGTATTAAATTACATACAAGTAAGAATTAGATTGTGAGGGATATTTATAGAATTGTTCTTAAACAATTGTATAAGGAGATCTCAAAGTCCCTTAGCTATTCATTTCTAGGTCATTGTCTTGCAAACTTGGAAAACTTTAATTTTGTCAATATATTAAACATCATAGGAGATGCACATTACAATCAACATTGTATTCTTAGTAATGATTCAATCCTCATTAAGTGTATAAAATGAAAAAAGGAATTGTTGTGTCCATCCTCCATCTATTATAATTTAGGATAAGGTAATATGGATATGTCCATGAAAACTGTAAGTGTACTTATTAAATATAAAATGTTCTTACATATTTAAAGAAAATTTAAAATATGCATTCGAGAAACATAAAATAGTAAATTAATCTAATCAACTTGGAATAAGGATAGGGGAACAGTCAGGGTTGGGGGTTATCAGTAACACATTTTAAGGTTTGCGTGAACAAAGTTTTTAAAGCATTGATTTTTTTTTACCTAGATACTAATTGAAGCTTTTTCTTCAATGACATAGATACACGTCCATGTATTGTTTTCTCAAATTTCCTTCCTCTGTTAGACATGAACTATTCTATAATAAAACATTTGGTAGAGTCTCGCTTACAAATTCTTGTATTTGGGTCACATATTTTGGCTTTCAAATTATTTGAATAGATTAATTTATGTGTTGTTTTCATAAAAGGATTCAAGGAAGCTTTATTTTTATGAAAAAACTTTTAATTCCTATCATTTTATTTCATCAATTGAGAGTTTATTTATTTATTTAAATTTTTATTTCTCCTCTTTTTCCTCGACATTTTTGAACTTTACTTTTGAGATTAGACAGAAGTTTACTTTAGGGATTAAACATCAAAATTTTCCATCAAATAAAATTTACCTGGATATCCAAGAAAGGTTTCCAATAAATTTGGCCATATTTTTCAACGTCGAAAAGAAAGAAGCATGTTAAGTAATTAGAGAAGTACCAGAGAGTTGAATCAAGTCCATTAGGCCAATCTCATATAGTTCTTCATTTTCCTTCTTAATATAAGAGAAAACGATCATTGTTTTTCCATCCATTTCCCACCTATCCTTCACTGCATGAAATGGTGTCAAAGTAGGAGTATCCAAAATGTACTTTTGATGAGTAAGTGAAACGACATCCTCCAATGAGAGTATTGGCTAGAATGTATTCCAGTTGGATGTATTCCATTGTGAGAAGGTGGGTAGAGGGTACAAAATAAATAGATAGAATGGTATGAAAAAACATGTCTTCTGTAAGATTTGCAACAATAAAATATAGTGTTTGGTGTGTGTCAATATGTCTCCAACAAAAGTAGTGGCTACCAACATGCCAAAAATATTAGAAGTTGTAATTTTGAAGAGAACCATACAAACAAGATTAGATGTTGTTGAATCAGATAGGAGGTAGGGCATGGCTACATTCAGTCAAACCTTAACAATGATGTAATGCATCTTAGAGCTTCCTATCATCCACTGACAACCTGCTCTGTCGTTGCATCATGTCAAACAAAATACAATGTTCTTTAGGCTCATGGCTCTAGTTGCCTATAGATTCGAAAGCTGAAATATAAGTAATGATATCTATATGACTATGTTAACGTGGAATTTGGGTTGTATGTAAGATAAAATTATTCCGTAGATCTCATTTTTCAGAGGTATTTATAAATTTATTGCAAGTGAATCCAAATCATTTAGTATGTTGTTAATCATTCTAAACCCTGTATTATGGGCTTCATGCTTAACTTCCATGAAGCCCAATTCTTCCACCCACACAAGTTTTTATATTTTGTAAAACTCATGAGTATATGAAAGGAATGAAATACAACTTACAACAATAACTAGAATCGGAAGAGGAATGAAGATAGAAAACTGAAGTGATAAAATAATAGGTAAGGGTAGAGAATAAAGTTGTACAATAATGTAATGGAAAAATTGGCTTATGTAAGATTTAAGGAACTAAAACTAAGTTTTTTGTGTGTGCAAAGATATCCCCAAGAAGAGTAGTGGTTTCAACATGGCAAGAATATTGGAGGTTGTAAATTTAAAGATAACTATGTAATCTAGATTAGATTTTATTGATGAAATTAAAAGAACAGGTATTGTGTTGAGGAGATGAGAGATATATTGAAGAGGAGCCAAGAGTAGAGCAAGAAGCACATATGCAAGTGCTCTTTAATTTTCACGAGTTTTAAGAGTGGAGGTGGCTCAAACCAAGGTGAAAGGCCATGCAGTCTTGTGGTGGAAAGAAATGCAAACAAGAAGAGGTAAGGAAAATATTATAAGATATGATAAAATGGTAGCTAAGCTGAGGGAAGCTTCTTCCTTTGGATTATCATTTTACATTTCTGAAGAAGTTGCATAGTTCCTATCCATTGTTACTTTATTTTACCTCTTTTAATAGATGAATAAATCAGTTTCTTGGGGCAAATACATTTCCTTCTTTAAATGAATAGTTCAAATTTCTCTTTTTCCCTACATTCTCATCTGCCACCTTGCTACAATCAATGGCATTATGCATGGTGCCTACTAATATAAAATTTTCTTTTACAATGCTTTTCATGGGTAGCATTTTATTGTTATCTTTAAAAGAATAAGTAGGTACCCCATCTTCCTATTCCTCAAACTTTACTACAACTTTTAGATTAGTTTCAATTTCATATTTACTTGTATACATGCAACCATTTGCATGCATGTCTTGCTGCATTTCATTAATCTTCAATGAAGTATTATATTCTCCCATTTCCAACTTATTTTCTTCATTTTCAAAATCTCTATAAATGTATTCAGTCACATCTCTTTTCTATTTTCATCCTCTTCTACATAACAGATATTGTCCACTATATCCATTTTGATTAGACAACTTAATTCAGTCATCATCTCTTCTAGTGTTGCAACTTTTTTGGTTTTCTTCTTTCATCATAATGGATTCATCATCTACTCTCATCCCACTTCCACACATGCTTTCAAGCTTGTCACTTCTTGGCTAGTATATTTTTGGTTCAACAAAGATCCTGATAAAAGGAGATTTTATGTTTGCATGGTTGTGTTGTTATTTTCAACAATGGTCATAGGGTATAGATGGAATTTTTATAGTCAGCCTCCATACATTTTAGATTACATTGATTTAAGGAACTATGATTTGGTTGCTTCCCTAAACAAGTCATGTTCGTATTTGAAGAGTAGAGTGGTAGAAGCTTAATTAAGCAAAGATTAGGAGAAAATTCAAGACAATTTTCCATGAGATTGAATAATTTATAAATTGAACTCTAAAATCACCTTTCCACTATAGAGAAAATCAGCAGGATTGTGAAAACAAAGAGATGACATCATTAGTCATCTTCTTCTCTGCACATTTGTTTCAGCTACAACTGTATGTTCCAATTTTAAACTTACTCTATCAGGTTCACAATTCAAACCAACTACTTTTTCCTTCATTTTTTAATTTACCAATTGTAGTTTAAATAATGTTTCTTCCCCCCATATTTTTATCACATGTATTTGAGCCATAATATCAGCCATCTTCTTCTCTGCACATTTGTTTCAGCTACAATTGTATGTTCGAATTTAAAACTTACTCTATCAAGTTCACAATTCTAAGCCTATACCAGGATGTGAAAAAAATTCAATTTTTTGTTATCAACATAAGCAATTAACAATCTTAAGGAATATTAAAAATACATATATCATTTCCCTATATAAACATCAAAGTTAGATATTCCTTTCAATTCTTTTAATTATTGTATACTTTCTTATTTTACTTTCATTAATTGTATCAATTGTTCACCTTTACACAATTTTTAAGTGTGCATCTGAAATTGGTCGTAGCTTCCTACGATGTCAAACATTGTTCCAACAACACCACTTGGTAAGACAAAAATATTAACAAATTACATCCATATCATATGGCATGGATATTGGAGGCAAGAGTGATAAGTAAAGGAACAATACATGATTATACCAATTCAAAAGGAGAAGGGCAGGTTTTCAATTTCAACGTGATTGACACCCTTGGTGATGACATGAACATTATGTGCTTTGGAAAAGCTGTAGCTTATTACCATGCAAAAATCGAAGTAGGTACAATTTACACAATCTTGAAGGGTACTCTCAAATATGTAAAGGCAAGGTACAAAGACTCCAGCAGCCCATGGGAAATCATATTAGGCATGGATTCAATTTTACAAATATGCACAGAACCTACCACCTTGATACCAGCAACAAGCTTCCATTTCACACCTATTAGTGCAATCCAAAAGATTCCCCTTAGTTCCATGGTGGATGTTATTGGTGTGGTTACTTCTTACTCTAATATTTCTATGGTTATCCAGCCAGATGGAAGCAACACAAAGTGCTCTCTACAATCACTATAAAGGACCACACATGGTATTACATCACCATAACTTTATGGGGGACTATGTGATGAGGCCATAAAATTTTACATCCCCAACATGGTCAACCTGCAATAAAAATGTTTGTTCTTGCTATTTGAAAAGCTAAAGTTGCAACATTTAGAGAAAAAACACTAACTACATGGCCTACTACTCAACTATTCCTTACATCGACAGTACCAGAAACATAGTCACTTAAAATTTGGTTAATGATAGCATAAGCATCTACTATCTTAGCTCCACTGAGTACACAAACACTTGTGGAAAAACAATTGTTGATATTCATGCTTGCAATTACCCTAACCCTACCTAGTAGAACATAACTGTTGCAACTATTATTCATCTAAACATGGAAATCTATTATTACCCTACTTGCTCATGATTGTAAATAATAAACAGTGCTGAAAAAAGCTAAGTTCTACTTCAGGCTCTACATGGCATTGTAGCAAATGTAACTTACCCACAACTACATGTGACTATAGCTATGCACTACACATGATGGTTGAAGACCGGACTAGAACTATATGGGCAACAATATTTGATGATGTTGCACTAACACTGCTTAGTGTATCTACTAATACCCTTAAACAATAATCGAGGAGTATAGATGACTTATGGAACATCATTAAACAGGTGTTGTTTCATACATATAGGTTCATTTTTTGGGTGTCATCGTCCACCTACAAAGGCAAAGAACAACTCTCTTGTACAATACACAACATGACTCAGTGAGCAAGACTTAGACCATGCAGAGTTGGTAGCAGCATTTCTTGAAACCACAGAATAAATAAGCAACACTTGTACATGTTTCATATATGTAAAGCTTTTAAAACACCTTACCCTACTGTAATATGATGTACATATCTATAAAGAGATTTTTTTGGTACACATAAGAAACTTTTTCTTTACATTATTAACCACATAATAAATTATAGACAATGATCTACATGTATAGGTTTAAAAAAACACCATCCCTTCGTGTAATATAATGTTTACATGTTAAAAGCACAATTTACACCTACAAGTAAAAATTTTTTATTACTCAACGTATTTTTCTCCTTTTAAAAAATGTATACCCTTTTTATTGTTATAATTCATACTTTAAACATATCATATAACTTGTAACCTCTAACGTATCTGATTCACCATTACAGGTACCTACTCGGTGTAGCAAACATAAATAATATGCAGTGCCATATGGTCTACAACCAGAATAAACAAACAATAAATGCAAAATCCTACCAAGCTTACGTTGTGCACAAAGACACCCTCAACGCAGCCCACTATAGCCACCAACAAAAAACTCTACTCCACTACCTCAACCTCGCACCCTTATCCAAAACCCGACCTATCCCAATTTTTAACAATATTCAAAGCACACATTTCACATCCACTTAAAATATATACTTTCTTTTGAACCTTGTTCAATTTGTAGAGAATGCTACCTAGGAATGCAAACAAAAGCCACCCTTAGTAGAGTTAGTTGTTGTAGATGCACAAATGAAAAAAGGGCCACTAATTTTCCTCTTGGAATAACATGGATCCCGCCCCAACCCCTAGAATTAGAAAATCTAACTCAAGTTGAAGAAATTATTATTGCTAGAGTTGCCCCACTATTAAAAGTGACACATGCCCATGGAGGCCAATACATGTACACCAGCCAGCCACACCATTACTTTCCCCAAGACATAACCTCCATACTATGCTACTTTCCTTATCACCCAAAAACCTAGACATTCTAATCCTCAAAAGATTAGGCATGGAAGGAAAATCATATGAGTGCTATGTCAAGCAGGGAAAGAGTCCAAAATTCCCTTTTATACAAAATTTGGCATGACCCATACTGTTATCACCAAATCACAAGACCCATATGTTTCCATAAGTGCATATACTTGAACTTACGGTGTGATTGGATAACATGGGTACTATCTCCAAGTTAATGGACTTGTTACTTGAGATAGACCTCCAGAGAAACTTGGTTCTTGCTCTAAGATACCTACCACAATCTACTCTAATGCAGGGAAAACTAACTATTCTAATCTAAATTTCCAAGGGACCAGGGAGAGAGAATACATGAAATTAAAGCCTACACTAAAGAGGTGATACACCAGAAAAGGAGGGTGTTAGAGTAGTCTTCAAATGCGTGAAATACAGAAGCAAAGTGCACACTAGAAGAGGTGATGACAGTTCTCCATAATCTAGCAAAACGTATTCACAACAATATTTCAAACATACACAATGATAATGGATCCTTGCATAAACATAATAATAGACACAATATTCTTGTAAAGAAGATGTTGAAGGGGGAAGAAGAATATAAGAAAACACAGTAGGGGAAGATACATCCACAAACTTATATTTTATTGCTTCCTGATATGCACAGTTCAATCGGTTACAAGGTAAGGGCTTGGATCACCATGCAAGGATTCCACAACAAGGGCCTACAACACATTGGATTCACAAAGTAAATTTTGGTAGAGCTTTGCTAAAAAAACTACCTCCTCTTTTACAATGAGCCCAACACTCCAATTTATAGAAAAATGAGAAGGGAAAGAGAAGGAAAAATGGAAATCTAGAAATCTATCCTTCAACCACATGTAAGAGGCATTAAATGGAGTGAAATGATTGTATGTTACTTGTAAAAGGCTCCCCATACTATCCTAGGTGCTATAGTAGAGAAAGAATGATGACCATGCCTCTTAATTGCACTCCCAACCACTAAATAAACACTTTGTTATGAACGTGTCCACATTTTCTAAAACATCTCAATCAATATCTCATAAAATCTAGAATTTCTTGACTTTGTGTGTTGGGCTCGGAGCCATAATTCCAACAAGTACTAATTTTGTATGATTTTGTTGAGAAATGCAAAATTTATAGCCTTCTGAGTGCGGGTAGCTATTTTGGGTCTCGATGGGCGTCATGTCATTTGACGGGAATGAGCATTAACCGATGGAGACGAATATGTTTCTTTTAATTAAAGTATCTTGCCCTCATAAAAATAATAAATCTAGTTTCGTGGTGTAGAGGACGTCGTGCTTATTCTAGAAAGTCCAATTTTGTGAAAATCAGAGCTCGGAGTCAAAAGTTATGGCCGTTTGAAGTTCACGGGTCAAACGTTGACTTTTCTCCTTTGCCTTCGGCCGTTTCGGATTTTCACATCCCGCACATACCTTTGTCCGATTGTCCCGGATGAAAATCTCTTGCTTCGGCCGATTTGGGCTTCCTTGTTCTTGTTTGGCTTTTTCACCTTTTCGCATCCCACGCGTCCCTCGCGTACTTTTGTCCCAACTGTCCCATGGATCGCCTAGGAAAATATCTCCGAACCGCCTAAAATGGGTATCATCAAGAAATTCGGATGATTCACGTCCCACGTGTACCTTTGTCTCGGCTGTCCCAAAACCACGCGAAACAAAAACTTGATGATTTTTCTTGCTTTCACCGTTTGACTTTGGCGTCCTCGCATCCCAACGTCCCAACTGTCCCATCGACCGCCTGGGACAAAAATGTCTGACTTAGCCAATTTTATTTGTATTTCAGCCCCAAACTTGGTATGACGATGAACCTTAGTATGACCGCACACTAGTACGACCGAACCCTTCAAATCGAAATGCTTTAAAATAGCCCTATAACCTTATTTTTGCATTTTTCATTTCTTCTAACTCGTTGTGATTTCTTCTTGGATGAGAGAGTTAGAGAGAAGCCGAGGGGCCCCAAAACAAGATTTCGGGCCTTGAATCAATCTACTTGCTGGACTGAATAACTTGATGCATGTTATCAAAATTACCTTGAGGGGTGAATTTTGGATAACACATACTATAGTGACATCTTTTTAGATGAATCCGCACTTGCAAGTTTTCCAATACCCAAAACTAATATCTTCAACAACCTACAAAATATACTTAAGGAAGCCACTTCACCAAGCCCCCATTACGAAGCACCAAAACCCGACCCCGCACCATTGGAATCCACCCTTGTAAAATCATTTTTGTAAGACTCATGCCTTCACATAGAAATTACCCAAATTAGATATTTCACCCTAACCAATCCAACCACCAATCTACCATTAATTGAATGGCCCCAAATAAGTTCAACTCCCATCAATGAATATTTGATAGAGGGATTATTCTCTATGTACTTTCTAAATCTGTTCCCATCAAAACAACTATCTTTCACCAAGGGTGGCCCGAAGAAATTGAAATGCATGAATATGCTCTTCATCTACTTCATTACAATGAAAAATGATTTGGAAACCATCCTTGGTTTTGATATTTTTTTCTTAACCTTATGATGCACCATAGAAGCCAAGCCATCTCTATTGTTTTTTTGAAACAAAAAATAGAAGACAATACACCCACAACAATGCAACACCTTCGCACACTTTTAGAAACCTTACCGGATGAACAAATAGAAAAATGCCTCATGCGGTTTGCATCACACCTTAGAGGTACCCACTCTTTTTGGATACAATGCAAAAACAAACTTTCCAACATGATATGCCAAATAGGGATGCCCAACTTATTTTTCACCCTTAGTATTGCCGATACTAAATTCCTAGACCTGCATCGCCTCATGCAAGGCCCTTGCCCCGCCACTCCTTCTACTGAGAAAAAATGGATAAACCATAACATCATTGCATATCCACACTTGAGAGCAACATACATGATACAAGATTCGTAATCTTCCATGAAGAAATAATGGAAAAACACTTAGACACACAAAACTTCTAGTACAGGTGAGGCCATCTACCTTTTAAACCTAAGGAAATCACCATTGCAAATTCCTTTATCCAACATGTTTCATGCTAACATTTTCTATATCAGGTTTGAATGCCAACATAGAGGCTCCACACATATTCATGGTTTATAATGGCTCACTGACACTCCCAATATGGACACATTAGACTGGGGAGACCCCAAATTGTTTACATTAAAACTCATTCTTAAACAACCAAGTTACAACTTAAGAGTCCTCTTCAAAATTTCTTGTCACTTCCCACATTCCGCATATAGGAATTGATGATCCATGTTTACTTCTCTCATCAGAAATACTAGTTACACCTCCCAACAATGACTATGCATCCTTAGTGAATTGGCTACAACGACACACCAAATATACTAAAACTACATGTTTACGATGAAAAGGAAATAAACTACTATGTAGGTAGAAATTCCCATGGAAGGTACATCCAATATCCACCTTGATGCCAAGACATATAGGGCCATGCATTTTATACTCCAACGTAATGATGACATATTTAACATTCACAACAGAGATATGCTAACAGCTTGGTGTGCCAACATGGATTTCCAACCCGTAGTTTCACGCCATGTTGTTTTGAAATACATAGAAAAGTATGCATCCAAATCCGAGAACAAGTTAGAAACATACCACCATATGATTTTAGAATTACAATCACTACAGAACCTAAAAAAGACGTCAACACAACATACAACAAGGTCTTTTTTGAAACAATTACTGACTAGGATACATGTGGAAAGAAACCTACCACATGTTGCTAAAATTTCCACTTACCATATGTAGCTGAGTGTTCCTAACACTATCCATGGGAAAAACCATCTACAAGAAAATTTCACAGGCCCATTCCACCCGAAATTATACAACACCATTTATAAATGCCTACATAACATGGCCCCTTCCCTAGACAACTACTGTTTAATAGAAACCACTTGGTCATGGGCCTATGATAAGCATAGGAAAGGGAAACCATTTAAAGCATGGAAAAAAATGCTATCATTAGAGTGTTTCCTACGGATAGTAGCCACCCCTACTATTGGTTCACCTTCATACAACACTTTTTTCTTCATAGAGCTCCTTTTGTACAAAGATTTCCATTGTATTCCATCCAACATTGGCACATGCCTAGAAACACTCAAGAATCACTAGGCTACTTTCATTCTAACCTACCAAGCATGACACGTACACTATTTGGCCACCAACCAACTAGTTACCATTCTGAAGACTAGCTTTGATAGCTCCCTCAATGTACCCACCCCAACTCAGATGGACGAGTGGAAGGTGTTCTCTAGCTTACATCCTATAGGGATTGTAGACATCAGTGACCTAGATAATCTTGGGAAGCATGATTTTGATCTGTCACACAACTGGCCACAAGCTATTGTTGGTAACAAGTTACATGAAATGGGGAGGGATTTCATAGAAATTACCTCGCTCAACCACTAAAATAGTTGCACCAGTTTTCCTACCCACTCTAAATGGCTATACCTTATTAGTGGAAAAAAAATATGCATTACAAATAATCGTAACCCATGCAAATGTAGTGCCACACATTGCCCCGTTATACATGATAATTCAAGGAATATGACTAGTAAATAACATCTGATGTGTGAAATTTCAAGGGCACTCCAATCACGTACCAACCTTCGTGCCAGTAGCTTACTCCTACTAGCTCCAACAAGACTTTTAGCATTCAACATTTGTGACACAAAAATACACACTGGCCTACACATACCAATAGTTGAAGTTACCCCTCTTTGAGGTCAAACACTCGCTACATTTCAACAAGCCATGGTAGATGTGGAATATATACTAATTAATGAAATGAGCTTTATCGGCCCTAAATTGCTAACCAATATAAACAACCATCTACATGAAGCATTCCCCACCTATTAAAACAAGTTTTAGAGGTCATTCTATTATTTTGGTTGGAGACCTAGCTCAACTACCTCTAATTAAAGATACTCCGCTGTACATTCCTAGCACCTATAGTCACATGTTATGGTCACTTTTCAGGAATACAATCACGCTTACTATTAACTTCCGCCAACAAGGCACCGATGCTTCCCACCACATCTTCCTAGGTCTACTACAAAATATCAAAAATGTAGTTGCTATAGAACATGACTGGAATCTACTAATGTTGAGGACCCCTACATACATCACTCCTATAGAACAAGCAACATTCCAGGCCGCAACACACCTTTACGTAGCAAACGTGCTAGTAACACTACATAACAAATATAGGATGTGAGCTCTCTACATGCCCGTCGAAATAGCTAAAGTTGAACAACCACAAAAACCGACCCAAGGGAAAGCACCAACACACAATTAGAGAATAACCTATTACTCTGTGAAGGTGAAAAAAATTTTGACAACAAATCTTTGGGTGCAAACGACCTTGTTAATGGTGCACAAGGACAGATCATCTTTATGTTGTACAAGCAAGCAAGCACCCCACCAAGATTTCCCTTATATGTGGTTGTCAACTTCCCAAGCTAAAAGGTCCACCGGGACCCGACCCTCAACCGTACACTCTAGTCCCCCCATAACAAGAAGCAACTATTGACAACTACCCTTAAAAATGGCATGGGCCCTAACTATTCATAAAGCACAAGGATTGACTCTTGATAAAGCTACCATCAACATTGGATGCAAAGAACGACAAGGACTGACCTTTACAACCTTGTCCCAAGTTTGAGCCCTTTCCGACCTCCACATTTTCCCATCCTTCTCATACACACGCTACAAGCATCTACAAGAAGAGAAGCATGTTGTACTCTAGTTAAAAATAGAAGCCCAATTACAACATGACCTACCTTTTCCCACCACATAGGTGCATACTAACGTTATGATTCACATTTATTTACACTATCTTCTTATACACCCATATCATCCCAATCTAACACACTCACCATTCATTTTGTACCCAGGCCCTCTATCAAGGAATCCACCGCCTATAGTACGTGCATAAAAAACACCTAGGCTTCCTCGTTGGTACAGTAATCCATTCAAACTTATAACTAGGCTATGCATATTTATTTGGTCTCTAATTATTACTTTATATTTAAATTTACAATTAAATGCATGTTATCTACAACAAATTTTACTAACTAACATTTGAATTCCACTTGTAGGCCACTTTGCAATGGTTGAGAACTTTTACACATTAGCTATCTACACCAACATTGATGCCAGCTTTCTGGAATGCCTGTTATGTGACTATCTAGACACTCAGTACCAAATGTATACACCCATGGATGAAGCTACCATTAAAAACATGTATTCCACAAAAAAATCGAAGAGGCACAACAAATCCTGCAACAAACAATTGTAGCTGTGGAAACTGCACAAAAGAAAATGAAAGTAAAAGCTTACAACGACATGTTTCAAAAATTGATAGACAAGGCATTTACTTTGTACCTCCTCAAAGACTCCTAGACACAACACTCTATGACAAACAATTCCTGAGAAGAAAAGACATTCCATCTTGTACATTGTATACTTATATTTCTCTCTCAATCCCTGTACATAATAGATGTTTTTTTTTTTATGTTGTATTTCCCACAAGTTTATGCACTTCATGTTGTAATAAATAAAATAGTCTCTTACCCATAATTATAAAAATTCACATTCATATCATGTCTACTTTTGCATAATTTTAAGCATAGCTACATAAATTACTACTTATTGCTTACATGATTAAAACTACACTAGAATTTGTTCATTACATATTGATAAAACCCCTAGCTTGTAAACCTCAACTTAACCAACCCAACCGACTGTTTAAACATGATGAACTACAATATATTTTTGTATTTACATTTTCCACCATGCCCTACATCTATATTTCAAATACTGCTAACATTATAGCACTTTTAATTTTGATTCACAATAAAAAAGTAAATCATTGATCCTTAATTTATGTTTCTAATATATTATTTACGCACTCCCTTGCAGGCACTCCAAACATGACAGCCACATTTGACACCATAACAACTGAATTGGAACTGATTACACCCACATACAACAAATTGTTATCTGAATGTGTGCAAGAACAATGCATGAAAACCAATGTTGTAGACAATGATGTTATCTCTGCAATGTCATGTACACAACAAAACACTATAACAAGCACAAGATTCGCACTACAACAAGCATCCATTTCCAGTGAAGACACCATCCACATCCTTAGGGAAAAATTTTACATAGAATTTTATAAATCCACCCCCTCATCATAACAATAAAAACCACCACAATACAATACTTCAAAGAGATACCGCCTCATGGATTGCCATGGCTAGAGGATATGCACAAAATGGATTTTCCAAGAATGCTCTCTGCCTTCTTTCCTTTTTGAACTAGAGCCTAAAAAAATTCAACTTATGTTCTTCTGTCGAACATCTATCATTACATCAAATGTTGTTGTGATTTGATTTTTGCATTCTTTTTTATTTCAAAGTAAAGATGCCAACATTGTGTAACTACCTCTGTCTTCTTTTCTATCATTTTGTGACAAACAATTATTTATACAAGTTAAATACACCCATATATGTATCATAATTCCTTGATCAATTTATACAGGTTGGATATTTGCATCTTTACCATGCCCTTTAGTGGAACTATGCTCTTGATGTGTATTGTAAGAACATGTTTTTTTGGTCTTTTTGAATTCTAGACTATTTTATTAAGTTATCATTGCTTCCCGGGTGGGAGAAACAATTGTAATAGGGTCACAAAAAATGATGCAAATAGTAAGTCTTATGTTTAATTTTTTAAAGAACCTGACCTAGATGAGGATGTCTACAGAAAAACACAATTCAAGCAGGTAATTCAAAATAAAACCATATGCAGTCAAAACCACATAGATCTATCCAAAGAAACTCTTTATATGAAAACATTTTGTTCATTTACAACCATGCATAACAAATCATCAGAGTATTTGAATTAAAATGTAAATGAAATCTTCATTCCTACTCCTACCTACAAAATTTGTTTTCACTATCGCAACTACAACATCTTAATATAATTCATTTATGATTATGCTTTGATGGATATCCATACCCTATCCCAAACCTCCCATTTTGACACATGTTAAGCTTATATAGCTTGATTTACACCTGTAAATTGCATTTTATGTACATATCCATCCCATCAATTTATTTACTCTGATGGGCTCTTAACTATTTGATAGAATATGAATAAGAAACGTCATATTTCATTCCACCAATTTATAGACTATTTAATTTTTGTGGGTAAATTACATTTTGTCCCCTATGGAAGGGCATTACACAATGAAATAGCATATACAAGCCATTGATAATGGATCTGAAAATTATAATGCCACCTCTGTTGTTTTTTATACATAGTTCTACATACCCCACGCCAATTAGGTAGCCATCAAGAAGATGCTTCTATTGACAGTGACTAATTTTCAAAAAAGTTACCAACTCAGATTTTTACACCCATTCATAGACATGGGGTAAGCTTCAACCAGGAGGCCACAATCTTATGTGTCATTTGTTTCCCACTAATAGATAACTAACTGTTTGACAAAATACCAAGAGGGAGCACATTTTGGACCTTATGTAAACACATATTTGTAAACATTGCATGTTTTTAATGGGTTTATTAATTTTTTGATTAATAATCGGGGAAAGGGATGGACAACATAAAATGGTTCCTATGATTGGAACCCTCTTTCCTAGACAACTCAAAATGGTCCAGGGGAGACCACAATATGTTAATTGATATTCAAGAACTGGAATTTATGACCAGAAACAAATAAACAGCCAAAACCCCAAAATAAAAAACATAAAAAGTTTCAATAACTCATTGTCTACTTTTGGTAACTATTTCAACATCTACCCATAACAATTCAATCTTTACATCTGTCATCAACAAATCTCCATTCAGCTAGCTTCTATTTAGCATTTCATAGACTATGTTGTGCAAAATTTCTTTCTACAATCCTCATATTAATGTTCAAATTTCACTTCTATCCAAATGACTTAAAACAATGTGTTTGTACTAGTATAGTTGCATATAATACATGTTTCCATAAACTCAAAATTTAAATGGTTTATTTCCTTTGTATAATAGCTAAAATGATTCTAAGATGGGGTTATCCATATCCTCAGTCACCCTTCTATGATGTCAACTGTGAAGCAAAGTAACATCATTTATTTCCATCATCTTAGAATCCCATACTAGTTTAATGCTTCCTAATAGCCCTGTTACTTTTGGTATTGCAATGGAAAACAACCTATAATTATATTAAGCCACCACTTCAATAAGTAACTAATTCTATAAAAATTTATGATTAGAAATCCTCTTGGCTCAGGTAAATTGTCAAAACCTCATATTTACACTCCTCTAGGTGAAAAGAAACCACAGATAATACCTTACGTAGAAAATGCAAGGTTGAGTACTACCCCAAATTTTCTAGCCACAAATACTTAATGCCTTAATCTATTACCCATTTATAAAGGAATATCATAATTAATATGATATTCTCTTAGTTTACATATGAATATATTTGCTAACAAGATTCATCGTAATCAATTTATCTTCATCCATACCCATTTACTCAATATTTGAGTTAGAAATCACCTGCACTAGTTATGAACCAATCTTGGTTACTTATATGTTTGATGGAATCCCTACATGAACAAAGTTGGTTAATGGGATTGAGACATTAAAAAAAATAGGGGATTTTCCAAAGGAAGATGACTCATATTTTCCTTCCAATATACAAAAAAACCCAATACATACTCTCTTAGCTATGCAGACATTAATAACAATCAATTTCAATGCATTCTACAATGTGAAACTCCAAGGAAAATAGCAACTAAGAACACATTTTAGGCCTGAAACTTGATGTCCATTACCCAATTGTAATTTCTTTACCATAGCCAGTGTTGCATTGAATCCTACATAATATAAATCTGCAGAAGTTCATTACACATACCGATTGGTAAGGTACTTATGAAAAAGGTATTAATGATTTTTAATTATTTCTGAGTTTGTTTTCAAACAAAAAAATCAAGTATGGATGCTTGAACAAATTTGACATTGCTATATGCAAAATAGTCCCACCTTAAAATCTAGAAATGTTATTCAGGATTTAGCTAACTCCCACATGTTTACTTTTCTACTGCAACTAGTCATAAACTTCTTCATGCCACTTTAAAATATATGTTGACTTTTACTACATGGTTGTTCATGATCATTTGATGTCTTCAGTTCAAACATAAACCATTTAGTCTTTTCAATCTATGCCTCTAATACATTGTCTACCCACCTCCAAAGCAGCACTTCAAACATGATGGCCACATTCAACTCCATAGCAAACCACATTAGAACAGATTGTACCCATATACAACAAATACTATCGAATGTGTACAAGAACAATACATGGAAGGAACACCTATAGACACCGATGCAATTGCTTTACCTCTCAAGCAGAGTAATTATATACATGTTTTGTATTTGTAAAACAGAGAAAACATTTGATGTGTTTAGATGATTTACCCATATATTTGTTGAGGTCGCATTACACGTGCCCTGTTCTTAAATTACCAAGTTATATTGAGCCATGCTAATCACTGGCTATAAGAACTTCTCTTTAATTTTGTAGGGTATAATTTATTTCAAAACAACAACTTAATTAATTGAGAAAGATTATTTAAAAAAAAAAAAAAAAAAAAAAATTTACTATAGGCGTTACACACAATAAAGTAATTGATATTATAAAGAATTCCAATGACGCATAATAAAATTACAAAATGAAATTAATTTGTAACTCACGGCATAATCTTGCTCCTCTCGGAGTGACCACTAGTAAAGTAAGTATTTGTCATTATTACACGGAGAGTGAGGCTACCGATCACATAAAAATCAAGCATGTTGACAACGTATAGCAGCTTCACCTGCTTAGACCTCAAATGACCTGTTTCACCAGATTTACGACCTACGTTCATGGGATTGGGCCTCAACTTTTGCAACCAACAATAAAATTCATGCTGAGAACTGCTTACCACCTTGTATGACGTCAAAACTTCATCTTCTGGAGTGGGTGCATAGTGTTATGAATTGTATAATAAGTCAACCGAATAACAATCAGAGACAATGTACTCGCATATAGAAGTGAATCATAAGCTCTAATTGCCTGGAAAAAATAGGGCCTTATAATAGATACAAAAAAGAGGAAATTGAATTTTGATCTATAAGAGTTTACGCGTTGAATTGCCATTCACCTCTCATTATATCACACAGGTTTACCTGAGAAGATTTTTATTTGCATAGGTTGGTACACCATTTAATTTGTTGTAAGAGGACATCAAACTAAACACGTTACCATTCAACACACAAATCTTTAATGGAGGATTGAACATTTCCTCCAAATATTGCTTCGTCACCTGCAAGAAAGAAACTTGTTTTTTTAAAAAGTTCAGAATAATTGAGTTGAGTCATTTTTTTCCTATTTCCTTTAAACATTTCATTAAAAATCCTTACACGTTATTATAATTTTAAACATGGTTTTATTGCTTAATGAATTAAAAAATTATGTTTCATATTGAGACACAAGAACAAAGAAATGTGTTGTGAATATTGTTGAGAATTTTAAACAAAATAAATTAACTAATTTTTTGAGTTTAAATTATAAAAATTTTACCTAAAAGAATATTTCCTTCTATATTTGTGAGGTATATAAAATTAATAAAATTATTTTTTTATCATATATAGAAGTGTCTAGGTAATTTAACATCCATGAACCAAAAAGGGGTGTAGATTTGATATAAATAGTTAAGAGACACATGCGTAGTTTTAATTTTCCAAGGGCCATAGCTCACCATGATATAATATTTATGGAATAAAGACAAGATGGTTTCTATGACTGATAAGAGTTCTATTCTCAAACATTCCACCTATCCCTCACACACGTTCACGGGGGGCATATTTATTTTAAAATAGTCAAAAATTCACTAAATAAATGTTGTTGCACGGTGGTGGGCCTCCGGCCTATTAGTTTGGAGGTCACCGGTTCAAATATCTATTTCACCCATTGAAAGGAAACAGGAGACAATTTTTATAAGAAAATAAATTTCTTATTATTAATCTCTATCCCACCATTGAATGGAGATTCATATAACCCCATGCCAAAATTCACCATTTCTTTCCTACCTCCATCTTCCCGCAGCCCCCAGATGTCTATCATTCTATCTAGCCATGCGTTACTTGAGGAGGTTGCACGTGTGTATGGTGGCCCTCTTAGGGTAACTCTAGGTGGCAGATGGTTTCCATGATTCTTAATACTGTGTCAACACAAAATCATTAGCCAACTGGTACACATGTTAAAATACTCTTGATTCCTATTCTCTACATGCAAGTTCGCTGAAATAACATGCAAATTAGTTGGGACAATACTACACAATATGAGGTCAAGTGAAGTATTCAAGACAACCAATCTAATTTCAAAACACATGTTTATGAGATTTTATGAAATACCCAATAGGTACCATTGTCGTATGGTGTTCGGCTGAAATTATGATGACCCTTTTTATGGTTCTATTGTTAAATGATAAGATTTTTAATTTCCTTTTTATTTTTCTCGAATTTAGATATAATTATGAGCTTAAACATTAAGACTTCAAAGTAGGAAGCTTGGCTTTAGAGAATAAAAACCCTAACATAAGGAATGAAAAACAAAAATCCATAGACATAGAAACTTAGTGTGTAACATCCACAAATTTTCACACATGAAACCCAAAACCAAACATAGATTATGCTAGAAAATTATGGAATAATTTTTTTGTTAAAGAGATGAATGAAATGCAAGAAAATCCCTAGATTAATGAATGATCGTCACAAGAATTAATTAAATAATAATATTTAAATGATTGAATTGATTTAATCTACAATTAGGTTTACATACTTCATTCAAATAATCCTGAATAATTTTAAAACATTGATTTCCTAAGGTCATGTAAAATTAATTAATTAAAGTCCAAGTCAAAACCCATTTTATTACACCAAGCTAATTAATTATTTCTCTATTGAAAAATTAAATTAAACTAATAAGGGAAAGTTCATTTAATTTACTTCAAGGATAAAAGACAATAAAATCATTTACTTTCAACACACACTAATGGCCCCTTTCAAAAAGGAGACCCATGTGATCAAATGATCACCCCACCTAACACCACCTAACTATTGTAGGGGACAATCTTGGCCCTTGGATGAAAACAATATGGGCTATAGGATGGGGAAAATTCAAACTAAACCTATAATCCTTAAGGGAGTCTTATATTCTTCTCTTTTTATTCTTTTCATTCATTTCTTTGTGTTTGTTTTGCAGGTTGAGGAAGATGGAAGAGGGGGAAACCATGGATGAGAGGGAAGGAGATTGGGGATGGATATACACATCAAATCCATTCTATTCTATTTTTTTCTATTTCTATTCTACCCTATATCAAAGGGTTTGTAAATGCATTATTTTCTACAAAGATGTGTTTAAAATAATAAAATACCCATTTGGGTAAATCTCATTTTACCCAATAGATCTATTTTGTTTAAAGTCAATATTCAACCAAGAATACCCATTTGGGTATTTTTCCATTAGCCCAAGAGATCTACATTTTGGTAGTATTTACATTCTTTCCTTTTTCCTTTAAGAAAAGAAATACAAAAAAACTTTTTTTTATAAAAATAAATATAGATATATATAGGTGAGATTTTTGAGGTTCTCGAAATCTAAATCTATTATTATTTTTATTTATTTATACTTTTCGCTTTTTTTTAAACAATGGAACTAAATCCAACATGCAGGTATATATATATATATATATATATATATATATATATATATATATATATATATATATATATATAATCATACGTATACATGGTTTATGGACAACATATATATAACAAACAAAAATGGAATATGGGTGGGGGTGGGGTCAGCGTGACGCCTCCTACATCCCATTCCCTTTTCTTTTTACATAATCCTAAATGGACATGGATGAATGGTAGCCTAATTTTTTTAATTACATATGTTTTCTTTTCTTTTTTTTTTTAATAAAATTTGTTTATTTTAGAGTTCGGATTGATAAGAATATTAATAAAAGAAAGATGTTAAATATAATAATATTTATTATTACTAACAATAATAATAAATATAAATATACTTTATATATATATATATATATATATATATATATATATATATATATATATATATATATATATATATGTATATATATATATATATATATATATATATATATATATATATCAATATGTATATATATGTAATATAAATATTTTAATATCTTAATAATGTTGACATAGTCAAATAAATTTGAATCTTTCTTTTAGTAGATAATAAAATGAGTTAGGGGTATTAAGTTTAGTAATCAATTTCTAAAGTAAAAACAACTTAAATTTTAATTAGGTACTCACATTCTTGACATTCATTTAGTAATTGAATAAATCAAGTCATTTGGAGCAATGCAAGGATAAACAAGAATATTAAGGATTTTTAACTATCCAATGAAGAATGGTAATAGGGTAAACTAAGAATTTTTTTACTCAAATGATCTTAATAATTATTTTCCTTCTTACTAATTAGTAGAAATGTAAAAACTTCTATATGTTCAAAACACAAACTTTTCAAAGGGAAACAATGAACTATGATACTTGAATTTTTTTTTTTTTGACTATTCAAATAAAAACCATTGACAGTACAAATACAAACCACAAGATAAGAGTTGTTCCTTTCAAAATAGAGTCTAACAACCTTATAATATTTTTAGAATGAAAGCATCTCAACTTGGAGGTATGGAAGGAAAACTTAGTTTAAATCCATGTATATTTGTTTCAACTTTATTTAAATCTTCCATTATTTGAAAAAATACAATCTTGATCATTTTCTTCCATGACACTACACATATGAGATTTTAATTTCCTAATTCCACACACTCTTAAAGGATTTTACAAAATAGAAATATTTCCAAGAGTACAAAAACTTTCTCACAATTTACAATTTTACATTTTATCCCCTCAAATGGGAACTATGAACTTGGAAATAAATTACAACAAGGCTACCACAACCAACTTTCAAGTCTTAGAAAATCTATGTCTTCTCCACAAGGTAGCTCCAACTAAGGCATTCTTCAACTTCACCATAGGATCACAAACAAGGAAGGGGAGTAGACAATGCTCTCTCCACCCAACCTTAAATCCATTAACGGAAGAAGCCATTCCCTTAATGGCCCCGAACCCCAACCAAGGAACCATGAAGGGCATTAAGCAACATTGACAACTAACACAAAGAGGCTTCTCAAAAAACACACATACAAGGCAAACAACTCCACCAAGATCACATAACCAACAAGTTTACACATAAACATCAAAACAAAGGTTTGAAAATCAAACCAAGTAGAGCAAGGGATATGGGAGACCACCTCCTTATTCCTCCCAAGTGAAGTGGGAGCCTTTCCCTAAGCCTCCAAGTGCACAAGAATAATCACACAATTCCTTATCTCTCCCTTACAACAAGCAACAAATCCATAAATCCCTTTTCTCTCCCCATAGGAAAGATTCCCATTCACACTCCCACCAATTTTCATGCCTCACATAAACTCCCTTTTCCCTCCCCAATGGTCCCATAAACCCTTCTCAACACACCCAACTAAACCAACTACTAAACCAACCCACACAACACCATCAAAAGATAAAATATACTTTTAACAAGCACAACATTGCTTACAAAAACAAAGTAAAATAATAATAAAAGTGTGGAGAGCCTACCTCTCCATAAATATCCAAGAATAACCTTCACAAGCCTCTTCAAATCCAAGCCAAGCACTCCAAAAGCTCCCAAATCTGAAAGTGCACAAAAAGGAAATCAACAAGTAACCCCATTCCAACCAAAAGTCACAAATAAATAGAATTGAGAAGTGAGGATGATGAGGTGGCTCCATGTAGGATGCCACTTCATCATCCCCCATTCCCACACTCAAGTCAAAACATCAAACCAAGAAACATCAATGCACAAGTAAGGGCTATGACAACCCACATGGCTCAAAACTTGCACACCATGCTTTCAAGGGACAACAATAAATTTGGGAAGAAAGAAAGTGCAATGATTTTCCTTCTCCAACACTCAAAGATGGAAAAGAAGTCAAATTGAGCTTCCCAACCCATAGGTAAGGTTGTTGGGCCAAATTAAGAGGCATGGGACAAGCCTTGCTTGTCCCAAAAGTCTCCAAAAGTGCCCCCAAGTCAAAATCCGAATTTTGAACTTGGGGTGGAGTAAAATACTCTCAAATCAACATAAATTCATCTTACACAAGGACAAAAAGATCACATCAATACTATAAGTCACATCTCTACTTGGTTAAACTAAACAAGAGGGATTAAGTCTAATAAACACACAATTACACATGCTAAAAATGACAAATTCTCCAATTTTAAAAATACACAAAACATAAATAAGCACATGCAAAAATTAAAGAAAGAAACACAATTCACCCCATGGCCACACATGTGAAATCACCCCCATGGGTGACCTCCAAACTAGACAAGCAAGACACAACACAACACAACATTACACAAGTTGTCAATTTGGCCCCATTGCTCAATGCTCGACATCCTTCCATGGTTGGTCTCCTATCCCCTTTGATGTTTGTGATATAAGTCTTACACACAACAAATACCTCTCTGGCCTTTGGCCATATTAACAACATCGAGGAAATCATATACATATATATATATATATATATATATATATATATATATATAAATTCAAATTCATCATTCAACATTTAGCAATTTTATTATCCACCAATATGCCAAAATATAACTCTAACATCCATGATATTACAATTATATACCAATATCTCAAAAACATAACATGTCAGTATAAAATCTACATCCTAAAAAATCAACATGTATCTAACTGTCTAACATCACTATCTAGTGCATCAAGATAAAACATAAACATCATAGTGTCCATAATCCACACATCAGTATAATCTAGTATCTATTGATCAATGTATCATAATCAAATGTCTTAACATCAGTCTAATATTATAATTATATAAGATAAAACAGTGTCGAAGAGGAGTGGGCACTACATCCCCATCCCCTTAGACTTGAACTTCCTCCTAGAAGTCACTGGAATAGATGAGGAAACTGAGCTCAAAATAGTAGCATCCTCCCAAGTGGCCATACCGTAGTCTCGTCATACCTATCCCATGACCCACACTGGTCAATCTCATGGCCACAAAGGCCCAGGTCCTATGCTCTATGATGCACATGGGCTCCACTGACACCTGCCCCTACTCCTACACCTACAATGCGGTCAATCCAAAACATGAGAGGATCTAGAATATATCTCCTAAGTACAAAATACATGAAAAACATCATGCACATGAGACAAGTTGGGTGGCAATGCTAGATGGTAGGCCAAGGGATCGATACACTCCAAGATCTCAAAGGACCAAAATCTTAGAGATAACTTAGAGCCTTTTCCATAATAGATCAGAATCTTATGAGGCCTGACATGAAGAAACACCTTCGTGCCCACCTCAAAACTATGATCTGTCCTCCTCAGATCTACATACTTCTTTTTCCTATCCTGAGCCTCCTAAAGCCTCTGACGAATCAAGACAACCTACTGCTCCATATCCTATACCAAAGCGGCCCAAGAGAAACCCTGTCCTCCAACCTATCCCAACTCAAGGGTGTCCTGCACTCTCTGCCATACAATGCTGAAAAGGAGCCATGCCAATCGAACTCTGAAAAATTGTTTTTGTAGGAAAATCCACCAAATATAGGTACTCCTCCCACCTAGACTGCTGGTCCATGACATACATCCATAACATATCCTCCAAAATCTAATTCACTCGCTCTGTTTGCCCATCTGTCTCTAGATGATAAGTTGTGCTAAAGTTGATACTTATACCAAGAACTCACTACATGGTAGTCGAAAGTGAGAAGTATACAAGGATGTGGTCACAAATGATCTTCCATGGAATCCCATGCAGTTTGATAATCTCATCAAGGTATACCCACATGTGCTAATACACTAGTTGTATAGGTGGTCTTCATTAGAGAAAAATGAGCCACTTTTGTCAATTTATCCACCGTGACCATGATGGCATCATGGTGGTATCTTGACATCGGTAGCCCTACAATGAAATCCATGGAAATGGTGTCCCATTTCCACTCTAGTATGGTATGTGGGTAGAGAAGGCCAACAGGTGTTGATGCTTAGCCTTCACCCTCTTGACACTCTAAACAACATGACAAAAATGAGCTACATCCCGCTAAAGACCTCTCCAATGATAAAGTTGTCTCAAAGTGGCATGCATCTTCTTCACCCATGGATGGGATGAATAGGGTGCATGATGAGCCTCTATCAAGATATCTATCTCAAGCCTCCATCTCTAGGAACATATATCCAACCTCTATGCTTGAGAAGACCATCTTGCCTCTAATGAGAATCCATCAAAATTCCCCTCAAGGGGTCTCGAGACTCAAATCTCGATCTGGTAAGGTAAAAACTTTTTCAGGAGGAAGATGTTGCAAGATCTTGCTCCACAAATCTATACTCATTGAGGTAGCCATAACCACATACCTCTTTCTACTCAGGGCATCTGTAACCACATTCTCCTTCCCCTTCACATGCTCTATCTCATGTCATACTCGTAAAGTAACTCCATCTAATGCCACTTGATGAGCATTGATATTGGGCTACGTGAAGAGGTGGTGAAGACTCAAGTGATTAGTCCTAAGTATAAATCTCTAGCCAAGAAGGAAGTGTCTCCATCAAAAAAAGGCATGAACTATAGCTACTAAGCTCAAGGTCATGAGTTGGATAATTGAGTTCATAATCCTTGAGTTTGTGAGACTCAAAAGCTACAACATGACCCTCCTACATCAACACACCTCCTAATCCTACCAAAGAAGCATCTGTGCAAACAAAGAACTCACCCTGAGGGTCTGGCACTGCAAGAATAGGTGTTGTTATAAGGCATTCCTTCAATGTCTTGAAGGCCTACTCACATCTATCTGACTAGATGAACTTCTTCCCTTTCCGTTGAAGGGAAGTGATGAGGTGTGTAACCAAGAGAAGTCTAAACAAATATCCTATAGTATCCATCCAACCCCATGAAACTGCACACCTCGGTCATGCTAGTAGGAGCTGGCCAATCCATAATGGCTCTAATCTTAGGAAGGATCGATTGCGATAGATTCCCATAAATGATGTGACCCAAATACTACACCTCTAACTGAAAGAATGCACACTTCTCCAAGTTCCCGTAAAGTTGTTGCTCACAAAGACACTAAAACCTAATGAAGGTGCTCCTCGTGCTCCTCATGTGTACGTGAGAAGATCAAGATGTCATCAAGGAATACGAGTACAAAACAATCTAAAAGGTCCTGAAAAATGTGTTCATCAAACTCATGAATACTGCAAGGGCATTCGTAAGATAAAATGACACCATCTGAACTCATAGTGGCCATACCTCATGTGTGAAAGATGACTTGTGGATATCTTCTTCTATGATCCTCAGTTGATGGTATCTAACTTAAGATCTATCTTAGAAAATATAGTAGCCCCTTCATCTGATCAAAAAAATCATCAATGTGAGGAATGGGGTAACGATTCTTGATCGTTACTTTGTTCAGTTGATGATAGTCCACACACAAACACAAGGATCCATCCTTCTTCTTCACAAATATCATTAGTACTCCCAAGGGGATACACTAGGATGGATTAGGCCTTTCTCAAGAAGGCCCTCAAGCTGCAAACTTGAGCTCACATAGCTCAAGTGTGGTCATCCGGTAAGGGCGTGCGAGATAGGTTCCACTCCTAGAACCAAGTCAATGTGAAAATCTATCTCACATGGGGGAGGCATCCCTAAAAGCTCACTAGGAAACACATCTAAGAACTCCTGCAATATGGGGTGATCATTGAGTGACAGTCCACTAGCCTCATCCTTTGACCTATCACTGATTATAATAGCATAAAGCTGACAACCCCGCCATGCACACACGCACTTAAGTTTAATAGTGTAGAAATAGTGTGGATAGAGATGGGTCTCTTGATTCCAACAATCACTTACTCCACACCAAAATCATCTACACAAGATATAATCTTATTATAGCAATCCACTCCGGATCTATGTGTAAAAACCAATCCATGCCAAAAATAACACCATAAGATCCCAAGGGAAGGATGTGAAGATCCAGAGTAGTGGTAAAGGGTCCTAGGTCCACTACACACTCCTTGACTAAGGAGTCAACTAAGATCTTGGCTCTAGAAGCCATCTCGATGTCCCAACTAAGACCTTGCCTAACTGCCACCAGCCTGCAACACTCTACTAAAGATGGTGAAATGAAAGAATTTGATGAGCTTGAGTCAAATAAAATAGGGATAGAAATACCACCAATGCTACCTATGGTCTCTATCACTATGCCCTGGTGCTCTGCCTAGTGGTTCTCAACCACTACATAAATCCTATGGCTCCTAGCCATGTCACCAACAGTAGGCTCAGAAATAGGTGCCTTACTTGATTAGTATGGTTTGGGGCACTCTCTCCAATGACATTCATGCACGCCACATCTGTAACAAGTGCCTAGTCCTATCCACTATGCAGATAACCCTCCAAGTGGCCCAGTAGTATGTGGGGAAGGACCTGATGATCTAGCCATGGATCTCTATGGGTGATGTGGTGGATGTTATCCTGTTGACTATGCTCGAGGTGGGGCATGTGCCCTGCTAGATCCCCTAGCTAGAGGTCCCATGTTACGCACCCTCCGAGCATCATGGCACTTTGTGGAGGTCAAAAGCATTTTTTTGAGTCTGCTGCTACTGAGAATGTGGAGGAGGATGAAAGGAAGACTACGTTGATGTGTGTCCTCCATGAGGAGGAGGAGCTAATACCCTTAGTTTACTATCATGCACTGTTGTATGTGACTCCTCACTATGTCACATGTCTAATACATCTTCCCCCTTGGTTTCCTCTAACTATATGCCCTCTTATACAACCTATGAAAGTTTCTAAGGGTATTGAATCCACACCCCACCCAAGTCCAAGTTCAGGCCCTTGATGAACCTGTGAACTCAAACATGCTCATCCGACATATAATAAACATATGAAGTAGATTCGATAACTACCCTCATACTCTTCTACCATCAAGGAGGCCTGATGTAAATCATGGAACTCATCAATCTGTTGCTAAATGAACCTCTTGGAAATATACCTACTCTAAAATGCTCCTCAAAGAGCTCCCAAGTGACTATCTCAGAATCTACATGGAGCTTCTGCTCCTTAGTCCTCCACCATACTCTAGCTCCATCTCTCAAAAGGTGGATGGAAACATGAGATTTTGTGTTGCTAGAAAAGGGCATAGCTTGAAGCATCCACTCAAGCTAACCAACCATGCCTAGGCCTGAAATCCGCAAGTGTCTCTAGGAAAATGAGGTGGGTGTAACTTAAGTATCTCTTTGATGTGAACCACTGCAGATGATTTGCCACCTCTAGGTATATCTGTGTGATCAACTCTCGGCCTAGGGCTCCTGGACCTGTCTCTTTTCATCCCATCTTGATCTTTGAGCTCTCTAGGAGGTATCTCATGTCTAACAAACTCCACATGGAAGTTCTCTGCCCTCTCCTCTATAGTGTGATGTGAAGGCACATGTTCCTCCACAGATGGCTCCTGTCCTCCCTACTAGGTCACCCTCTTTGTCGATCCTCCATGTATAGTAGCATTAACCTCCTGTAACGTCTGCAATATCTCGAGGAAGGATAACAACTATTGCCTAATTTGGGGGTGGTATATCTAGATCTACGTGTAGGAACCCCTCGTCTAGTCTACGCCTCCTTCAAAGACCAAGGCGAGAGATAGTTTATAATCATCTAATCTTTTGTTTTCATTTTCTAAAATTTCCTATGTTTCAATTCATCATGCATATTTTTGTGTACTAGGTTTAAAGTTGTATTCGGTTTAATTATTTTTGTTTCATTTTTTCTAGGTGTGCTCGAGGTCCAAGCATTTATCTCACGGCTCACGATACTAAATGCAACACCCGTAAATTTTCACACATGAAACCCAAAACCAAACATAGACTATGCTAGAAAATTATGGAATAATTTTTTTTGTTAAAAGACAAATGAAACATAAGGAAATCCCTAGATTAATGAACGATCATCACAAGAAGTAATTAAATAATAATATTTAAATGATTGAATTGATTTCATCTATGATTAGGTTTACATACTTCATTCAAATAATCCTGAATAATTTTTAAACAATGATTTCTTTAGGTCATGTAAAATTAATTAATTAAAGTCCAAGTCAAAACACATTTTATGACACCGAGCTAATTAATTATTTCTCTATTGAAAAAGCAAATTAAACTAATAAGGTGAATTTTTTTAATTTACTTCAAGGATAAAAGACAACAAAATCATTTACTTTCAACACACACTAATGGCCCCTTTCAAAAGGAGACCCATGTGATCAAATGATGATCCCATCTAGCTCCATCTAACTATTGTAGGGATATCTTGAACCTTGGATGCAAAACAATATGGGCCGTAATATGGGGAAAATTCAAACCAAACCTAAAATCCTTAAGGGAGTATTGTATTCTTCTATTTTTTTCTTTTCATTCATTTCTTTGCGTTTGTTTTGCAGGTTGATGAAGATAGAAGAGGGGAAAACCATGGATTGGAGGAAGGAGCTTGATGATGGATATACACATCCAAATCCATTCTATTCTATTTGATTTCTATTTCTATTCTACCCTATATCAAAGGGTTTGTAAATACATTATTTGTTACATATGTGTTTATGATAAAATACTCATTTGGGTAAATCTCTTTTACCCAATAGATCTATTTTGTTTAAAGTCAATATTCAACCAAGAATACCCATTTGGGTATTTTTCCATTAGCCCAAAATATCTACATTTTGGTAGTATTTACATTCTTTCCTTTTTCCTTTAAGAAAAGAAACACACCAACAAAAAATTATAAAAGAAGAGTATATATATATATATATATATATATATATACCTATATACCCATTTTCTATTTTTTTAAATTACCTAAAATCTAAATCTATTATTATTTTTATTTATTAATATTTTTCCCATTTTTAAAGCAATGGATAAACAAATCCAAATACACACACACACACACACACACACACACACACACACACACACACACAAACACAGAGGTAATATTTTGAGGTTCGGTCACATTTACAGACTACGTTAAAGAAGGAACTTTCCACAAAACCCGTAACATGGTTTATGGACAACATCAAATAAAAAGGATTACTTGGTGGGGGTTTCGACCCCCACACCTATTACATTATTAAACGAGAAATATGGGGAAGGTGTGCAGGGTTAACCCCACCCCCATCCCATATGTCTATGGGGTGGGGGCAGGTGGTCAGCGACCCCTCCCCATGCCATTACCTTTTCTTTTTACATAAGACTAAATGGCCATGGCTGCACCGTAGAAAATTTTATTTAATTACATATGCTTTCTTTTCTTTTTGTTTTTTTCATAAACTTTGTTTATTTTAGATTTTGGTTGATAAGAATATTGTTATCCGTATTTCAGCCCACGGGAAAAATATTGCATCATCCATGACCTGCATTGAAAGAACCGAGAAATCTCATTCATATGTTGTGAAAAAATCACATAGGGACTCAATGATGAAATGGTGGGGTTGAGAAAAATTAAATGGACTGCACAAGAAGAAACAAATTTGTCAAGCCATTTCGTGTCTTAAATTCATTCTACAAGTTATAGGTAGACTTAGCAATGGAATTGTAGGGTTAGAGAAGAAGGGGAGATGCCACAGAGAGGTGAGGAGCAAGAAGGGGAAAAAATAGCAAGGATTCAAAGTTTTCAGGCTCGAAAATAGTTCGGGAAAGGTCAAAAATGACTAAGTATGGAAGAGGTAGTGGAAGGAGCCATGTGTCGAACAAAACTTCCCAAAGGTGAATCCAAAAGCGAGAGCCCAAACTTACGTCAAGAGTCCACGTGTCCAAAAGCCCAAGAAATTAAAGGGCATTGAAAAGTCTTCAACTAAAAAGGAATAGTCGGTGTCAACTCAATGCAAACCGGGAGGGAAATCAAGGGTGGAGACTCAAACTTGCGCCTTGACCCTCCACATAGAAAATGGTCAAAATAGATTCAAAAGGAAAATAAGGTGGGCCCTAAAATTGGCTAAGTATAAAAGTGTAAGCGGAGAATGCTAAGTGTCTTAATGGCGCATCTCCAAGAGTTGGTCTCAAGGTGGAGACCCAAATGAGCATGAGCTTGCCACATAGCCCAGAGTCCAAAAGGATAAGAGGGGCCATTGAAATGTCCTCTGAGACGTGTGCAGAGGCCAAGTGTAAACTTGAAACTCCTCCAAAGGAAAATTTTGAATTGGGTTTCAAAAAGTGCAGTGTTGCCACGTGTCCTATGTCAAAGCGGGTTATCGAGGGAAAATTTAGTTTTCTGTCCCTTACCCCAAAGGGTGTAAAAGTTACAAAATGGGTCGTGACTCGCTAAGAGGGAAAATTCAGTGCTTAAACCCGAGTCAAACCAAAGTAGGGAGTCAGAGGAAAAGGTGAAATTTTTCCTTTTGACAAAAGGGCCACAAGGAAAAAGTTGGAGCGCATCTCCTCAACCAACCAAAGGGTGCCACGTGTCCAAGTAGATCAGTGAGGCCGTGGGATTTTTCTGGATTTTTTGATTCTTGTGGAAAAGGGGGAAAAGATAAAGTCTGAACCCGTAGACCTAATTTTTCCCTAATTTGGCTGCCATGTGTCCCATATTAAAGAAGGGGCCCATTTTTCAAACTTGTTTTCCCACCTATTTGTACATATTCAAGGAAAACTATGAAGGGGATTATCTTTCCACTCAGGGATCTAAATATTACAAATCTAACATTGTTGGAAAGATCTTGACCTCATCTACAACATAAAGATCGAGACTTTAATTTTTGGGAGGTTAGGTGGGAGGAAAATGGAGAAAAACTTCAGGCATTTAATGCAGGATCTCTTTCTTCCAACTACCAAATCGGATTCGATCTTCTCTGTTATTTTCTCCTCTTTTAAGGCATCAAATTATGGTTTGGTGCAATCAAGACAACTTTCATGAGAGACATTAGATAGTGGTGGTTGAGCTTGGAGTTGTTTTTCCCACTTCTCTCTCCTTCTCCCATCTATATCTGATCTATAAATGCAGGCTCAAGACTCATTGTAAAGGGTTTGACATTCTCTTTCCTTTTGTAGAATCCCCTTTCCTTCTAGTAAGGGACTCGTTGAGTTCAAAACTTCCATAAAAACTATAATACGCTTTCTCACCTCTTCGGTGACTATTAATGTATTATAGCTATCTTCATAGCAATAAAACAGGTTTTGTGATTGATTCTAGATCCTTCTGTCTTTATTTTCTCTCATATGATCTTTCATCATTAATGCTGGTTATCTGTGCTCGGTTATTGTATGCATTTTATTTGGATTGTGTCTATAAGCAAAACAAGTGTCCATTATTCCTTTGATGCATCACCTTGTAGTGTAGCTTTGTTTTAATTTATGTATTTCTTCTATCCCTACCTCCTTGGTAAAGTTTAGATTAGGTTTAAGAACAGACCACTTTGCAAGTTTCTATGTAAGCACCTAAATAGAGGAATAAGAACTAGCCTTCTCTTGAATATCATTCCCATTCGCAAGTCCCATGGCTTGTGGAATGATCCAATGTTATACAAATCACACCAAATGGCCTTTCCTTAGAAAAGCAAATCCATAACTCATTTGGGGGTGTTGTGATTTTGTACTAACAATTTTGGCACACCCAGTGGGATAAGAAGTCTCCATATTATTACATTAGGAATTGATGTACACTTGTTATGATTCTAGATTTTAAGAAGCCTTAAAATTGTATATCTGATGACTCCAAAAGAAACAAATCTACTGGTTTCAGCAGTCCAAGCAAGTTCATGAGAAGAACACAAGCATGGTCAAGAACAAAGAGGAGGGACTATTTGTCTATCTAGAATTATCCCCAGATATAGGGAGTAAAGAAAGAAGAACCTAGAGGTCTCTATCTCCACCAAGCAGAGCTTTATCAACACCTCCTCCCGGTCGACTGTTCATTCAATCAAGATGGGTGCTCAGACCGATCAGGATGGCTCAGCCAAATCCTTATGTTAACTTCACCAGTAGTAGTTCACTCGCCTTAAATGTAAAAAATCCAGTTCCTATTGCAGCATTAAAGAGTATCCCATATTTCATTGGGGAAAATCAAACTTCTCCTGGTGATCATGTCCAAGATATTACAAATGTTTGTACAATCCATGAGATTCATGAGATGGACATTGCAGTTAAGTTTCTCACCTCTTCACTCAAAGGGAAAGCTTCACAATGGTTTAGGAGTCTTGAGGCAGGCTCTATCCAGAATTGGAATCAGCTATGCATAGCTCTTCACAACCATTTTGAGAGAAAGGTGATAACTGTCCTTGTTGGAACAAGTGAAAACAATCAAAAGAGCTCCTAATGAGAAATTGATAGATTTCAACCTCAGGTTTCAAAGGACCTAGGATAGGATTCCAACAGTAGTAAAGCCCACTAATGAAGGTTCCTTCTTATACTTTCTTAAGGGTTTAAATTCTAATATTTGTTTGATGATTCGTATACAGCCCTACCTTCAGCCTATGGCCTCTCCTTAGGGTGAGAACCATTTGATCCAGGCTAGAAAAATCACTCCTAGGCCATCCATGCCTCTATACCTCGAGCTAGGAAGCCCAGATGTTAGCCAAACACCCACATTAGCCCTTGTACCTACTCCCAGGAGTCAAAGCTCAATCTGAAGCCTCCACCTCATCATCTAATACCTCAAAATAACTTCAGGAAGTCATGAAACAACTTCAGAACCTAGGGAATGAGTTGGTGACCATCAAGAGACAGCAAGCCTAGAGCTCTAGGCCATATCAACCTCAAACTCAGTGTCAGGATAGACCTCAATGTCAAAAAAATAGACCACCATCTCAGATTATAAATCAGAGTCAAAACAAAGGACAACCTCAAGCTGCTAGACCTTTTAGGTCTTATGATCCAAATATAGCCTCAACATCAAGGGAATTGGTTCCAACACATAACAACATGTCACAATAATATGATTGGTGCTTTTCAAACAATCAGCCATATAACCAATCATTGTGGTTTAATGGTGCACTTAATTAGACCTTGATGGTGCAAACCAGTATGGTGCCTTAAGAACCTAGCTAGGAAGGAGATAAACAATAAGGAGCTCGGCAAGAGACATCTTCAAGTGAGACTATGCTTGTCAATTAACAAGCCGAGGACTTCTATGGATGAACCCGTCCTCTTCTCAAAGTGTAGTTGCCAACACATGGTCTAAAAAAGAGAAAAATTGGAGAAGGCCAAACAATGAACTTAGAGAACCCTCAATCTTCCATCACTCCACAAGGTTTTGGTGCTCCAATTGCAACTCCTAATATTTAGATCCAATCCAAACGACCTCCCAAATCCACTTAGGAATCAATTGTGTCAACCCATGTTGAAGAAAATAATGTGTCAGGGAAGGGGCAAAAAAAGGATAGCTCATTCAATATCATCGAGTAGATGAAGAGGACAAGTGTGAAAATTTCATTATGGGAGTCACTGGCCATTCCAGGATAGAATGATCTATTACAGACTGTCATAGAAAATTGGTCAAGCTCAAATCAACCCCCTAATCAGCAAGAGAGGGTGATAACCAATTTAGCTCAACCTGGGAGGAATCATGGAGAACAATGAGGTAAGAACCTAAGACCTCCCCCTTTCTATGTTTCATTGATTATTGGGACAAGTTGGTGCACAATTATATGATTGATTCATCGGTAAGTAGTTCTATAATGCCCAAGCAGTGAGATAGCAAATCAAATGGGTCTCAAATATGAAGTCATCTCTAGGGGAGTAGTACAATTTAGATGGGACAATAGTGACAATTGTTGGAATCATCAAGGATCTGAGCCTCACCCTCCATCCCTGCCCTAATGTGACTGTATTTTAGAACGTGTCAGTTATAGACTTGCCACCACATTTTGCTTTGTGTTTTTCCATGGACTTCACTGCTAAAAGTAGAGGCTATCTATTTACTTGATTGGTCACATATGCTCTTCAAAACAAGGTATGGGGTGAAGGCCACAATGAGATCTCGAGCTCATTATGATTACCATATTGAATCTTATGTGCTAGCCCAATCAATGACAACTAATCATTTTTTTGATCAAGAAGACCTCCTAAGCACTTATGAAGAAAATAACGAGGTGGGATGTATTCCAGACTTGACTCTTGATGAGTGGGCCAACAAAATACATGCTTTTGACCCTATAAGGAGATGGAAGAAATTGAGCTAGGTGTCTATTGTCTACATGAAGAGAATCATCCTCTTCCCTGACCCAATTAAGTTATAATATAAAGATGAAAATGAGGTATGGCAAGTGTTCTTTGATGGCTCAAGGAGTAGAAAAGGAGCTAGAGGAGGAGTTATGATTGTGTCCCCAATGGTATGAAGTATTATTGAGCATTCATATTTCAGTTTGCTTGCTCAAATAACACCGATGAATATGAGGCTTTAGTGCATGATCTTCATTAGGCAAGGAGGCTGAGAATCAACAATTTACAAGTGTTTGGTGACAAGTGAACCTGGTTCCTAATCAAGTCGAGAGGAATTAATGTTGTCAAGAATGACCGCTCAAGAGCTATAAACAGTAGGGTATGGGATCTCATGCATATTTCAAAGCCTTCAACATTGTGTCCATACCCAAGAAAGAGAATGAAGTTGTTGATAAACTTGCAGCAGTTGAGCAACATTTGATATGGTATACAACATCAAGAGAGACAAATAATAACACATATCCATGTGGTTATGAGGCCAATAGTGCCAGATAACAACACATGCTGGAAAGTGTTTGAGAATGATTAGTAGATCATTAATTTTCTGCAAGAAGTGGATTCTCGCTAATAATCAAATCAGATTAGAATAGCAATATGGGAATCAAATATTTCATTTTCATACAAACAAGATTCCCTAAGTCTTAGTGACATTGAGTCTATCTTCAATCCTAATGATTAGTTTAGAAAAGAGAAGACTAACATACGGGTCAAAGGAGAATATTCAGAGTCAACCCTAATTGGAGAAGGAAAACACTTCGAATTGGCAAAGTGGGCACCAAGCAAGAGAGGTATGAATTCATACAACTTTGAAAATAATTTCAAGATGTATTTTCTCAAGCTATGAAGACCTAAGAGGGTTTAATACAAAGCAATCACAACACACAATTGAATTTAGATCCAAATGCTTAGTCAGTAAGGTAAAATCAGAGACCAGTTAATCCACACATTGAGCCTCTGATGAAGAAATAATTGAATAAGCTGATAGAGGCAAGTATAATATTCCCAATCAAACATTCAAGATGGGTCACAAACCCGGTATCAATCGAAATAAGAATGGAGAGATTAGATTGTGTGTATACTTTTGATATTTGAATAGAGATTCTCTCAAAGATCATTACCCACTCCCTTTAATGGAGTAGATATTACAAGTGGTGTCTGGATCAGAGAGATTATCTCTCTTAGATGGCTACTCGGATACTATAAGATCATGACAAGAGAAGATGATCAGTTCAAAGTTGTTTTCACCACTAAATGGGGCACCTATGCCTATAGAAAAATGCCATTTGGATTGTCTAATGCAGGTGCCACTTTTCAAAGGGCCATGGATATGGCAATCCAAGGGCTGATAAAAAGTAGTGTTGATCTATCTGGATGGCATTACCGTATTCTCCAAAAATGCAAAGCAGACCACCTTTTTCACCTAAGGCAAGTGTTTTAGAGATGCAAGAGATTTGGGGTATCATTGAACCCTAAAAAATGCATATTCTTGGCCCAAGTGGGTAGGATTTTAGGACATATTCTTTGTAAGGAGGTTTTGGCAATCGACCTAGAGAGATTTGAAGTAATAAGAACATTTCCATTGCATGTCACAAAAAGGCTCTTCAAATCTTCTTAGGGAAGATGAATTTTATTCGAAGGTTTGTCCCGAATTTTCTTGCCTTTGTTAAGCCAATAATAGTGATGTTGAAGAAGAGATTAACATTCATATGGAAAGCTGAAGGAAGGACAATCTTTGAGGCCATCAAAGAAGCTATATCACAAGCCCCAACTCTTGTGAATCTAGATTTCTCCAAAGATTTCATATTGTATGCCTTTGGTGGCAGTGACACTATCTCTGCAATCTTAGTTCAAAGAGAACAAAGAAGACACAGAACAACCAATTTCCTTTTTCAGTCAAGGTCTAGAAGACTATGAAGTAAGATATTCTTTCATTGAAAAAAAAGTTTTGGCAGTGATCAGAGGACTGAAAAAGTTCAAGCATCTGGTTTCGAACAATAAGATCCAATTGTTAGTCTCCCATGCAGGAGTTAAAGATTTCCTTCTCAGTAAGGATCTAAATGAAAAATGAGCAGGATGGATCACTTGTATCATGGAGTATGACATTGAGATCAAGGTCACTAAGTTGGTCCATGGTAAGGGGTTGTGTGAACAACTAGCCTCAAGGTAGCAAGAAGAAGAAAACAGTGAAAAAGAGGTTGTTTTTGTTTTACGAAATAGTCAAGAAGAAGAAGATGTTGTTGATGTGCCTGCTCCTTGTTGGACTCAAGACATGGTGCACTTCCTTCAAACAGAATGTGTCCCCATGGGATGAGTAAAGAAAAAATAATGCATTTTAGACTCCAGGCCATCCCATATGTTTTCATTGATGGTGTCTTGTTTAAAAGGGACATCAATGGTGTTCTGCTAAGGTGTATTGGGACAAATCAGATCAAAAGAGTGTTACAATAAATCCATGTTGAAGCGATTGGAGGCCATTTTTATCCAAGGGTGATAGCACTCAAAATCATGAAGGCAAGATATTATTGGCCCAGAGTGTTTAGTGACTACTACACATGGATCAAAAGATACAAGAATTGTGCATTCTTTAAAAGGCAAAGAAAGGGTAGCGGTACTTCCATTGAACCTGATTTCAGTTGACCAACCTTTCATGTAATGGGGATTAGAATTCATTGGAATCATCAATACAAATTCAAGCCAATACCACAAATGGATTATGGCAGCAATAGATTATTTCACCAAGTGGACCAAGGAAGTGGCACTCAAAGAGGCAAATGAATCTAGCATACTAGATTTCTATGAAGGGTTAGTGACCAGGTTTGGAGTGCCAGATACCATTATATCAGACAATGCATTGGAATTCATAGGTTCTAAGGTCATAGAGTGGGTAATTAAGAATGAGATTTACCTAAGCACTTCATCAAACTATTACCCTCAAGGTAATGGTCAAGTTGAGTCCACAAACAAGAACCTGTTAAGGATCATCAGGAGAACTCTTGATGAAAACCAGAGGACCTAGCACACAAAGCTCAAATCAGCCTTATGGGCTGATAGGACAATGCCCAAAAGATCTACAAGTAGCTCCCCATTCAAGCTTGTCTATGGGAAAGAGGCAGTGTTGCCTATATCACTAGAGTTGCTAGCATTAGAACTCCGAGATAGCTAGAGATGTCTGAATTTGAACCAATGGAGGACATGTATGTAGAGTTGATGGAATTAGAAGAAACTAGAGAGCATGCACTTCAAACAATGGAGAAGGATCAGGCCTTAATTAAAAGATGCTTTGACAAGAAGGCTAGAGCAAGGACCTTTCAAGAAGGAGACCTAGTGTTGAAATGGGATGCAGATTGAGCAAAACCAGGAGACACTCTAAGTTTGATGCCATCTGGAGTGGCCCTTATATGGTCACAAAATGTAAAAGTAGCAATGCTTTTCAATTATCTACATTGGATGGCGAGGAGTTGCAGATTCTAGTGAATGGAATCTATCTTAAACACTGTTATTAGAGGGAAGGCTCCCACCTTGTACATATTAGCTTAGTTTCTTTTCCTCTAAGTGCTTGTACACATTGTCTTGTTGTAGTTTAGGTTGCTTTTCTCCTAAGTGCTTTGCATGCTCTACATGTTCTACTTAGAGAATGTATGATTTTAATTTTGTATATAGTTGTGGTGTTGTTTTGTTGCTCTTATGCAGTCCATTCAGAGAGACAGATGAAGCCTCGGGTAGAAATAATTTTCTACTCTCAGAAACCTTCGTTTTGAGATTTCTTATGAAAATTGAGAGAGAAAATAGTTGGGCTCGTGAATCAAAGGTAGAATTAGTATTAGACCCTCTGCTCGACTCCATGCCCAATAGATATGACAAGGTAATTGGTCTTTTCATCTAGTAGGTAGATACCCCTGTGAGTCACCAAATTTTTATCCACATTTCACCCCCTAGGAAACATATTGGATCATCCATGACCTCGCATAGAAATATCCTGATAAATATCATTTAGATCTTGTGGAAAACCACAAAGGGACTTAATGATGAAGAGGTGGGGTTGAGAAAAATTAAATGACCCTATGTATGAAGAAACAAATTTTTCAAGCCGTTTCGTGTCTTAAATTCATTGTGCATGTTACATGTAGACTCAATAATGGAATTGCAAGGTCAGAAAAGAAGAGGATGTGCTACAAAGAGACCAAGAGAAAGAAGGGGAAAAAATGTCAAGGATTCAAAGTTTTTGGGATCGAAAATAGTTTGGGACAAGTCCAAAAATGACTACATATGGAGGAGGCAGCAGAAGGAGCCAAGTGGCTTAATGACACTTCTCCAAAGGTGAATCAAAAAGGGGAGCCCAAACTTGCGCCAAGCTTCCATGCATCCAAAACCCCAAGAAATTACGTGGTGTTGAAAATTCTTCAACTAAAAAGGAAGTGCAGTGTCACTTGGTGCAAAATAGGAGGGAATTCCGTGTTGGAGACTCAAACTTGCACCATCCCTCCACATAGAAAATGGTCAAAACAGAGTCAAAAGGTGGACAAGGTGGGCCTCAAAATTGGCTAAGTATAAAAGTGTAAGTAGAGAATGCCAAGTTTCTTAATGGCACATCTCCAAGAGTTGGTCTCAAGGCAGAGACCAAAATGAGAGTGAGTTTTCCACATAGCCCAGAGTCCAAAAGATAAGAGGGACCATTGAAAATTCCACATACCTATGAGGCTACCAAGTGTCAACTCAACGCTCCTCAAAAGGAAAATTTTGAATCGGGTTTCCAAACAAGTGTGGTGTCGCCACGTGTCCTAGGTCAAAGTGAGTCATCAGGAGAAAATTTAGTTTTTTGCCCCTTACCCCAAAGGGTGTAAAAGTTGCAAAATGGGCCATGACTCCACCAAGAGGAAAAATTCAGTGCTTGAACTTGAGTCAAACCAAAGTGGGGATTTAGAGGAAAAGGTGAAAATTTTCCTTTTAACAAAAGGGCCAAAAGAAAAAGTGGAGCGTGTCTCCTCAACCAACCAAAGGGTGCCATGTGTCCAAGTAGAGCAAGTAGGGGCCCAGGATTTCTTTATATTTTTATTCTCATGGAAAAGGGGAAAAGGTAAATTCTAAACCCATTGGACCCAATTTTTCCCTAATTTGGTTTCCACATGTCCCATATTAAAGGGGGCTCGTTTTTCAAACTTGTTTTTCACGCCTATTTGTACAAACTCAATGCAAACTTTGAAGGGGCATATCTTTCACCAGGGCTTGAAATATTACAAATCTAACACCGTTGGAAAGATCTCAACCTCGCCTATGATATGAAGGTATGCAATTTTAATTTTTGGGAGGTTAGGTGGGAAAAAATAGAGAAATGACTTTGGGCCTTCAATGAAGGATATTTTTCCTCCAACTACTAGATCAGATTCAATATGCTCCACCATTTCCTCCTCTTTCATGGCGTCGAATCATGGTTTGGAGTAATCAAGATAGATTTGAAACAGATTTCATGAGATTCATTAGATATTGGTGGTTGAGCTTGGAGTTGTTTTTCCCGCTTCTCTCTCCTTCTCTCTCATCTGTATCGATCTATAAATTCGGGATCGGGACTCATGGTATAGGGTTGGACATTCTATTAATCTTTTTAGACTCCCCTTTCCTTCTAGCAAGGTACTCATGGAGTTCAGACCTTCCATAAAAATGTAATATGCTTTCTCACCTCTTGGCGACTATTAATGTATGTATCAATATTTAGAGCAATAAAACATGTTTTGATCGATTCTAGATCCTTCATGTCTTCTTTGATGTCATCTAGTCTTTCATCATTAATTTGGCTATCTATGCTCGATTATTGTATGCATTTTATTTCGTTTGTGTCTATCTCGCAAAACAAGTGTCCATCATTCCTTTTCGCATCACCTCGTAGTGTAGCTTTGTTTTAATTTTATATTTTTTTTATCCTCGCATCCTTGGTAAAGTTTAGATTAGGTTTAAGAACAAACCCTCTACAAGTTTCTATGTAGGCACCTAAATAGACGAATAGGAACTAACCTTTTCTCGGAGGATCATTCCCATTTTCATGTCCCATAGCTTGGGAATGATCCAATGTTATGCAATTCACACCAAATGACCTTTCCTTAGAAAAGCAGATCCATAACTCATTTGGGGGTGTTGTGATTTTGTACTAACAAATATTAATAATTGGTTAGATGTTAAATATAATAATATTTATTATTACCAACAATAATCATAAATATAAATATACTTTAAATCTATATATGTAGTAATATATAATATATTAATATAGGTATGTGTTATTATATGTGTATCCTTTGTATTATATCAATTTTGTTAATATTTTATTATATAGTAATTATATTAATATATTAATAATGTTGAGATAGTCAAATAAATTTGAACTTTTCTTTTGGTAGATAATAAAATGAGTTAGGGGTATTAAGTTTAGTAATAAATTTCTAAAGTAAAAACAACTTAAATTATAATTAGGTACTCACATTCTTGACATTGATTTAGTTAATTGAATAAATCAAGTCATTTGGAGCAATGCAAGGATAAACAAGAATATTAATGATTTTTAACTATCCAATGAAGAATGGTAATAGGGCTACTAATAAAATTGTTTACTCAAATGATCTTAATAATTATTTTCCTTCTTACTAATTAGTAGAAATGTAACAAACTTCTATATGCTCAACACACAAAATTTCCAAATGGAAACAACAAACTATGATACTTCTTTTTCTTTTATTTGTTGACTATTCAAATAACAACCATTTGACAAGCAGATGCAACCCACAAGATAGTTATTCCTTTCAAAATAGATTCTAACAACCTTACAATTTGTTTAGAATGAAAGAATCTCAACTTGGAGGTACGAAGGAAAACTTTGTTTAAATCCAGTATATCCATTTCTACATTATTTAAATCTTCCATTATTTTAAAAGAATATAATCTTGATAATTTCCTTCAACAACACTACACATACGAGATTTTAATTTCCTAACTCGAACACTCTTAAAGGAGTTTACAAAATAGAAAGATTTCTAAGAGTACAAAAATTTCTCACAATTTAAAATTTTACAATATATCCCTCAAATGGGAAGTATGAAATTGGAAATTAATTACAACAAGGCTACCACAACCAACTTCCAAGTCTTAAGAAAATCTATGTCTTCTCCACAAGGTAGCTCCAACTTAGGCATTATTCAACTCCACCATAGAATCAAAAACAAGGAAGGTGGAGTAGACAACACTCTCCGCTAAATCTTAAATCCATTAAAAGAAGAAGCCATTCCCTTAATGGCCCCGAGGCCCAACCAAGGAACCATGAAGGGCATTAAGCAACATTGACAACTAACACAAAGTGTCTTCTCAACAAACACACATACAACGCAAATAACTCCACTAAGATCACATAACCAACAAGTTTACACATAAACATCAACACAAAGGTATGAAAATCAAACCAAGTAGACCAAGGGATATGGGAGACCACCTCCTTATGCCTCCCAAGTGAAGCGGGAGCCTTTCCCTAAGCCTCGAAGTGCACAAGAATAATCACACAACTCCTTATCTCCCCTCGCAACAAACAACAAATCCATAAATCCCTTTTGTCTCCCCATAGGAAAGATTCCCATTCACACTCCCACAAGTTTTGCATGCCTCACATAAAATGCATTTTCCCTCCCCAATGGTCCCACAAACCCTTCTCAACACACCCACCTAAGGCCAACTACTAAACCAACCCACACAACACCATTAAAATACAAAATATACTTTTAACAAGAACAACATTGCTTTACAACAACAAAGTAACATAATAATAAAAGTGTGGAGAGCCTACCTCTCTATTAAGATCCAAGAAGAACCTTAAAAGCCTCTTCAAATCCAAGTGAAGCACTCCAAAATCTCACTAAATCTAAAAGTGCGAAAAAGTAAATCAACAAGTAACCCCCATTGCAACCAAAAGTCACAAATAAATAGAATTGAGAAGGGAGGATGATAAGGTGTCTCTATGTAGGATGCCATTTCATCATCCCCCATTTCCACACTCAAGTCAAAATATCAAACCAAGAAACATCAATTCACAAGTACGGGCTATGACAACCCACATGGCTTAAAACTTGCACACCATGCTTTCAAGGGACAACAATAAATTTGGGAAGAAAGAAAGTACAATGATTTTCCTTCTCCAACACTCATATATGGACAAAGAACTTAAAATTGAGCTTCCCAACCCATAGGTAAGGTTGTTGGACCAAATTAAGAGGCATGGACAAGCCTTGCTTGTCCCAAAAGTCTCCAAAAGTGCCCCGAGTCATAATCCAAATTTTGAACTTGGGGTGGAGTAAAATAATCTCAATTTTACATAAATTCATCTTACATGAGGACAACAAGATCACATCAATACTATAATTCACATCTCTACTTTGGTTAAACTAAACAAGAGGGATTAAGTCTAATGAACACACAATTACACATGCTAAAAAATGACAAATTCTCCAATTTTAAAAATACACAAAACATAAATAAGCACATATAAAAATTAAAGAAAGAAACACAATTCACTCGATGGCCACACATGTGAAATCACCCCCACATGGGTGACCTTTAAACTAGACAAAGACACAACACAACACAACATTACACAAGTTGTCAATTTGGACCCGTGGCTTAATGCTTGACATCCTTCCTTGATTGGTCTCCTATCCCCTTGATGTTTGTGATACAAGTCCTACACACAACAAATACATCTCTAGCCTTTCGGTCATATTAACAACATTATGGAAATCATATATATATATATATATATATATATATATAACTCAAAATTCATTATTCAAAATTTAACAATTATAGTGTACATCAATATGCAAAAATATAACTCTAACATCCATGATATTATAATTATATACCAATATCTCAAAAAACATAACAATAAAAATCTACATCCTAAAAATCAACATGTATCTAAGCTGTCTAACATCACTATCTAGTGCATCAAGATAAAACATAAACATCATAGTGTCCATAATCAACACATCAGTATAATATAGTATCTATTGATCAATGTATCATAACCAAATGTCTGAACATCTGTCTAATATGATAATTATCCAGATAAATAGTGTAGAAGAGGAGTGGGCACTACATAGTGTGTTACAAGAATTAATCATCCAAACCATGTCTAGCATAAATAATTTTGCAAAATAAAAATCCCTCAATGTGAATTTGTTTCCTACACTTGAGGCTTCATCCACTCCTCAAAGTTAAAGCCCCATATTGTTAGACAAATTAGAGGCATTTTACCCATCCACCTTACACACTAGGTTTTTAGACATTCCATCTCTTTTACTTTTTAAATGAAAAAGAAAGGTTTGAAACAAAGATAAATCTGTCAAATCGAAAATATTTTATGAACTTTACATTTAGAGGTATCTCTAAAATGGGGTTCCCTAGTAGTCAGAAATGGATTTTCCAATTATGTGCTTCAGAAGATGGTTACAATTAGCTCTTTTATAGTATTGGAAGGTATGCTTTGGAAAGCCATGTTATGGCCCACTAATGCAACTCGTTGAAATCATCCTTTGGTTTAATGCCCACGTATAGGTTTTCCTTAGTGCGGTTTAACGTAGAAAACAAAAACGAATACACACGCAAGTACATAAATGTTTCTCTACATAAATTCATGTCTACCCAACCCCCTGCATCACCTGGCATTATACATACATGGAGAACTCACAACATCATTAGAAACCCACATTTGACATCCTTTTATGTGGATTATACATTCTCCATACTCCACCATGAAATCCTAATGTACGTACATCCACTAAACCTTATATTGTTATGCATATCTCCCATGCATGCTACATAGCTGATTACCTGAGGAGTCAAAATACTTCATTATAGAATGCACAGTTATGATCTTCGTCACCATGTGTTTCTAACATAAAAATTCTTTCCAACCCATATGTAGGTACCCAAGAGATGGTAGAAAACTTCTAAAATATAGGTACGTAAATTGACAATGATAACAATTACATACAACACTTGTTAACAAAAAGTGTAGCAGATTAATGCCAAGTAGGCACACCATAAATGAAGATATAATCTATACAATCCTTCTCACCTAAAAAAAATGAGAGAAGACACAACAAATATTGCTGCATGCAAGAATTCTTATGTTGAGGATACCCATAAAATCCTTAGGGTTAAATTCTATTTGGACTATTATAAAAACACCCAAAAAATAACCATCTACAAACAATGTACAACTCTACATGCCTTCACATATGTATACAAACAATTTTGTAATATGTAAATATATTTACCATTCGTTGAAATGAAAGCATTTACATTACACAACACTTATTAGCACCTACCTACCAATAAGCATGTAAAAACGGAATTCAAAATAAACACAATACATTGAAACAATTTCCCCACACAATGTATGAAAAGAATAATAGCTAACATTTAGAAAATCCATCGCAAACAATTTCCCCACTTTAACTTATTTATTTTGACATTTCGTTGTGCATCTACTACTCTACAAAAAAACAACTACATCATGTTATTCTCATAAATTACATCCACACCTACCATCACAATTTTACAAATTCTCTTCCTTCCACAATCTCAATTGATAACATGTTGTACTACTAATTGAAATTGACATTTTTAATTTCCCGTAGCTTTATCATTATTCTACCATATCATCTTGGAAAACTCCTATTTATCTCAACTATATTATTTCCACACTCTTTCTCTAAGTTACCTCAAATTCCAACCACTTTCTTTAAAAAACCTCACCGCCACTCTTCACTGCAACTCAAATCAAACTAAACAAGACATACATATACTACACTACACACATATATACGAGTACCTATTTAATACACATCACACTTCTGAAAAAAATCACAACACTTCACAAACCATTTCAAATATTAACCAACATGCTCAAAACTAAGGACCCGAGTCTTCCTCCATCAGATAGTATCGACCTAGTGAGCCCATTATTGTGCTTCAATGGCTCTACCATTAACATCATGTGTTCCTATCCCCTCAGCACTTTTAGAAAGACACAAACCTATTTGAAGTAATAACATTGCCTTTATCATCGTCGTGTTGGTAATTAAGGTTGCACTATAGATTTTTTTAATTAGCCACCTGTTGATAATTTAGGGACACATCTGTTGATTCTTGATGCAGAGTGATCTAGAAAACCAGAAGCACACTCTGTTCACAACCTCCATCTTGCAGACTTGCTCTACTCTGCCTTAGATTCTGAAACATTACATTACATACCGAATAAGTTTGCACTCTTCCACCGAAGAACTATTCCAACAGGAAACACTTGGTGTATACTTGCTCTCCATGGAGCAACCACTAGTTTATTTTTCCTTCTCGTATATTTGTTTTGTATTCATCTTCTTACACATTCAATTTCGGTTGTAGATTTTTGTTTGCTCCAATTATTTTTCCATCATTTTGTTATCGTGCAATTTTTCAATTAATGTAGCAGTTAGTGCCATCATATATGTCATGTCCATCTTTTTATTTCATTGCTTAGAGTTTCCGGTATCCATATAATTTGTACATCGCGTAGAAAGAAAGCCCTTTTTTGCGTTCACCCTAAAGATCACGTACGTTCGCAATCCATTGTAAATTAGCAAAAAAATTCTGGTGCGTCTTCACGTGGAGTTGACCCCACTTCGTATCCTCCCAACAATATTATCGTCTTCTAGATGCAGCGTCGTATGCGGAGACGGAATCGCACAAATGTTTGACGGAATGTGTTTGATAGTTAGGTAGAACGTGTTTGAAATGGGTGGTCCCTCTGAAACAGTCCTTCTGGAAAATCGATAAGATTCCTTAATTTTCTCTACAAAGGTGTGGATAGACATAGAGGATAACAATCTTCCCTTCACGAGCAGATTGTTCGATTTTGGCGAAAACGGATGGTTTTAAGAAGCCTCACGTTGTGGTGGTACCATTCCCCGCGCTCGGTCACTCCATCCCTTCTCTCGACCTGGCGAAGCTCCTTGCTTCCAATGGGCTCGCCGTCAGTTATGTAACCACTCAAGGCAATGTCTCCCGTCTTAGACACCTGCATGTTGAAGAGGCCGAAATCAAGCTGGTAGTCCTCCCCACGCCGGCCGTCGAGGGCTTACCGCAGGCACTCGAGAGTACGGATGTCCTTCCCTTGGACAAAATTGGCCTTATCTTTGATCTAGTCCAAAAGCTTCAGCAGCCGTTTAATGTCTGGATGGAGCAGCAATTTCAAAACGAAGGCGTCGATCGATTATCACAACCTCCTGTTTGTGTTATCCATGACATTCTTATAGGCTGGGCAGTGGAAACCGCCCAAAAGCATAAAATTGCTAGTTTTCTGTTCAATATCTTCGGTGCCTTCGCAATGAATCTGCTCCATTCAATGGCGTGCTCGATATTCCAGAACGAGTGGACGAAAGAAGGGGAAGACAACATTTTGCTGAGAATCAATATGCCGCATCCTCTCAGACTGTTCAAGCACGAGTTGTCCACGAGTCTCTTCCATCCAGATCTTTCTAACCCCATTATTGAACCTTTTTAGCCGGTTTCAGAGATATCGGCAAGGGTTCAGTAATACTGATTAATACATTCCACGAGCTTGAGCCTGTCTATGTCCATCACTTGAGAAAATCGCTGAAGATACCAGTTTCGGCCATAGGCCCGGTGCTTCCACCAAATTTTCTTTGTGGAACAGGGAACGGTAGCGAGAGAGGGAAAATGACCGACATCAGAGAAGAAGAACTAATTTCCTGGCTGGATTCGCAAAGCCCGCGTTCGGTTGTGTACGTCGCGTTCGGAAGCCACTGTTTCTTATCACAACAGCAGATGAATGCCTTGGCTAGGGGCCTGGAAGCCAGCGACCAACCATTTGTTTGGGCTATCAAAGTTCCCCCGAGTGTCGAACCCGTAACATCGGACTCGACAACAGATTGCACTACCAAATATCTTCCCCGTGGCTTTGCGGAGCGAACAAAGAAGAGAGGGTTGGTCGTTTGGGGTTGGGCGCCGCAGCTTGTTATTCTTTCGCACCCATCTGTCGGCGCCTTCATGAGCCAGTGCGGATGGAACTCTACGCTGGAGAGCGTGGCGATTGGCGTTCCGATAATTTCATGGCCCGTGGGCGGAGATCAGCTCATCAATTCAAAGTTAGTTGCTGAATTGGGCATAGGAATTTAGTTCTGCCAAGACACAGATGGACTTCTAGACGAGGAAAGAGTGAGGCAGGTTGTAAGAATGCTGCTAATTGAACATAAGGAAAAGATATGGGAAAAAGTGCAGAAAAATTGAAGGAAATGGCTCGGAATGCTCTGAAACATGAAGGATCGTCCACCACAGATTTACGAGCTTTCGTAAGTTACTAGAATGAGCTTAATACGGCACTAAGCACGATAGAGAAAAGGACCCACTAGAAATGATTCCAAGTACTGTTTAGAGCTTTATGGCTTTTGGGATGTGGAAGTATATCTATAGTTAACATCCTTGTGTACTAAGTTCATTATGATTTTCTTCGGGAATGTCGAGAGACTTTCCTCCTTTATTATTTGAGACAAGTTTCTTTTGAGTAGAGGAAATTATTGATATTTGTTAAAATAGCGGCAATCCACATTTGTTGGGTGTACTAGATATGAGTAGCCATTACACGTGAATTGTGTAATGGAAGTTATTGCAATGTGTAGGTTGTATATAAAATGTAATTTTCGATATACTTAAAAATGTAAGGAATGATTGATAAATAATGTCAATGTCAATTATAGTTGTGCGTAATGTGAATCATTCTATTTTTTACAATGTAGATTCTTCTATAGTGCCCACTTCCCTTTGACACCTTTTGATATTATCATGATACTCGATGATTATATTATGGACATGATTATGAACTTTATTATAGTACGATGTTAGATTTTAGATCATGGATTATTGTTGACTTGATTCGGTGATGATGCATGATGATTATTAGAGACATTTTGGATATTGATGTTGATATCTTGATTAACATGGTTATATTATTGATGTTGTTCAAACATGTGATATTTGGATATTGTGAGTAGACCAAGAAATGGAAATTACTTGATGATGATATAGTTGAGTAAAATTGCAAATGATCTTGTTGGTTGCTAGGATGGTGTTGTGATTCATATATCTAAATGATCTTGGAATTTTATTTATATTATTTTGGATGTTCTGATATGGCCATGAGGCCGAAGGAGGTATTTGTGTTTTGCAGGTTAAAATATCACAACAAACATCGGGGATTGGAGACCAACCACATTGGAATTCTAGATGAATTCAACAAGGTCACCATGGCAACTAGTATTTGTTTGTGCGTGTTTGTGTGTGTTAGGGATTTCCATGGGGGGATCACCTTTAAATGTGACCAAGGGGTTATGTGTTTTTATTTATTTGACCCTTTTGTTTAATGTTGCATGTGTTTATTTTGTGATGCATTTGCCCCTTTCTTTATTTATTAAATGTTGTATTAATATTGTGGGTAAGCATGTTGTTAATATTAATTAAATAAAATATGTCATAAGAAATTAATTAATAGAGTTGTTGGCCTTGAATTAAAGTGTTGTAAGAGATGTGTAAGTTAACTTTTGAGTGTGAAACACTCCACCTTCTTAGAAATTTGAAATTGTCTTTGGAGGCTGATTTTGGAGGCTTGTGGGACAAGTTAAACTTATCCCATAAATCTTAAATTTAGTTACCAACCATACCTACGGTTGGAGAGTTGAGATTAGAATTTTATAATGCTTTTTGAGAAGGAAAATTATAAATTTTTATTGCACTTTTCTTACATGATTTAATTTCAGTCCTTTGGGCTGTGGGTTGGATTTGAGTGTGTAAGTAAACTATCATTTTATCACCCACCTATTTATTTTGCATTGGATAATGAAATCAATTTTTAGGGATGGGGTTGAGGATTTGTGATGTGGCGTCCTACATGGATCCACCTCATCCTCTTCCTTTCCCTCTTCTATAAGATTTGAATTCCTTTTGCCTTGTATTAGGTTGCTTCACTTTGGAGACTTCATTCTTAGGTGAATTCTTTTGTTGTTTTAGAGCTCTTGCTTTGAGTAAGTTTTGGAAGATTGTTGCATGCTTGTGCTTGGCTGATTTGGATTACTTGCATTGGGATAAAGCTTGTAGTTTTGGAATTTGGAACAACTTCATCATGAGAGGTGGGAGCTTAGCTCTTGAAATACCTTTTTTGTGAAAATGTTAATGTGTGAATGTTTTGGCATGTTTGTGGGATGTTGGGTAGATGGCCTAGGAATGTTTGTAGGAGAAGACTATGTGTTTTATTTTGTGGGAGGCACACATGTGTTTTAGGGAGGTATAAGAGAGGTGGGAGTTGGGATTTGGGTTCCACCTTACAAAGAAATATCTTGCATTTCTTTACTCGTTATGGGGTACCATAAGATGTCATGCGGAGGCATAAGGAAATGTGAGGAATAAGGGGTACTTGGGAGGCATAAGGAATGTTAGGGTTTTGATATACTATATTTTGGCAAGTTTGTAATTTAGGTAGTGATGCCCATTTCCGCTTTGGGAGACATAAGAAGCATCCCCCATAGTTTCTTGTTCATTTGGCTTTCTCGATGAAGCCTCGTAATGTTTTTCATGCTTTAATGTAGTTTTAAATTACATTCTATTTTAAACTTTATTTTTATTGTGAAAATGTTGCTTATGTGTTTGTGGAAGCCATTGTTGCCTTGAGTTGGATCATAACTTTTATTACTTTGTGGTTGGGGCTCGGAGGGGATAATGAAGAAGTATGGATTCTCCTCTTCATGGATATCTTGGTTTCAGAGGGTGTTGCCTTTCCCTACTCTGTTGTGGCCAAATTGGAAGAATAAGAAATTTGCATGTTCTATTCGGAGCCGAGAAAAGACATTTTGACCCCTTGTCAAATGAAATTTCATTGTAACCTTTCCCACTTGAAGTGGATGAACTTGTAAATGTTTCGTAATGAAAAGATGTTGTGTTGATTATGAAAGTTATAAGGTGAAATGTAAAAGAGACAAACTCTATTTTTCTATTTTTTAAAGGAATGTGAAAGATTGATATGTATTTTGTATGTTGTATTTTGAAATCAAATGGAAAGGAAGTTCGGGAGTTTCCTTTCAATTAATGTAAGTGTTTTTCCTTGTTTCATATGATATTATTTCCATTGGAAATATTTGTTTAACATTCACTATGAAATCCTGTTTAGAAAGTGGAAAAGTGAAACACATGAGAAGAAAAAGTATTATTCTACCTTGTTTACAATATATGATTTTGGAAAGAATAGAAAATGAATTCTTGTTTTAATGTTTGATGAAGGAATGAAACTTTTTGAAACTAGCATGAAATGAATTCATTTGTAAGGCAAGTAAAATAAGAACCATTGAGTTAATTTTTTTGTTTCCATTTTTGCTTCACGTTAAACTCTGTAACTTTTACCATAAATGAACAAACCAAACCTGCAATCAAGAAATAATAATGAAACATTAAAATTGAACATGTCAAGATATAAATGAGTTCAATTAGACAAAAACACTTAAAGGAAATCTTTCAAAACTGGCAAAACCGAGTTTCAAGATTTCACAATCATTTTGTTATCATGAAATGTAAATGTTGAAATTGCAAATTTATTAGACAAATTGAATATTGAAATATTTCCTAAATCCATCTAAGAATAATTCTCCATGTATATTTGACATGTTGAGAGAGGAAGAAGATGAAATTGAACAAATCTCATAAATTAAAATTTACTAGTTTGAATTGTAAAAGCCTACAGATGGTTTTCAAGAAATTGACCCCTTAAAATCTATAAAAATTAAAAATCAATGAATCTTATGCAAAGAGGATGTGAAGAGCTTTCCAGAAAGTAATCGTTTTCCCAAAACCAAGATCTCTATAAGATGTTATGGCCTTCTCGAAGTTTTCTTCACTTGGCTTCAAAAAAAATTGTGAAAATTTTCTAAATTTTCCCGCCACCCTGCAGCCAATCAGGATATGCCACGTGGCATTGCGAGGCATCGGAAGAGGAGTGGGTTTTTTCTTTCCTTTTAGTTTTTTGGAAAAATTTTGGGAAAATTTTCTAAAGTTCTCCACTGCCCCCACCGCCCATAGCCAATCAGGAGCTACCACGTGGCATTGCGAGGCGTCGGTGGAGGCGTAGGTGAGTTTTACCCTTTTTCCCTTTGGGGTGCTAAAATTATTTTATCCCCGCTACCCCATTTTCCCCGCACTGGATTTGGAGGCACCACATGTCCCTTGCAGACTTGTGGACTTGTGGGAGCACGGGTGCAAAGGTGGCTATTCGTCCCCGCGTGGGAAATTTTTAAAATGTCTCCCGTGGCCCCGTCCACCCAACTCCTTTCCCGAGAAAAAAATTTCTCCCCATGGCCCATAGACTTGACATGGGGAAATATTTCACCCGTGGCCCGCCAACTTTCCCCCGGGGCAAATTTTCTCCTCTAGGCTCGCAAGCCCGCTCTTGGGGAATATTTTCACCCCAAGGCCCGCTTGACCCCATAACTTGAGGAATATGAGGAGATAGGAGGACTTCTTTATATCATTGGAAAGGTGAAGAAATTTCCCATCCAATGGGAAAGATTTAGGGATTTTTTGAATGTGTTAATATTGAGAAAAAATCAAGTTGAATGTTTAATCTGTTAGAGAGTGGGTATGGTGAGGAATTACCCCTCGACCCTAATTAAACTTTCTAACCCTAAATTTTGGACCTTATGACCTCTATTAATTGTTAATTACAGAAAAGAATATTCTAGTGGATTATAATTGATCTAGAATTTGTTAGTGGCAACTATTGTTTCAGAACTGGTTGTAGACTCTTTTTAAAAAAATTATTCCATAATTTTCCTAACTAATCCTAGTTTGTTCTTAGGTCTCAAGTGGGTTGTTTTCATGGGAATCACACTTGATATCAGAGAAGTGGTTCAAAATCTTGGGACATTGGGCACACTAGAAAACTTGAGACATGAACCTTAAACCTAGCACACTTTCAAATCTATAAGACAACGTAGTTTAGAAATTACATATTTTAGTAAACATGGAAACTAAGTAAAACATAGAATAAGGAACTAACTCTCATCTTGCTCGTATAGGAGGCGCAGACAAGATGAGGAGCCTTTTCACATAGACCTAGTCATACAACCTCAAGAGCATACCATAAGAGCTATCATACCATAGATTTTGTAGACTCTTACGGATGTTAATGTCGCCTACATGCGGAGGATCAATAGGGGGCATGCAACGAGACACAATAGAGTCACTTCCATTGAGGGTCATGTATCTCCTCAACCCAGCGAGGAGCATGGAGGAGAGAACTTCCATACAAAGTCAGCTAAAGTAGAGTCACCACAGAGGAGATAGGGTGACCGTGTTTCAAGACATAGAGAGAGGTCTCGAGCCTAGGCTTAGGGATGAGAATATAGAAAGGCCAGAGGCCGTCAAACCACAATCGCATATCACATCGGGAGATCCCAAGCTTTGGCCATGACATTATTCTAGTGACACAGGTAGATTTTAGGCAAAGGCATGGTTGGTGAGCTTGAGTGGATACTTCAAGCTCGTCCTTTTCTAAAGAACACAAAAGCTCATAATACGATCCATTGAATGAGGGATGGAGATGGTATCTCAGTGGCGGATAGAAGAGCGAAGCTCCATGTTGATTATAAGACCATTACCTAAGAGCTCTTTGAGGAGCGATTCAAGAGAAGATATTTGTCACGAGAGGTTCATACATTAGTGGATACATGAGTTCCATGACCTCCGGTAGGCATCTCTTACAATGGTTGAGTATGAGATTAGATTTGGATCTACTCCAGTATGTTGATTTCATGTAGGATGAGCAAGTGCAGATCCACAAGTTCATCGGGGCCTAAATCTAGACATTGGAGGTGTAGTGCGGATCCATTTTCTAAACACATTAGTTGAGGGCATTGAGAAGGCCTATATAGTATAGGAGACTCGGGAAAGACCAAGTAGGGTAGAACCAAGTCAGAGCTACATACAACAGATGCAGGACAACAGATCAAGGGGGTCAATACCCCTTCCTCATGGTGGATAGGGTTCAACACAGTCATCTTTGAGACTAAATCGGTAGCAGACCCACCTTATAGACCTCCACAGAGGTTTGATGCACAAAGAGGTTAGAGTATGGGGCCTCCCCTAGGGGTCCCATCAAGACACAGGGTGCCCAGAGAGCTCACTCAGCAGGAACTCACTAGCAGAGACCTCAGTAGACCATATCCAGATCATCAAGATCCACACCACAGACCTCCAAAGTACTGTCTAGGCCTACTACACAAGGGAAAGGATTAGGTGGTTGTTTTTGTTGTGGTGTTACTTGACATTTTGAAGATACTAACCACAGAACCCTAATAACAAGGGTAAGACACAAATCTCAGAGCCTACTATTGGTGATATGAGGCACAATCATAGGATGTACATAGTGGTCAAGAACCACTAGGAAGAGCATCAAATTATAGTTATTGAGACTACAAGTAACATTAGAGGCATTCTTACATCCATTTTGTTTGATTCTGGTTCTTTTGATTCTTTTATCATGCCATCTTTAGTAGAATGGTGCACACTTTGGTGGTAGTTAGGCAAGGTCATAGTTGGGATGTTGAGATGGCTTCGAGCCAAGATCTCTATAGACACCTTAGTAAAGGAGTATGTAGTTGATTTAGGACCCTTTACAACTACCTCGATATCTCGTAACCTTCTTTTGGGCTCATATGGAGTCATCTTGGGTATGGATTGGTTGTCTGCACATAGGGCCAGGATGGATTGTTACCACAAGATTATATCTTGTGTAGATGATTTGAGAGTTGAGTCAATGATTTTAGGGGTCAAGAGACCCATTTCTATTCACACCATCTCTACTATATAGCTTAAGCGGTGTGTGTGACGGGGTTGTCAGATGTATGTTTTTACAACAAAGTGATAGATCAAAGGATGGGTCTAGTGGACCATTCTAGATGATCACTCCATTTTGAGAGAGTTTATATATGTATTTCTAGGGAGATATCTTGGGGTTACCACCCCCATGTGAGATTGATTTTCATATAGATTTGGTTCCGGGAGTAGAGCCTATCTCACGAGCACCTTATCAGATGACCACCCTAGAGCTCTGTGAGCTCAATTTACAGCTTGGGGCCTTTTGTAGTGGGGACTAATTCATCCTAGAATATCCCCTTGGGGTGCACCAATGATGTTATTAAATAATAAGGAGGGATCCTTGCGGTTGTGTATTTATTATCGCTATCTTTGAATAAGGTAATGATCCAAAATCATTATCCCCTTCCACGCATTGATGATTTATTTGATCAGATGAAGGGAGCCATAGTTTTCTCTAAGATAGAACTTAATTCAAGCTACCATCAGCTAAGGATTTCAGAGGCAGACATTCATAAGACCACCTTTCGTATGAGATATGGCCACTATGACTTCACAGTGGTACCTTTTGGTTTGACTAATGCCCCCACAGTATTTATGACTTTGATGAAAGGGGTATTTAGGAATTTCTTAGATTACTTCATGCTCATATTCCTTTATGACATTTCAATTTACTCAAGTATGCATGAGGAGCATGAGGGGTACCTTCGTCAGGTTCTTCAATGTCTTCGAGAGTAGCAACTTTATGGGAACTTAGAGAAGTGTGCATTCTTTTAGACAAAGGTACAATATTTAGAGCATATCATTTTTAGGGGAGGGTATCACCATCGATCCTTCCAAGATTAGAGCTATCATGGACTAGCTAGTACCCACTACTATAATTGAAGTTTGTAGGTTGATGGGATTTGCGGGTTACTATAGGAGATCTTTTAGGACTTCTCTCACATTGTGTACACCATCACTTCCCTTCAACGGAAAGGAATAAGTTTGCTTGGTTAGAAGAAGCCTTCAAGACATCGAAGGAATGTCTCACTTGCATATTCTTCAAAGGTTGGACAGTGCAGTGAGTAGGCCTTTAGAAAGACATCGAAGGAATGTCTCACTATAAACACCATGATCTTGCACGCTTTGGTTTTATGGAGGCAATTGGGACATTCACACTTAGGGGGTGATTTTTTCTTTGCATGGATGCTTCTTTAGAAAGACTTGGAGGTGTGTTGATGTAGATAGGGCATAGAATGAGTGGCTTTTGAGTCTAGTAAACTCAAATATTATGAGCTTAATTATCCAACTCATGATCTTGAGCTTGTGGAAAGTTTGCACGCTTTAGAGGTAAGCTCAAGAACGAGTTTGGATTTATGTTCCCAGAGATGGAGGATTGAGGCAAGACATATTGACAGAGGCACATCATGTACCCTATTCAACCCATTCTGGGGTGAAGAAGATGCACGTTACTTTTAGACAGTTGTATCACGGGAGAGAAATTCGTAGATACTTGGCTTAGTTTGTGTCAAGATGTTTAGAGTGCCAGAAAGTGAAGCTGATCATCAATGTCTAGTTTGCATTCTCTTTTCTCATGTTATACCGTAATGGAAGTGGAACACCATTTCCATGGACTTCATTATTGGGCTACCAATGTTGATGTATCACCATGACTCCATCATGGTCACACTTGATAAATTAACAAAAGTGGCTCACTTTTCTCTAATAAAGACCACTTATACAACCGGTGTAGTGGCACAAGTATATCTTGATGAGATTGTTAGGTTACGCAGATTCTCGTGGAAGATCATTAGTGACCATGATCCTTTGTATACTTCCCATTTCTAAACTACCATGAAGCACACCTTCGGGATGAGAATCAAATTCAACACAACATATCACCCCGAGGCAAATGGACAAAATGAAGTGAATCATATTTTATAGGATAATGCTTAGGATGTATGTGATGGATCAACAGTCTACATGGGAGGAGTACCTATACTTGGTGGAGTTCGCCTAGAATAATAGTCTTAAGAGTTCTATAGGCATGGATCCTTTTTAGGATTTGTATGGCTAAGAGTGCAGGACACCTCTTAGTTAGGACAGGTTAGAGGACATGGTTTCTCTTAGACTAGCTTTGTTGTAGGACATGGAGCAACAGGTGGTTTAGATCAGATAGAGATTGCAGGAGGCGGAGGATAGGTAGAAGAAGTACGTAGATTAGAATAGGACCAACCATATTTTTTGATGTGGGCATGAAGGTGTTCCTTCATGTTAGGCCACATAATATCCCTATCCATTATGGAAAAGATTCTAAGTTAGCTCCTAAATTCATGGGTCCTTTTGAGATCTTGGAGCATATCGGCCCCTTGGCCTACCGTCTAGAATTACTACCTAGCTTATCTCGCGTACATGATGTGTTTCATGTTTCAGTTCTTAAAAGATATGTTGTAGATCCTTTTCATGTGTTAGATTTAACCTCATTACAGGTGTGGGATCAGGGGTAGGTGATGGTGGAGCCCATTCACAACATAGATTAGAGGACCCTAGGCCTTCAAGGAAGAGAGGTTGATCAGGTCTAGGTGTATTGGGATAGATATGATGAGACTACAACTACATGGGAGAATGCTACTTTACTATGAGTTGGGGTTTCCACATTTGTTCCAAGTGACTTCTAGGAGGAAGTCGAGTCTAAGGGGAGGGAGATGTAGTGCACACTTCCCTTTAACACTTTTTGATACCGATCATGATACTACCGATTATATTATGGACATGATTATGGACATTATTATAGTATGATTTTATATGTTAGATCATTGATTATTGTTGACTTGATTCGGTTATGATGCATGATGATTATTAGAGACATTTGGGAAATTGATGTTGATATAAAGTTTAACATGGTTATATTATGGATGTTGTTAGGACATGTGATATTTGGAAATTTTGAGTAGACCTAGAAATGGAAATTATTTGATGATGATATAGTTGTTGAGTAAAATTAGAAATGATCTTGTTGGTTTCTTGGATGTTGTTGTGATTCATATATATAGATGATCTTGGAATTATATATATATTATTTTAGATGTTTCGATATGGCCACGAGGCTGAAGGAGGTATTTTTGTTTGCAGATTAAAATATCACAACAAACATCGGTGGATTGGAGACCAACCACATTGGAATTCTAGATGAATTCAACATGGTCACCATGGAAACTAGTAATTTTTGTGTGTGTTTGTTTGTGTTAGGGATTCCCATGGGGGTTCACCCTTAAATATGACCAAGGGGTTATGTGTTTTTATTTATTTGACCCTTTTGTTTAATGTTGCATGTGTTTATTTTGTGATGCATTTGCCCCTTTCTTTATTTATTAAATGTTCTATTAATATTGTGGGTAAGCATGTTGTTAATATTCATTAAATAAAATATGTCATAAGAAAGTAATTAATAGAGTTGTTGGCCTTGAATTAAAGTGTTGTAAGAGATGTGTAAGTTAAATTTTGAGTGTGAAACACTCCACCTTCTTGGAAATTCAAAATTTTCCTTGGAGGATGATTTTAGAGGCTTGTGGGACAAGTTAATTTTGTCCCATACGTATTAAATTTAATTGCCAACAGGACATAAAGATCGAGAGTTGAGATTAGACTTTTATAATGCTTTCTGAGAAGGCAAATTGTAAGTTTTAATTGCATTTTTCTTACATGATTTAATTTCAGTCCTTTGGGGTGTGGGTTAGATTTGAGTGTGTAAGTAAACTGTCATTTTATTCACCCACCTATTTATTACGCATTGGAGAATGAAGTTGACTTTTGGCATTGGGGTTGAGGATTTTTGATGTCACATTCTACATGGAACCACCTCATCCTCTTCCCTTCCCTCTTCTATAAAATTTGAATTCCTTGCCTTGTTTTGGGTTACTTCACTTTGAAGACTTCACTCTTGGGTAAATTATTTTGTTGTTTTGGAGCTCTTGCTTTGGAGAAGTTTTTGGAAGTTTGTTACATGCTTGTGCTTCGCTGATTTAGATTTCTTGCATTGGGATAAATCTTTCTTTTTTGGAATTTGGAACAAATCCATCATGGAGAGGTAGGAGCTTGGTTCCTTAAATGATTCTTTTTTGTTTATGAAAATGTTAATGTGTGCATGTTTTGCAATGTTTATGGGTTGTTGGGTAGATGGGCTAGGAATGGTGTAGGAGAAGACTATGGGGTTTATTTTGTGGGAGGCACAAGTGTGTGTAAGGGAGGTATAAGGGAGAAGGGAGTTGGAATTTGGGTTCTAGCTTACAAAGAAAAAAATTACATTTCTTTACTTGTTATGGGGTGCCATAAGAGGTTGGGGAGGCATAAGGAAATGTGAGGAATAAAGGGTACTTGGGGAGGCATAAGGAATGTCAGGGTTTTGATATAATATATTTTGGAGGTTTGTAATTTAGGTGGTGATACACATTTCCACTTTTGGGAGGTATAAGAAGCATCCCCATATTTTATTTCTCCTTCGGCTTTCTTGATGAAGCTTCAATAATGTTTTTCATGCTTTAATTTATTTGTAAACTACATTCTATTTTGGACTATTTTTTTATGAATATGTTGCTTGTGTGTTTGTTGAAGCTTGTTGTTGCCATGAGTTAAATCACATATTTTATTACATTGTGGTTGGGGCTTGGGCACCAATGAAGAAGGATGACTTATCCTCTTCATTGCATTTCTTGATTGGGTGGAGAGCATTGTCTTTCCCCTACTCTTGTTGTGACCAAATGGAGGAATGAGAAATTTGCATGTTACATGTTCTAGAAGTGAGAAAAGAAAAATTGACAATCCCTTGTGAAATGAAATTTCATTGTAACCTTTCCCACTTGAAGTGGATGAAATTTTAAATATTTTGTAATGAAAATATGTTGCATTGATTATGAAAGTTGTAAGGTGAAATGTAAAAGGGATAAACTCTATTTTTCTTTTTTTGGAACGGATGTGAAAGAATGATATGTATTTTGTATGTTGTATTTTGAAATCAAATGGAAAGGAAGTTATAAGATTTTCATTTCAATTAATGTAAGTGTTTTTCCTTGTTCATATGATATTATTTCCATTGGAAATATGTGTTTAACACGCACTATGAAATCCCTATTTGGAAAGTTGAAAAGTGAAACACGTGAGAAGAAAATGTATTATTCTGCCTTATTTATAATATATGATTTTGGAAAGAATAGAAACTGCATTCTTGTTTTATTGTTTGATTGAAGGAATGAATTTTTTTTTAAACTAGCATGAAATGAATTCATTTGTAAGGCAAGTAAAATAAGAACCATTGAGTTAATTTTGTTGTTTCCATTTTTGCTTCACGTTAAACTCTATAACTTTTACCATAAATGAATAGACCAAACCTGTAATCAAGAAATAATAATGAAACATTAAAATTGAACATGCTAGGATATAAATGAGTTCAATTAGACAAAAACACTTAAAGGAAATCTTTCAAAACTCTGGCAAAACCGAGTTTCAAGATTTCATAGTCGTTTTGTTGTCAAGAAATGTAAATATTCAAATTGCAAATCAATCAGACAATATAATCTTAAAATATTTCCTAAATCCATCAAATAAAAATTCTCCAATTCTATTTGACATGTTGAGAGAGGAAGAAGATCAAATTAAACAAATCTCATAAGTTAAAATTTACTAGTTTGCACTATAAAATCCTGCAGATCATTTTCATTAAATTGACCCCTTAATCTCTATCAAAATTAAAAATTAATGAATTATGTACAAATATGACATCGAGAGATTTCCAGAGAGGCCTCATTTTCCCAAAACTAGGCTCTTTATCAAAAGTTATGGCCTTTTGAAGTTTTTCTTCACTGTAAAAAAAATTGGGAAAATTTTCTAAATTTTCCTCGCGCGCCCGCAACCAATAAGTAGATGCCATGTGGCATTGGGAGGCATCAATGAATGAGTAGATTCCTTCTTTTCTTTTTCCATTTTGGCAAAAATTTTGGAAAATTTTCTAAAGTTCCACGTCGGCGTGCCCATAGCTAATCAGGAGCTACCACGTGGCATCACAAGGCATCGGCGGAGGCGCGGGTGAATTTTACCATTTTTGCCTTTGGTTGACTAAAAATATTTTATCCCCACTGCCCCATTTTTCTTGTGTTGGCTTTGGAGGTGCCACGTGTCCCTTGCGAACTTGCAGACTTGCGGGAGTGCGGGTGCAAAGGTGGCTTTTCGCCGATGCGCGGGAAATTTCAAAAATGTCTCCTGTGGCCCCTGTTGACCGACTCCTTCCCGAGAAAAAAATTATCGACGTGGCACACAGACTCCACCATGGGGAAATATTTTACTCGTGGCCCGCCGACCCGCTTTTGGGGAAAAATTTCTCCCCTAGGCCCGTAGGCCCACTCTGGGGAAAATTTTCACCCAAGGCCCGCCGGCCCATAACTTGAGGAATATGAGCAGCTAGAAGGACTTCTTTATATCACTGGAAAGGTGAGGAAATTTCCCATCCAATGGGAATGATTTAGTTATTTTTTGAATGTGTTAATTTTGAGAAAAATCAAGTTGAATCTTTAATCCTATTAGAGAGTGGGTATGGTGAGGAACTACCCTCTGACCCTAATTGACCTTTCTAAGCCTAAATTTTGGACCTTGTGACCTCTAATAATTTTTAATTATAGAAAATAATATTCGAGTGGATTATAATTGATCTATAACTTGTTATTGGAAACTATTGTTTTGTAATCTGGTTGTAGACTCTTTTAAAAAAAATTATTCCATAATTTTCCTAATTAATCCTAGGTTGTTCTTGGGTCTTAAGTGGGTTTATTTCATGGGCATCACATCTTACTAATCCCCTAAAATGGTTTTAGGTGGGGAAGGTGGTTCATATGTCTAGACACCTGTAATTACGCCCGAGCAATTTAAATATTTAAATTGTGCTAATTATCTCTTTTTCCGCAAATTGACAACATATTGTCAATAACACTCATCTTCTCTTCCATTGTCATTAATTGATTACATTACACTAATTAATTAAGTCACCTATCCAACACATACCCTAATTAACAACCCTTCGTTAATCAACACCTTCTATCTTGTTTAATTAATTATTATTTATTAATTAGCCTCTCTTCTCATTAAATCAATAAATCACTATTTAATTGGTTTAATCCCTTCTTAATAGTCCAAATGACACTAAAATCCATCTAAAAGCTTATAAAAGCTTTCACATGTATTTATTAATCATCTTGATTAATTAATAAACACCCTTTATCCACATGAGCCACTTGAGGACAAACTAAACCCTCCTAAAGTTAACTCAACCCCATCTAAACCCCCTTATCCATAACTAACTCTACATCTCCATTAGTCCCACATTCATGAGGATGTGTTGAACTTTATATTTTGGGCTATATAAACAAACCTCCCTCTACCTTTATACCTACACCTAAATCTCTCAAGAGACAAAGGTAAGCACATAGTTTCATATTAATAGCCTTTTGTCATTCTTGAGGCCCCATCCTCCATTCTTGAAGAGCTAAGCCTCACACCCAAGCATCCATTGATGGATCAAAGCAAGCAAATATAATTTGATTGCCATTGGACTACTTAGGTCCATTTTAATGTTAAATTAGGCAATTAAGGGGAATAGAGTTCATTCATTTACATTGTGTTTTGATCAATTTTTAATTATTTAATGTTAAGGGTAGGACTTGCTCATTTCTTCATCGTGATGGTGTAATTTCTCATTCTTAGCTAATTTAGGAAGCTATTTCTAGGTGGTAGTTTTCTTTACTAAAATTGTAGAAACACTTGCACACATTTGGCACACCTGGTGGGACACTTAGTCCCATGGCATTTTAGTTTAAGTCTCATTGTTTTGGCTTATTTTGATATGCACATGTAGTAGTTAATGTCCATTTTCTTGGAATTTTTACTCATTTGATATGTGTAACTTCATGTTCATAGCCATAATTTTAATGGGTTATTCCCATTGTTAAGCTAACTTGTCAAAATTTGAGATATTAAGAGTTTTCTTTTGTTTTCTATCATATTTTTGTTGTAGGTCCAGGCGTAGGCATGATTTTAGGAGTAAAGGTGTGATTTTCATGGCATAGGCACGGTTTTCGGGCACACGCGCGTCTCTCTCTGGTGGCACAAAGGCATTGTTAAAATTTGTCAACTGTCTTTCAATCCACGGCACATCCTCACTAACCCTAGCACACACACCCTAAGTAGTGCGTAGGTGCACTAACCCGAACGTAGACGTCATTTTGTATTGTACCTTCACTACATTTTGAAACTCCGCGATCGGCACACAAGTCGTGAAACCAGATGCACATGTGACTTTAGGGGCGTAGGTACATTTTTTTTTGGTAATGTGGTTATTCTATTATTTTTCTCAGAGTAGTGCATATGTTATTTTTATCATGCACACACCTCTCTAGTGGTGCAGGTGCTTAATAAATTCAAAAATTCCACAGAGTGACGCATGTACTATTTTAATGGCACAGAATCGCATTTTGCCGCACACATCTCTCGGGTGGCACATATGCCCTAACTCGTGCAGTAGCACGAAAAAGGGGCACATGCGTCCTTTTGCAATTTTTGAAATAAAAAAGTGTTGTTATGCTAACATTATGGCAGTTTTATCTAATCACATACTCATTTTTGTAAGATGTTTTTACATGCTTTTACTTGATTAATTAAAATTTCAATGTTTATTTATAGGAAAAGGATTATGTATGCTCTTCCCTCACGTCCCTTGGGGTAATCTTGGGAATTAGAAATGATTCTTAATTCCTTTTGATGCTTTGAGGTTGTTGGGAATATTTGAGTTTGAATTGGTTAACTTGATGTATTTGAATTAAAGTGGTTTTTCATTTGGTGTCTTTTTAGATTTTGAAGACAATCATGTATGCTCTTCTCTTGCGTCCTTGGATGATCTCGGAGAATAAAAATGGTGTTTTTCTTTTGATGGAAAAAACTAAAAATTTTCATACAGGACCAAAACACCATTGATTGCCAAAGAATGGAGGAATCAAAACAAAAGTGATAAAACTACTAATACAATTTTTATACAGGTTACCAAATGGTGTTTGAGAAAACCACATCTAATTAAAAAGATAAAAGAACAACATATTCAAAGAATTTTATTATACGATTTGGAAAGGGTAAGTCCCTCCACTCATCTGGAACATAACCCATTGGCATAACACCTTAAGCTACAACAATGGGGGTGGTTCCAAGAACCCCAAAGTAGTCCACACAAGAGGGAACCTTGTGGATGAAACGGGAAGTGCTCCACACTACCTATTTGACTAGTAATTACTTTGTGAGATAGAGTTACAAGTTGTCCCTACGTGACCCTTTTAAGTACACGATGGATGCATTTATTTCCCATTGTGCTTGAAGGGGGGAAATTCGAGATACTTCCAAACTAGATAGTGTGAATTTTTGGGTAAATTGTCCCGCTCGTGGATAATTTTTGTAGCACCTAGGACGAGAGAACCACCTAGGAAAATATACTTTGGCCAAGAGCCCACTTTGACCATTCTAAAATAGTGTTGAGTTGTGAACCATCTTTTCATTGTGAAACGTGTGATGTGTTACTTTCGCTTAGTTTTTACTTTCCTTAGGGTGAGGTGAAACTCTGCCAAGTAAAGCCAACATTTTTTCATCCCCATTTTGATCTTCTTCCTTCACATTATTTTGACACTTTTTTGATCAAAAGAACCGTGACTAACTTTGGGTTACCAATTGATTTCTTCGCCACTTTTTTGTCTGCATTTACGCCCATCCATGTTTTTACGGTGAGTAAGTTAAACGTCTAAAGTGTGTGGAGGTGTATTTATATCATTAGTAGCCTTTGTGATCTTGATACCCATATCAGGATTGTCATCATAGTTAGGATTGATTCATCATTTTATCTCCCTTTGACATGTTACCTCGTTTGCATTGTCTTGACATAATTAAGATACTTATGTCATGTTTCTCGTAAACATGATCTAAGTTTCGCATTGTGGCATTACACTGCCCACGTTTTAACACATCCTTAGTATAATTTGACTTAGTTTGATTTCAAACATTGTCCTAAATCTTGAAAGGTGTCGCTTACTTTTTTTGCATCATTTCAATACCACTTTGACACTAATATCTCACTTCTCCGTGAAGCTTGATAGACGTGTCCAATTGGTGTGGTTACCTGGCTTACATTTGTAAACCCCACCCTTTAACATTTAGGTCTTGTTGGTTGTTGAACTTATCATGGTATCCTTTGATTGGGAGTCACATCTACCCTTTGTTAATATTTAAGCCTTTTTTATTTCGAGCTTGACGTAAATGTTGACATTGTGTTGATCATTTTTGCATTGAAATATCACTTTGTACACACATCCGCATAGGGTTTATTTCCTTGTTGATTGGATTTGTGTTTCACACTTCCATGATTGTTCCTTGTGATTATTCATTCAAAAAAATTATTTTCTAGGATAATCCTCTCAATCTCATCAAGATTGCATCGTCATGATGTCTATTTTCCTTAAACCTTCTTTGGAAAAATCATGCACGCATCTCCAAACTTACACAATCTCTAGCTAGTTTTCCTTATGCTACCCAAATAGACATGTCACTTCCTTCCCTTTGAATGAGTTCCATCACATTATCTATACCTAGACATTTGTGTTTAAAATAGCGCCAAAAATGGCTGACTATCACGTGCTTCCCCATACTTACAAAAATACATAACGTAGGTTTAGTAATTCAAAACAAAAGATTCCCATTACAACTAAACCGCATATGGTTCTTCATCCTAGAGATCCCATATGTGTAACTCATTCCCCACCTTCATCTCATAGTTGGTGGTATGATTTGGACACTTCTGATCCAAATTATTATTCGATTTCCCCCCACTCTTCTTCTAATTCTAATCCAAACATTTCCTCTTCTTCTGAGGATTCCAATCCAAATATTTCCTCTGAATCTTTTGAGGATTCAGATCCAAACTACTATTCAGATTCATCCAATTCGAATCCTAAGTCATCTAATGCAACTCATATGTCATGGTCCTCCCTATCTTCCTAGGAACCTCTTCATCATAAATTTAATATGACTCCTACATCGTGGTGCTCCCTTTCTTCAAAGGACCCCTTTTATCAGTCACCTCAATGATGTATTCTTCCTTTAAAGATACGTGTAACTCTAAATCCCTCCAAGAAAACATCTAATACAATTTTAGAATCGTGGTCCTCTCTTTCTTTGCAGGACCCTTGTTATTATTCATCTGATGTGATTCTTGAATCATGGTCCTCCCCTTCTTCGCAGGACCTTCTTCATCAATCACCCCCGATAAATATTCCTTCTTTGAAGATTCGTGCGACTCAAAGTTGTTCGAGTCAAACATCTGAATTGACCCATGCATCACAATCTATAGACTTTGGACTTAATCCTACTAGTTTACAAATGATATACCATCATATAGGTAGGTCCACACCACCTTTTTCTACTCCAGAGACATCTAGCTACACATCTTCTTCGTCTCTCACGTCATCTTCTTCTATTAATCATCATCAAACATCTTATAGGTCTTCCACACCAAGTGAACCTATTTCTTCCAATCAACCCCGAGTGGTCGATCAACAACTCATATTGATTGACCTCTTTGAGAATGAAGAAATAATCGGGACATTTATAGGGGCACATAAAGATATTCCTTTAGAATATTACGAGAAGTGATTCTCTTTAGACTTCGATGCACCCACATATTCTGAGAAAAATGTTGATTCCTTTTTATCAATAAATAGAGGAAGAGCCTCAAATCATGCAACTTGATCCTCCTCTTATTCTTCCATCTTCACATTCTTCATAAGTGAGGAAACTCCTAGGTCTTACATTGATCCATGGCCTATCTTCTCATCACCCAATCACTCCTTGTCTATCATATTTCCTCAATCAAAATCTCTTATGGGGTCAATTCCAAGTAGCCCTTCATCTTCGTCTAGGTGTGGGTCACCTTCTAGTAGCCATTCCTTTGCTATTTAGGGGACATTTTTGAGTATCCCACTATCTTCTATTCTTGGGGTATGTCTAACTAGCGCCTTTTCTTCTAGGTATGGATCACCCCGGGTAGTCCATCATCTTCTATTCTTGGGCCACATCCTAGTAGCTTATTATTCTATTCGCCACTTCTATCTATGGGTCACATCCTAGAAGCCCTTCTTCTTCTATTCTTGGGCCACATCATGGAAGCCCTTCATCATCTTCTATCGGTGGCTCACCTTTGGTATCCCCTCTTCTTCAATCCTTGGACCGTATCATTTTTATCCATCACATTATTCTCCTAAAAAGATGTTGGCAAGCCCATGGTCATTTCTCGCATCAGTTCTAAACATCCATATTCACTTTCTTCTCCTTTTGAGATCAGAAAAGTTATGCGTTAGCTTATAAGAAACCCAAGCAATTTATTAATCAAGCTTATATAAAAATGCAAAGATCTCTATAGCTCCCAACAAATCAAACAATCTCAAAATTTTAAATCAATCGCGATTCAAGAATGCACACCAACGTAACAATCAAGTATGGTGTAAAGTGCATAAACCTCTGGATGGGGAATAAAATCTCCCACATATGAAATCCATGTTTCAGACAAAATCATAGTCAGTTATTGAGTGTGAACTCACCTCGATCATCAATATCTGGGATAATATCACTCTCGATAAACAAATGCACCTAGTATCCCTTATCAAGGAAGTCGCAAACATTGTTGTAGGATCTTACCACACAAAGTGAATTTGTTGGTCCCAACCTCTTATAACTGTCAAAAATAAAAAACAATTAAAAAATACAAAAAACATTGAGAAAGCACAACAAAAATCAAAGGTACAAAGATCAAACATTGCAATCAGGTATTATGTACACATGGATGTTTCTTTCTTCCCTTGCTATTTTTTTCTGCAAGTCTCCTTCCTTTTTCATCCCTTTGGTGATGTTTTGGTTAACTTATTCACACGCATTTTGTGACATTTATCTCTATGGTATCTGTTTGACCCTGGTATTTCATCACCTTGGTAAATTAAAGAACGGCTGACCTCTTAGAGATCCTATCACATTCAACATCTAATAAACTTATTGCAAAGAATTTTTAGACATCTTTGTGGACACTAGCCAATGTATTAATCACAATCACTTCCACCTCCTTCCATCAAGTCATCTATGGTTCTTAACCCCTTGTCAAACAAGAGAATTGAAATACGGTTTTAGAAATCAAAAGAAACAAAATCAATCAAATCAAAACCTAAAATCTACAAAGCAAAAGTAAATTGATATATTACCTCTCTTGGTGTATTTCCAATAAAATCTACTCGGGGCTATGGATGTCTAACTGGTATTAGAGCAATGTTGTGATTAGAATAAAATACATCTCCATCGGGGCTATAAACACCATTGGGTGGCCGAGTGGAGTAATGTACGACCGTAATTTCACCATCCACTCACAAAATTACCTTTCGTAATCAATCATCGCTTCAAGAGGTTATAAATTCCACGTGCACACACTGGATCTCTATGAGTGAACAGGATTAGTATGTTACCAGGTGTCTTGTTTGGACCTTGTTTAGACTGTTAATCTAGTCTGTATCTCGTCTCACGATTTGTGCCTTTGGCTAGTCACTTCTTCATCATGAGGCTTCTAAGCTACATTCATATCATTCACATTATTCTTCTACTTCATTTAGAACATCCATGTGTCTAAGATTACTTGTTTTCCATGTTTTTGGACACCTTTGTCCCCTTCCACAAAAATAATCTTCTCTTTCCTTTCTATTATGTGCTTTTAGGCCAACTTATGCTGGGGGCATCCTTACTTCTTCTTAGCATTTCATTGGTTTATGTTCATCATCATGTTGAACCTATCCATAATGGCCTTAGGTCCCACTTCCACTTGTGAAGATTTTTCCTTTGAATACTCCCACCTAATCGCTAGGGCATTTTTACATCTTCACCTTTCTCACACGCATGTGGCCTTATGCCCTTGTACATCCCATCTATCCTAGGGGCATCCACGCTTCCTTGTCTTCCTGTACATAGTTTTAGAAAAATTTCAAAAAAATCACAAAAACATTCAAATATGTTAGAAAAATCATCAAAAACATTCAAATATGTTAGAAAAATCACAAAAAATTCAAATATGTTAGAAAAATAAAAAAATTCAAATATGTTTAAGAAAACTTCTAAAAATGGAAAATCATCCTACAAAACATCACTCTTTGGTTCTCACATGTTCATGTGTGTGACTCGTAGATCATCTTAATCTACATCCATCAACAAAATCTAGGCTTCTTACTTCGTGCCTATAATCGGGGCACAATGAGTTGCTTGTACTTGTTTGGTAGTGCACATTTATTTTCCATCGACCCAAGTGTCTCTCTGTTATTCCCCTCACATGTATCCTTATTTGGGGCACCATGATCAACCCTTGTCATTAATTTTCATAGGTCATAACTAAAGCTCGATAATAAAAACATTATATTGTGTTTCTCTATTAGTTTAGCTTGTTTACTTTTTCGTATTGCATTGCATTTTGTATGTTGCATGGAGTTAGGCATCTTTCACTTTCTCGTATTGCATTGCATTGTTTTATGTTACGTGGAGTTGGTAATTTTAGCAATGGACAATTGTTTTTAGTGTGGCTTTTCATGTCATTCTACCTTTGTCGTATTCTTATATTTTTCATAAGGACCGATGATGTAGTTCCTATGGTAATATGATGACATCAAATTTGTTCAAATCAAACAGTGGCTCGAGGCTAAGCTCTTCCCTCCCCAATTCCACCTTTCTTCTAAATCACTTCCCTTTCACCCATAATTTTCTCTCTCACCGGGGCATCCCGCCTCTTCCCCATTATTTTTCCTATCTCTCACCTTTTCAATCGTCAATCGGCTTCTTTCATCACCCCATCGACACTCGAGGGGCATCTCTCCCTCCTACTAATTTTTCTTCTATCCCTTCAAAATTTTCTTCCATCTACTATCTTTAAAGTAGCGTCACTTATGCCACCCCAAAGAGGGTCAAATCTATACACCTATAATTATGCCAAGCAATTTAAATACTTAAATTGTGCTAATTATCTCCTTCCTACAAATTGATGACATATTGTCAATATCACTCATCTTCTCTTCCATTGTGGTTAATTGATTACATTAAGCTAATTAATTAAGGTTCCTATCCAACACATACCTAATTAACAACCCTTCATTAATCAACAACTTTTATCTAGTTTAATTAATTATTATTAATTAATTAGCCTCCCTTCTCATTAAATCAATAAATCACTATTTAAATGGTTTAATCCCTTCGTAATAGTCCAAATCACACTAAAATCCATCTAAAAGATTATTAAAGCTTGCACATGTATTTATTAATCATCTTGATTAATTAATAAACCCCCTTTATCCACATGAGTCACTTGAGGAAAAACTAAACCCTCCTAAAGTTAACTCAACCCCATCTAAACCCCCCTTATCCATAACTAACTCTACATCTCCATTAGTCCTACATTCATGAGGATGTGTTGAATCCTTTATCTTTTGGGCTATATAAACAACCCTCCCTCTACCTTTATACCTACACCTAAATCTCTCAAGAGACAAAAGTAAGCACATAGTTTCATACTAATAGCCTTTTGTCATTCTTGAGATCCCCATCCTCCATTCTTGAAGAGCTAAGCCTCACACCCAAGCATCCATTGATGGATCAAAGCAAGCAAATATAATTTGATTGCCATTGGACTACTTAGGTCCATTTTAATGTTAAATTAGGCAATTAAGGGGAATAGAGTTCATTCATTTACATTGTGTTTTGATCAATTTCAAAGTTATTAATGTTAAGGGTAGGACTTGCTCATTTCTTCATCATGATGGTGTAATTTCTCATTCTTAGCTAGTTTAGGAAGCTATTTCTAGGTGGTAGTTTTCTTGCTAAAATTGTAGAAACACTTGCACACAATATGGTTTGAACTCCCTTCCCCATTCTTGGAGAGGAAACCCAATGGGTTTGAAAACCCTCCTAAGAAATATTTTGGTGAATGAATGGAGAAATAAGTAGGATTTGATTATTTGGATAAATGAGGAGGTTTGAAGATTCTTGTTTGTGTGCTTCAATGTTTGAACCACACTTTTGGCAGCTTATATATCTCTTTTTCTCTTCCCCATTTAAGAGGTAGAATATGGTCCCCCTCCTTTCATTCTTTTCAAAATTTAATGTTTTTATTAGTGTTTGGACTTTTCTTGTATGTCAAAATAATGTTGGATTATCTCCCTTAATCTTGTGCATAGTTTGTGGAAGCTAGTCCTTTCTCCCATGAGATTGGGGGAGGCTATCACGGCCTTATAACCTAGAAATGGCATGTAATGATACTTAAAGGTTGGGTGGTTAAAAAGTTATGTCTCCTTGTGTTATTCCTTTTAAATCACTTGGAGTTGAATATAAAGTAGAGGATATTTGTATTCTATAACACCACCTAAATTCTCCCCACTTAAGACCTAAGAACAACCTAGGTTTAGTTAGAAGAATTAAGGAATTTTTTAAAGTGTTCCCAACAAAATTCTAGAGTCCATAACAACAATTATCAAAACATCCTACACAACACTAAGAGAGAGAAATTCATCCCTAGCATAGATAAATTATCTTCTTGTGGGGCATATCGCAAAAGAAATTTCCTCGGGTGTGAAAGGGAGGTGTGGAAATAAACTCTTTTTCTCTCGAGCACACAAGACAAGCATGGAAGAGACTCATTCTCTCCATTTTTTATATGAGAACTTTAGTAGGCCATATAATGTTTGATAGAAACTCTGATTTTTCAAAACAAGGACATTTCAGAAATCTCTCGACATCCTCTTTGCACCTTGAAACATTAAGAATTTAATTTGGATAAATTTTTAGGGTCAATTTTGAGAAAACTCTCTGTAGGCTTATAAAATGAAAACTGGTAACATTTGACTTATAAAATTTTGTTCAATTTGACCTCCTTCCTTTCTCAACATGCCAAACAAACATGGAGGGTTTCTCTTAGATAAATTCGGGATGGATTGTAAGGTTCAATTCTTATTTGTGAGATCAATTCAAAATTTCCATCCTTTTTCGCAAGAAATGACTCGTAGTTTTCCTTTTCTCAATTTGAAGGGTTCCTTAACAATTTCTTAAGTGGTTTAGTTTGTTTGGGGTCATTTTAGACATACTAAGCTCACTAAATATGATTCATTTTCTTATTCATTGTTGCAGGGGTCATTCTGTGCATTTTGAATAAAATAATTACCCATTTGATATGTTATCTAAAAGATCTCTACAACTTCAAATTTGAATTGATCTATTTACATTTACTAAGCTTAAACTATGAATTCATTCCAAACAAATATAACATACTAAGTTGATTTAAATCAAAATGTGCAAAATCCAAAAGATATAGTTCTGATTTCCAAATAATACTTTTCAAAAGAACAGAGTAATTTATTTTCTTCATACGTATTTCTTTCTTTCAAATAGAAATTCCTCAACATATTTAAACACATATTTTAAATAGTAGTAACTCCATTTGTGTAAAATAATACTTCTATTAATTCAAAAATGATACCTTTACAAATTTCTTCTTTCATTGCTTAATTTCAATATACAGAATATAATTTCCTTCTCATACATTCCAAAAACAGAAAATAGAATACATCTCTTTCACATTTCAAATTACAACTTCATAGCCAATACAAAAACATCTTTCCATCACAAAATATATTACATTTTCATCCACTTGAAGTGGGAAATGGTTCACAAAAATAAGTCTCTCAAAGGACTGTCAAAACTATCTTTTCCTTTGCTCCAGAACAACAACATGAAGATCCTCCATTTTCAATTTTGATCACAACAAAGGCAGGGGAAAGGAAACGCTCTCCACCCAACCAAGACATCTAATGAAAGGAGAAGTCATCCTTCTTCATTGGCCCTCGAGCCCCAACCACAATGCAATAATAAATGTGTTTCAACTCATGGCAACAATAGGCTTCCCACACACACATGTAAATTCATATTTAAAAATACAGTCCAAAACAAAATGTAGTTTACAACCACATTAAAACATAACAAACAAAACTCAAGCTTCATCATGCAAGCCAAAGGAGCAAGAAACTATGGGGGATGTTACTTATGCCTCCCAAAGGGGAAATGGGTATCACCACTTGAGAACAAACCGCCAAAATATAACATTTCAAACCCCGACATGCCCTTATGCTTCCCCAAAGTACCCCTTATTCCTCACATTTCATTATGCCTCCCTAACCTCTTATGGCACCTCATAACGAGTAAGAAATGCAAACTATTTCTTTGTAAGGTGGAACCCAAATCCAAACTCCCTCCACACTTATATTTACCCAAAACACTTATGCCTCACACAAAATAAACCCCATAGCCTTCTCCTATACCATCCCTAAGCCATCTACCCAACCAGCCAACAATAAAACAACACATTCAACCATTCAACCATCTACATATGCATAAAATAAAAGAAAAACATTTCAAGAGCCAAGATTCTACCTCTCCATGATGGAGTTTGTTCCAAGGTTCCAAATCAACAAGCTTTCTAGTGCAAAATAGTCCAAGACCAAAATCCACAAACATGCAACAATCTCCAATCTTCTCCAAAAGTAAGAGCTCTCCAAAAAAAACCCAAAAGAATTCTCCCCAAAAATGAAGTATGTAAAAGTGAAGCAACCCAAAAATTGTAGGAAGCAAATAGATGAGAAGAATGTGGAGTGAATAACTCTCAACACCTTATTTTATTATGAAGAAGCACATACATTTTATAGGAGAAACGATAAACAATATTCCCCTAAACTGAAGGAGGAAGATATGGATGTAGGTGAGAGAATAATGGAATACAACAAGGAAGAGAGAAATAAGGGATAATATAAAACAAACACACCTAAAATATAAGCTATGCTACGTATGCTAACATTCCCCCCCTTATTACATTATTCTTGCAAATGTGACCCCTGAAAAGTTCAAATTTCACTTTTCCAAGAGATTTTGTGAGAATGTTGGCAACTTGTGCTTTTGTAGGATAGTACTGGAGCTGAATGTGATGGTTCAAGATGTTCTCTCGAATGAAATGACAATCAATCTCAATATGCTTTGTTTGTTCATGAAAAATAGGATTTGCACGAGCTTCAACACACTTTGATTATCGCAATAGAGAATAGGTGAATGTTTTTCAGGAATTCCCATATCATCTAAAATATGATGTAACCATATCACTTTGCACATAGCTCCTCATGCGGTGTGATATTATGCCTCTGTGGATGAGATAGAAACAACATTTTGCTTCTTGCTTATCCACGAGATAGGTCCAAATTCAAGATGAAATATGTATCCTGTAGTTGACTTCTTGTCATCAACAGATCTGATGTGGTCTGAGTCGATGTATCCATGTAAGAAGAATTGATCATTCTTCTTATATTCTAGACCATAATCAAATGTTCCTCAGACATATCTCAATACATGATTTGTTGTTATCCAGTGACATTTCTTTGGCTCCTGCATGAACCTGGAAAGATAGCTGATGGCAAAGCATAGATTTGGTTTGGTATATGTCAAGTAGATGAGCCCTCCAATAAGTTGTCTGTAGAGTGTAGCATCTACTTGAGGTGAGTCTTGGAATCTTGAAAGTTTCAATCCTTTTTCCATGGGAGTGGATATAGGTTTACAATCATACATTCTGTATTTTTCCAGGAGTTTCTTGGCATAATTTATCTAGGAGAAAAAATGTGATGCCCCTTTTACCATATTTCCAAGCCAAGACAGTAATGTAGTAGCCCCAAATTAGTCATGTTAAAGGTTATTTTGAGATCATTCTTCACAACATCAAGCTGATCTTCTGAACTACTAGTGATCACAAAATCATCTACATGCACAGAAAGAATGAAAATTTATCTGCCTACCTTTTTTATATACAAATTTGAATATGAGGGGCTACAAGTGAACCCATGCTGTAAAAGGTGATCATCTATCTTGATATACCATGCCCTTGGAGCTTGTTTCAGTCCATATAATGATTTGATGAGACAACATACCTTCTTAGGATGCTCTTCATCAAAAAATCCTTCAGTTGGGTCATGTACACTTATTCTTTCAGATCACTATTTAGGAAAGCACTCTTGACATCCATCTATTGAAGTGTTCATCCTTTCTATCTTTGCGAGTGTATAAACAAATATGATGGTCTTGATATTTGCAATGGGTGCAAAGGTTTCTTCATAGTCGATGCCCTCTTTCTGAGCATATACTTTTGCTATAAGACGTGATTTATGTTTATCGATGGATCCATCTACCTTATATTTTGTCTTGAAAACCCATTTCCAACCTATGGGTTTCTTTCCTGTAGGTAGATCGACAAGTTCCCATGTATGATTTTTCTTAAGTTATTCAATTTTTGTATCCATGGCTTCCTTCCATTAAGGTTGTTTGAGTTCTTCATGAACATTATCAAGATTGAAGCTATCAATTAGTGAACTCATGAGTGTAAATTTTACCTCATTTCTTGTTTGACTCCTTGTTTTGACTTTGGATGATGTATCTGGGAGTTGTTACAAATACGAGTCCTTGATGGTGCCTTGTACCCACTTCGGATGAGAACTTGGCTAATTTTGAGAAGAATTGTAGCATTACCATGTGGATTTATGTGGAGTTATATTCTCCAGTTCTCCAAGGTCAACAAATAGCTCTCCTTGCAACATTTCTCTTCCTTGAGTAGTCTCCTTAGGCTCATTATCTGATTCGGAGACTAATCGGTGAGAGGTGGTTAAAAGTAGATCTTCTGTTGATATTGTTGAGTCAAAGGATGACACATCACAAACCACATCATGACTCTCATATATTTTCTTTGTCTCAGGATCCATGAGATAGTATGCCTTTAAGGTAGTACTATAGCCAAGTAGAATACATGGGAGTGTCTTTAGCTCAACCTTCTTTCTCTTATGAGCTTGGACATGCATGTATGTTGTATAATCAAATACTCACTAATGAGAAAATGATGGCTTTCTATGACTCCATACCTCTTCTAGCATTTTTTCTACAGAATATTTTTTTTTCCCCTGTTGAGAAGATATACGGTTGTCTATACTTGCTTCAGCCCAATAGAATTTCCAGCATTGCAGTTGATAGCATACAACGAGCCATCTCCATCATTGTGTGACTGTGATTCTCAAAAATGCCATTCTACTAGGGCATGTAGCGAGCGAATGTCAGTGCTACTTTATGCCGTGTTGGTTAAAAATGATAAGAACTTGTTTGATGTTAATTGCCCCCTGAATTTGAGTGAAGTAGAAGAAGTGGTTGTCTCATCTCTTTCACAACATGATGATAGAAGTTTTGAAAGTGTTGAAGAGCCTCTTCTTCGGGAAAAACACCCACATGTTGTGGTAGTGGTCATCCAAAAATAGTTGAAAGTACTTGTATCCTAAAAATGAAGTAGACAGAGGGCCGTTAATATTGGTATGAACTACTTCTAGATGCTTCTTGGCATGAAAGGTGCTTGACTGAAATGGATCCCTGTGTTGTTTTCCTGCAAGATAGCCAAGGCAAATAGGAAAGGAACTAGACAATTTGGGTAGTCCATGAACCATTGCTTTTGAACTCATCTGATGTAATGAACTAGCTGACAAGTGTCCATATCTAAAATGCCGCATAATAGATTGAACTATTGATATAGATAAAGAAATTGTAGAATATGAAATAATATCTAAAGGAAATAACTTATCTTTTAGAAATGCTCTAGCAATAATCGTACCTTTTCGCAAGATCAAGCATGATTTGATGCCATTTTGGATGAGAAATTATACCTTCAGGTGATGATTCAATAGCCGAGTTATCGACAAAAGGTTCCTAGTCAAGACAGAACATGGATTACCTTTGTAAGTGTACATTTTCATGGTCCTAGAGGAATGGTGACATCTCCAATTCCTTCTGCAATGTACTCTTTGTCATCAGCTATTCGAACCCGATCTCCAGTGGGTTCTTCATTGAGTGAATCAAATAGCTCCTTATCACCTGACATGTGCTTACTGGCACCTGAGTCTATCAGCCAGACTCTCTTTATGGGCTATGAAGTCTGAGAGATAAGTACAATATTCTTACCAGAATGTGCTCCTTCTGATGTGTCTTCATCAGATTCATTATCTTGTTGGGCTACGAGATGTCCCTTGTGCTTTCTCCAGTGAGGATGTTATTTAGACTTCTAAAAATATTCATGCGCTGATGTGCTTGTTTGAATTAAAGACCCTTGTTTCAAGCTATTATACGAGTAATGATCGGTTTCGTGAGTGTTAATTCTACAAATGTGACACCACCTCTTTAAATTTTGATCTTTCTGTTGTTTTTATTGTGCTTGATTTGTCTTCTTTAGGAGACCCTTTCGATTCTTTTGGCCATGGTATGGCTTTGAGAACATGGCTTTATCCTGAGTCTCCTCTTGGGAGGAATTGATGGCCTCTTCTGCAAAAAATTCACAAGTTCTTGAATGCCACTATTTTTTTAGATACATTCAGTATCGTAACAAACACTCAAAATTAAGAAGGGAGTGCTCTCAAGGTGATCAATATGAGAATTTTTTCATCCACTATTTCAATGAGCACTAATAAATTTGATCACAACTCAGCCATGTGATGTAAGAACTCCTCAACTTTCTCATCTGAACCCATAGAGAGGGTGTGCATCTTTGACTAAAGATGGAGGATCTTAGTCTAATTTTTGGCTTCATAAATTTTTGCCAGCTTTTCCTAGGCCTACTTTGGTTTCTCTCGCATTCTAAACATGTGGTTTCACATCATCACTAATCCTGAGCATTATCAGCATCAAGGCTTTGGCACGAGCCATCTCATACTTTATTAATTCGTCAGAGAGTAGTGTGAATGGGCACAGATCCGATCGGGATGCCCCATAATCCTTAAAACTGAAGGATTGTTTGCATCATGGTTTTTAGGCTACAAAATTAGGCCCTTTAAGCAATGAGCATCGAGAGAGGAGCAACTTTGCAGCGAGAAAATTTTATTTTATTTTTAAATGAAAAAACCTTGTTTATTTATTTCAAGAGATATTGCAATAGTGACTCATTGTTGTATAGTACTACCTCGTAGATGCTCTCGATACTCGCATCTTTGAGAGATAATGATGCTTGGTGGGGCATTCTTCTTCATCTTCATAGTCAGCATTGTACCCTACTTTTCTTGGTAGTTGACGTTAAAAGGAAATATTCCAGAATTCCTCCGTGAACTAGCTCATCAAAGGATAGATTATAGGTGTTCCAAAGCTTGTTGAGCAATGCAAAGTAGATCCCAGAGCTATCAAGAGGTTCTTTATGGTGTTCTCTAGCTTTGGAGTTGATTTTCCGGCTTTCGATAGTGTCTATTTTATTATTCATGCTATCAATTGAGTTATCTACACTCGACATTTGGCGTAGTGTTGTAGAAACTCCACGTTTTTATTTATTTAAAAACTTTCACATAGAATCTGGTATGTTCCTCCACGTAATAGCAAAGAAAAAATTTCTCAATTCCACCTCAAATCAACAATAAGAGATAAACTAACACACATATTCTACACTTCCAGTGAGAATTTTTTTATGTAGGGATGAAGAAATTTATCATGGTCATTGACATCTTCCCTTTAAAAATTTATGTGTAGGGAATTAGATGAATTTACTGCAACTAATAGGACCAAAAAAACATTAAAAAAACGAGTGTATTCTTCCACACTTTGCTTCCTTTATGCAGATTTTCATTAGCAACAATTATTTCACTCTACTCCATGCAACCTCCTTCAACATGCTGCTCTTACACCCAGTCACTGCCAAGAGTTTCTATGCTGGAAATTTTTATTTTTCCATGCAATTTTGGGACTAGGCTAATCCAAAACAAGCGTAGGCTGGTCCAACTCCTCCATGAAATTTCTTCATGCACAAGCTTATAGGAAGAATAAACTCAGCATGATTCCATGCAGCCTCTATTTGTTTATTATTATTTACGTTGAAATTTTCCTTTCTTTAAAATAACCTCTTTGAATTGAAATTTTAGGTATAGAAGACTTCTTGTCTCCATGTATTAGAGTGACTACTTTACATGCAATTACATACGGGTAGATGGTCTAATCCTCCACACAGTAGTAAGATAAGGACTCTTCACAGCTCCTTCCATGCACAGAAAAGAAAGCTTCTCCACGTAGCATCTTCAATCTTCTCTCCATGCTACAAGCAGATTTGTATGAATCACCATGCACATGCTCTTATACGAAAATGTAGGAAGCAAATAGATGATAATAATATGGTGTGAATAACTCTCAACACCTTATTTTATTATGAAGAAGCACGTACATTTTATAGGAGAAATGATAAACAATATTCCCCTAAACTAGAGGAAGATATGGATGTAGGTGAGAGAATAATGGAATACAACAAGGAAAAGAGAAATAAGGTATAATATAAAACAAACACAACTAAAATATAAGCTATGCTACATATGCTAACAAAAATAAGCTAAGGAATTCCAACAAATAGAAGAGGGAAGAGAAGAGGATGAGGTGGATCCATGTAGGATGCCACATAACACATCCTCAACCCCAACACAAAAGTCAACTTCATCCTCCAATGTATAATCTATAGGTGGGTGAATAATATGAAAATTTTACTTACACAGTCAAACAAACCCACACCTCATAAGGGCTGAAATTTAAAACATGTAAGAAGGATGCAATAAGACATTCAAATTGACTTAAAAATGCATAAATAAAGGATAATTTTAGATCTCTAACTATAGGTAAGGTTGGTATGTAAATTTAAGAGGCATGGGACAAGTTTAACTTGTCCCACAAGTCTCCAAAATCAGTCTCCAAGGAGAAATTCGAATTTTCAAAGAAGGTGGAGTGTTTCTTACTCCAAAATCAGCTTACATGTCCCTTACACATTACTTACACATTTCTTACAACATTTTAATTCAAGGCCAACAACTCTATTAATTACTTTCTTATGAAATATTTTAACTAATTAACTTAACAACATAATTACCCATAATATTAAGACACCATTTTATAAATAATGAAAGGGGTCAAAGCACTATAAAATAAACACATGCAAACATTTAAAAAGGAACCAAATAAAAGAAAAACACAAGTCCCTTGGTCACGTTTAAAGGTGGTCCCCATGGGAATCCCTAACACAATCGAGACACACACAAACAAATACAGTTACCATGGTGACCTTGTTGAATTCATCTATAATTCCAATGTGGTTGGTCTCCAATCCCTCGATGTTTGTTGTGATATTTTAAACCTAAAAATACAAATACCTCCTTTGGCCTCATGGCCATATCAAAACATCCAAATGAATATAAATATAATTTCAAGATCATCAATATATATGTGAATCACAATAATCATCAAGACAATCAACAATATCACTTACAATTTCATTAACAACTATATCATCATCAATTTTAATTCAATTTTCATTTTCTAGGTCTAATCAAAATATCCAATTATCACAAGTCCAAACAACATCTATAATATAACCATGTCAAATAGTATATCAACATAAATATATAAAATGTCTCTAATAACCACCATGCATCAGATATGAACCAAAATCAACAATAATCCATGATCTAACATCTAACATCATACTAAATCAAAACTATAACAATGTCCATAATATAGTCAATAGTGTCATGATCAGTATCAAAAGGTGTCAAAGGGAAGTGGGCACTACATACTATCTTGTCAACTTGGATTATCCTTGCCTCCTTCTTTTGTGGACATCATTCTCATTGTCTCTTGAAGAGTATGGCTATGTGGATGTTCTCATTTGCCTTGTAAATTCTCCATGTTGTATATTTAGTATTACTTTTAAACTTGAGACATGTTTGTTCGAGAAATATCTCTTTTCAAACTCTTAAAGAAACTTTTAATGGGAATTCTTGAGTGGTTATATATTTTGGAAATATAATACACATTGAGATTAAGTTTTTTGGAAATGAATTATGGTGATAAATGTTCCCTTTGATAAGACCTTGATGTAACTCTTATCTCTTGAAGGAAAGTTGATTTAATGGAAATAGTGTTAGTCTTGTAATAGTTCCCTTCTTATAATATTTGGAGTATTTATATGAAGGGATGAAATTACTTTTACACTCTCTCTTTCATGAGAAAACTCTAAAGGTGCTTGCATTAACATGTGTGTGTGTGTGTGTGTGTGTGTGTGTGTGTGTGTGTGTGTGTTGAGTGTTATTCTTCCATGGGAAAGATTATATGGTAGAGGTCCATTTTGGAGGTTACTTAGTTAAGATTTGTTGCTATTAAGATTAACTTTGATATATATTTTCCGATTTAAAATAGATCTTATTGATGCTCATCTACACTTAATTAAACCTGATATATATATTTAGGTATTACTATAAATAAAAAAAATAAAAGAAAGAAATTGAAACAAATGTATGCGGTAAAAACTCGTAAGTTTTAACTAAAAATTAAAGTAATTTGGGAGGTCTGAACCCATCCCCACACTCTGTGTAAAGACACCTCACACCACCCCCCACATTGTCACTTCTCCCCAAAACCTATGCATCCACTCCGCTCGGCCATGTCCACACTACCACACCCCATCTCCTCTCCCCTCACAATCTTCCCTCCACCACTCCCCACACATGCATGAAAACCCATCGCCCCAATACTACCACACCTCTCCAAATCCCTCATAACCACCTCCACCTTATTCCTCCATACCTGCCATTCCCATCCTCCACAACCTCCCTTCTACGCCATTCCATTTCTTCCCCTCCATGTAGATCTACACCCCCTCTCTTCACGGGTCTTCCCTTCTCATAATAAACCGCCACATGATTTCATTCTATGGCGCCTTATGTATTGTGGATTTGTGACTTTAGGGTATCAATACATTGATTTTTTTAATTCCATTTTTGTTATACATACTTAGGGTTTGAGAAAGTGGCCCCGGCCATTGAAAAGTCTAAGTATGGGTAAGAGGCGAGAAAACTCCACGCATCTCCCGACGCTCTTTCAAAAGTAAAAATTAGGGGCAAGTCCCCAAATAGGCATGGGCCCTCCACATGTCTATAACACGATAGAGTTACATCCATAATTTGGAGAAATTTAGGTATGTGCAGAGCCAATGGAAAAGACCACATGTTCCTTTAACAATATTTTAGTATGAGGCTCAAAAGAAGGACTCCCATACAAGCATGGGGATTCCACGTGTCTAGGGCCCAAAAATGTTACAACGGAAGTTTTTAGAAGTCTAAGAAAGGGAAGAGCTAGGGATAAACCACCACATGTCCCTTCGGTGCAAATCCAAAAGTAAGACATAGAAGTGGATCCTCAAATAAGTGCAGGCCCTCCATGTGTCTAGAACCCGATAGAGTTGCATCCGCCATTGAAAAACTTTAAGTATGGGAAGAGCCAGTAGAAACCTCCATGTGTCCCTTTAGCGCTATTTTGGTATGATTCTCAAAGAAAAGACTCTCAAATAACGCAGGCCTTCAATGTGTCCTAGGTCTAAAAAATTTACACGAGACACTTGAAAAGTCTAAGTATAAAGAGGATCCAGTGGAGGCCTCCACATGTCTCCTTGGTGAAACTCCAAAGGTAAGACACAAAGGTGGATCCTTAAGTAAGTGCAAGCCCTCCACATGTCTTAAACCTGGCAAAAATGCATCCATCGATGAAAAATTCTAAAGTATTGGAAGAGTGAGTAGAAACCTACACGTGTCTCCCGATACTCTTTCAAAAGTAAAATTTAGGGGCATGTCCCCAAATAGGAGCGGTTCCTCCCGTGTCTCGGGCGTAATAAAGTCACTTTGGTTGTTTGAGAAGTCTCAGTATAAAGAGGAGCCAGCGGAAGCCTCCACGTGTCTCCTTGGCGCAACTCCAAAGGTATGACCTCAGAGACGGATCCTCAAATGAGTGTAGGCCCTCCACATGTCCTTTTGTGGGTCTTAGGCATTTATGTTATACTTTAACGTCCTTCACTATACTACATTTAAATAGACTCCGCTGCACCAGTATCTAATTAGAAAATACCATGTTTCCACGGATGTTGGGACATGGTTTATAGAGGAAGCACGATCATGGAATATGCCCTAACAACAAAAAAATTTCCCATGGAGAGAAGACTGTAAAATAATACAAGACCCAATTTGATTCACGACCCAAGGAAAGGACTGACAATGAAAACCAAATGAGGGATAAATATTTCATGCATCCATATAGGGAGATAGAAAATACATCTTAACCATGCCGATTGAGAAATTTTTGAGAAATAGGGTGAGATTAAATTGAGCACCAACATCGGCTCTGAATCGGGGATGAGCACTCCCTGTAAATACTGCAAGCACAAAAGACTAAACCATGTGCCAAAAAATCCATTAGCAAATGGAGTTAAGAACAAGATTGCAAAGTAGAAAAACAACAACCAATCCCCCAAGAATGAACCGAGAAACCAACAAAAACTAGTAACCAAGGACCACAAAAAAGTGAGATAGAAAAATGTGAAAACAAAAAAAAAAAAAAAGACTATACACTATATAATGATGCATGTCTTGATTATGAGAAATAATTTAAGGAAATGTTTCAAGTGCATGCCATTAACAAGAAACTCAAGCAATTCCCCATCCATGTATTTTATGAAAGAAGCATGTTTACTAATCCGAATGTCAATAGAATAAGGGCCCATCCATAATGCGTTGAAATTTCCATGTTTTCCCTTATCCTCATGTCTACTATCCCATAGTAGCACCAGATCTCCCAAACTAAAAGCTCTTGGATTCACCTTTTTATCAAATAGTTTCTTCAATTTCTCCCTAAACTTCACATGTCTTTGGTGGGATTCTCTTCTCTCTTCATCTAATTTAATAATTTGATTAATATGAGCATCATAAGGATTGACCTCCTAGTCCTCCAATTGTTGGATAAATTGGTAAGAAGAAAATTACATATGCGGGGAAGTAGAGCTTGAGTTCCATACACCAACTCAAATGGGATCTTTCCAGTAGCTCTTTTTATAGTGATTCTATTAGCCCAAACAACAAACTTCAACTACTCACCCCACTTCTGTTTGTTTAATTCCAAGGTCCTTCTAATTATCTTCAACAAATTCTTATTGTTTGATTCTTCTTGTCCATTACCTTGGGGATTATAATTTGAAGCATATGCTAAATTGATCCCATATTCATGACACATGGTTATGAAATTTTTGGCTTGAAAACTCATAGCATTATCGGGAAATATCTTATTAGGCACTCCAAACCTATAAATTATATGATTCAGAATAAAGTCCATAACAATTTTGTGGGTAGCTTTCTTGGTAGGGATTTCCTCCACCCACTTAGTGAAGTAATCAATGGAAAATAATATCCAGTAGTGGCATGCACTTAAAGGATCTGAAATATCACAAATGAAGTCCATTCCCCATTGCTTAAATGGGCCTTCAATTGATATAGGTTGTAAAGGGAGGGAGCCTTAATTTTTTAGTCTTCCTAAAAACGTTGACAACTCTCACACTTTCTTACCATCAGAGTTTTATCTTTTAAAAGAGTTGGCCATCAGTAACCAACCCTTAATATCTTATGGGTTGTGATTCTTCCAAAAAAATGCCCCCACAAAATCCTCCATGGAAATCAGCAATTAATTTGGGGCTTCATCCTCTATGATACATCTCAAAAAAAAATCCCTCGGTGGTTCTTCCAAGCTAACCCATAATCAATGATGATGTATTTTGGGAGGCTAACTTAAGTGCTCTTTTTGATTCTTTCTTAAATACTCAGGGCACTGTAGATGTTTGAGATAAAAAATAATATCCTTGTACCATTCAGAATTTGTCAATTTCTCAAGAATATTCAATCTTTCTTCTTTAATCTCATTTATCTCAACTGTTTGTAGGTTGCTTTGCCATTAGATTTGTTAGGCCCAGACCTCTAACCAATTTTATAGTTTGGATTTCCATGTCATATTCTTGTAATTTTTTTACCCATCGGCATCTCCTACTTGAAGTGTCCATTTCTGACAGGATATCTTTAACCATGGTATGGGGAACATAGGCTATAACTTTAGAACTTAAAATATACGACTGAAGATTTTTGTGGATTTCAATAAAGAAAAGGCTTGTTTCTCCATGATAGTATACTTCAGCTCTGCCCCTTGTAATGCTTTACTAAAGAAAGCAATTGGCCTTTCAATTCCTTCATCATCCTTTTGTAACAACACAGATGCAATAGTAGTCTCTAAAACAAAGGAACACATTTGGAAGGCCTTTTTGTAATCATGAGCTACCAAAATAGGGGCATTCTTCAATGCTTCTTTAATCCCAAAAAGGATTGAATAGTTGCTTCCTCCCATATAATACTCTGATCCTTCTTAAACATACTAGTGATTGGGATAGTCAATTCAAGAAAGTTAATGATAAATCTCCTAATAAAATTTATTTTCCCGAAAAAGGACTGGATTCCCTTTTTGTTTCTTGGAATAGGAACTTTGCTAATGGCTTCCACTCTCTTAGGATCAATCATGACCCCTTCTTTTGACACTATATGTCCAAGTAACTTTTCCTTTTGAACCCCAAAATGAAACTTCTTGGGATTCAGTGATATACCATACTCCCTACATCTTAATAACATATTTTCTAAATGTTACAGGTGATCACTCCTTTTTCTTGAAAATATTGTCGCATCATTCCAATACACAAATATGAAGTCATTTATATATCCTAAGAATGCTACATCCATTGCTCTCGAAATGTGTCTCCAACATTCATCAAAGGCTAAACAACATTCTGACATACACATAGGTCCCCCATGGGGTGGTAAAAGTGGTTTTGATTCTTTCTAAATGCTTCAAAACCACTTGGTTATACCCATAAAAACCATCCAAAGTGGATAACAACTCTGAACCTATAACCAATTGCAACATGTTATCCATATTTGGCAGGGGATAGTTGTCTTTAATTGATGCCTTATTTAAGTTTTTCAAGTCAACACACAATTTTATATCCCCACTTTTCTTTCAAACAGTTCCGGGTTTCATACCCATGAGGAGTATAATTCCTCATGGGTAGCTCCAACCTTAACTTTTTCAACTCTTCTTGCATTTTTGAGGAAAGGAGGGGATTAATTGGTCTTGTTTCTACCTAAACAGTTTGGCATTGGCTTTAAGGGTTATTTCATGCTAAAAGAGAACCTCCATGTATGCCTTTAATTCGAATATGACCAAGCCAATGATCCTGGTACTTTTTAGCAATTGGACATATGATTGTTTTTCTTCTATGTTCAAGTTGTTGTCCAAGCAAATTTTCCTAGGTTTATCTCTGTGCCCATGTTATATTCTTCAACATCCCTCGAGGCTGACATGTAACTATTAATAGTGCAATCAACATTATCAAAATTTGATTCCAGTGTAACCAAACCTCTTGAGAATAGTATTGGTTTTCAATTGGATAATGTTTTTACCAAACAAGGTCTCTTTTACATCATTTACACAAACCATTAGTTCCCAGTCCATACCTCGATTGGAAAATTTCCCTTTATTTTGTAGAAACCTTTGGACCTGAGAATGATCTTCAAACACCTATCAGTGCTCGATATTGTTAGGGACAAATGGTCTGGTCAATATTTCAATATCATATTCACAATAGTGAGACATTGTACAATTTATCAAACCTATATCCTAATAATGCCAATTTTTTCAACTACAGTATTATAGCTCCTATCATGATGTATTATATTGAAAGAATCAAACATTTCAATGAAGTCCCAAACCGTATGGTTGTATTGCTTCATTCTTTGACTCTTTAAAGCTTACAACTTTTTGACTTGTTTGACTATCAACTCCGAGTCCCCTTTAACAATAATATCCTTGACACCATATTTCCATGAAATCCTTAGACCCAAGAGCAAAGTGCTTCATACTCAAAATATTGTTTTTGCACTCGAAAATTGAGTCTAAAAGAAAATTAAACTCCTCTTGGCTTAGAGATATCAAGACAACACCAACAACATTACCAAATCTAGAACAATCCTCCTTCAAACATCAGGGTCCAGAGGGAACCAACCTACTCAAGATACTTACACTCATCAATTTTATGCTCCTTATAATTAAGCATATCCCACAAAATTTCCAACATTAACATCTGTGTATAATACTTCATAAGAAGCTTTGTTAGGATCCTTAATGAGATGTAAGATTTAATTCTCACCATATAACTTCACAAGGTTGTCCTCCATTGGTATGGTTGCATAAGACATGTCCATTTTAACACTTCCACCCACTCTAGCTGCCCACTTTATGGATAATAACATCACCAATTTGCATGACAGTCCCAAAATAACCACATTCATGGTTAAGCACTTTAGGGAAAAGCTACCTCCATTCAGCACTATTGATCCTTTGACATATCCAATTACTGGCACTTCTCTTGAATCCACGGTAGTACATTTCCCAAAAGTTGTTGTTACCTTGATATTTAAATCATTCATGACCTCAAGAGGCATTACATTACATGAGGCTCCTGAATCAAACATGCAGTTATGTACCAACCTATCTTTAATAATCAAAGTGGTAAAAAATGGATCCACATCAAGTGAGATTAAATCATAGAAGTTACCAAATATACCTCAAATGATTCACCTGGTTCCTCCAATTCTTGTGGTATTTTTGATTCTACAATAATTTGAGGAAGCTCTCATATTATTACACTTTTTCCCTAAGTAATATTTTCTTCCTTAAATCCCAAATATTCAAATGCCCTTTTCCTATGCTTAGGATTCTAAGTAATTAAAAATAGAACACTAACCTTGATTTGACTCAAGATTTGGGGCTATGTCAAAAGGAACATATTTGGGTAGAGCAGTGTTAGAAAGAGATTCACAACTTCATCGATAATATGGGAGTCTTTAGAATTTGGTTATTTGTAGGAGCACGGGTATTATTTTGGATAGTTAGGATTTTGCCAGATGTATCTTTCTTAGGGTTTTCCTTTGGGATATTGGTAAGAACTGGAACTTTTGGCTTGGTTTGTGGCCCTCCCCCTTTGACAACCTTACTTTTGGTGCTATATTCCTTCTCCTGAGAAATTGTTTCATTCATCAATTGTTGACATGTATCTATTGATAATGCAATAAACATTATAAAGATAATGTTTTTACCAAACAGGTCTCTTTTCCATAATTTACACAAACCATTGGTTCCCATTCCATACTTTGATTAGCAAATTCCCCTTCATTTTGTAGAAACCTTTGGACCTAAGCATCATCTTCAAAAACCTTCCAAGTGCTTGATATTGTCATATCGGGGGACATACGGTCCAGTTAATATTTCAATATCATATTCACAATAGGGAGACATTATACAATTCTCAAACCTAGATCCTAATAATGCCAATTTTTCTGCTACAATATTATAGCTCCTATCATGATGTATTATATTGAAAGAATCAAACATTTCAATGAAGTCCCAAACTACATGCTTATATTGCTTCATTCTTTGACTCTTTGTAGCATACAACTTTATGACTTGCTTGACTATCAACTCCAAATCCCCTTTAATAATAATATCCTTGAAACCATATTTCCATGCAATCCTTAGACCCAAGAGCAGTGCTTCATACTCAACAATATTTTTTGTGCACTCAAAATTGAGTTTAAAAGAAAAGTTAAACTCCTCTTGGCTTGGAGATATCAAGACAACACCAATGCCATTACCAAATCTAGAACAAGCCCCATCAAACATCAAGGTCCAAGGAGAACCAACCTACTCAGGATACTTACACTCATCAATTTTATGCTCCTTACAATCAGCATAGCCCACAAAATTACCAACATCGACATCATGTACAATACTTCATAAGAAGCATTGTTAGGGTCCTTAATGAGATGTAACATTTTCTTCTCACCATATAACTTCACAAGGCTTCCCTCAATTGGTATGGTTGCATAAGACATGTCCATTTTCACACTTCCACCCACACTAGCTGCCCACTTTCTAGATAATAACATCCCCCATTTGGCAGGACAATCCACAATAACCACATTCATGGTTAAGCACTTTCCTTGAAAATTTGCTAGTTGCACTACTAATCCTTTGACCAATATAATTACTAGCACTTCTCTTGAATCCATGGCAGTACATTTCCAAAAATTTGTTGTTACCTTGATATTTAACTCATTCATGACCTCAAGAGGCATTACATTACATGAGGCTCTGAATCAAACATGTAATTATGTACCAACCTATCTTTAATAATCAAAGTGGTAAAAAATGGATCCACATTAAGATGAGATTCAACCATAGAAGTTCCCAAATATACCTTAGATGATTCACCTAGTTCCTCCAATGCTTGTGGTATTTTTGATTCTACAATAATAGGAGGAACCTCTATATTATTAACACTTTTTCCCTGAGTAATATTTTCTTCCTTAAATCCCAAATATTCAAATGCCCTTTTCCTATGCTCAGGGATTCTAAGTAATTCAACAATAGGAATAGTAACCTTGATTTGACTCAAGATTTGGCTATGTCACAAGGAACATATTTGGGTAGGGTAGTGTTAGAAGGGAGATTCACAACTTCATCTGATAATATGGGAGTCTTCTCTGGGCATTGGTAGGAGCACATGTTTTATTTGGGGTAGTTAGGCCTTTGCCAGATGTATATTTCTTAGGGGTTTCCTTTGGGATATTGGTAAGAACTAGAACTTTTGGATTGGTTTGTGGCCCTCCCCTTTTTCTAACCTTACTTCTTGTGTTATATTATTTCTCCTAAGAAACTATTGCATTCATCAATAGTTTCTTGTCCTCTTCAGAGGGGATCCTTCCATCATAATTTTTAATCATCAAAGCCCTTAAGTATTCAAAATCATGATTGGGAAGATCAAATGCTTATACCATATACATTTCAAAAGAATTAATGGGAGGAAGAGGCAATACCCAGTGGAAATAATCCCAAAAGTCTTCGAACAGTTCTTGCACTTATCAATTCAGTTGAGGTTTCCCCCTACTAAGATTTCACAGGGCTCTCCATCATGCACACATCATCATACGTCTCATTATCATCTGCTTCCTAAACCTCCTAATCTAGATCACAGGAGGAGTGTGGTAAGAAAAACTTCTCACACCACTTGATAACATTGGCCTCCTCCACTGTAGCAACCCTAGAAGTCAAAAGGATCAGGAACTAATCTATTCTCGTGGGGTTGAGGTTGTCTATTTCCGACCCCACATACCCTTTTCCTTAGTCATCTGGTCTATGATCACCTCTAGGGTGATTTCAAAATCTCTCCTGACCTTGTGGCTTATGCTGACCTTGAGAATTCTGTCATATCCCTTTTTTGCTTTGGCCAGTTTATAGGATATATCTTTAATTGCTCCAGCCAAAGTTTTTACAATCTCTTCTAGATCCACAACCTTGATAGACTGAGGATTTTCAAGATTGATTAGCTTAACACCTTCTCTCTTAGAGGAATTCCAACTACTTTGATGTTATTTTCTATTTATAAGGCCATGGTGAAATCCTACCTTAATGTTCCTGGGTTCTTATCTCTCAAGTAATAAGCAACCTTTTTATTAAAAGCATCATAATATTTTATCAAACATGACACATCACTTGGCCTTAGGATTACAGGTAGCCTATTCAAGGTCTTATTGAACCGAGTATTGAAATCATGGCACAGATTCATTTGGGATTTTCTTAATATTTTCAAATTCAGATAAAAGGAACTTGGGATCTGTCTTATCCCCATATTGCAATATAAAGGCACTTTTCATCTCAGTCCATGAATGTATTGAATTATCTAGTAAAGCCTTGTACCAGTCATGTGCATCCTCCTCAAGAGTATGAATAAGTAGTTTTATATACACATCTTCAAATTCAATTTCAAAGTCTTCCATCATATTGATAAAGAGTTTTAAATGTTGGTCACCAGTGATGGCATTATTCCCTTGAAATTTTGGCAACCTATTTTTGACATCTTGTGGCACCATATTAGGATATCCATCCATACCTTTGAAATCTATAGGTTCAAAAGTGTTGTCAAAAAAGGAGGTCTAGGTGGAGGTTGGGCCATATTTCCTTGAGGCGGTGATCTTATGGAGAAACAAAATGATAGGGAATGAGGGGTCTTTGGAGCAGGAGTATAGCTTTCAAAATAGATATTCTCTAATGACTCAACTTCTTGGAAAACCCTATAAACCTTGGAAGAAAAAGGGGAAAACTAAGAGAGGCACACTTTTCATACACAAATGATGGCCCTCTCTAGTTGGAGAACTCAAATTTATATAAAGATTAATTGGTTCAGAATCACCTGAAGACGTATGGTAATATTCAACCATAGATCGATCACCCTTTAGGACTGATATCTCTTTTTTTTTTTCTTGATCTCAACAACTTTCCAGACTTGTTTTCCTTCTGAATTTGTCTTTCCTAGTTTGGGAATAAATTTCTACTAGGGTCCTTAATGAAGAAAGATCTTCTTCCCTCCATATTTGCACAGATTAATGAAAAATTTCACTTGACACAGGTTAAGACAATGGTAATCATGAAAATTTCAATTCAACATGGAGTCGCCACTAAGGATTTTCACCTTAGTTGTGTAGATGCACTATAAGTAACTTGCCAAGTGTCTATCAATGCTTAATTTCTATAAATCTTAATAGATTCGACCTTCCTTTACCCACATCTATCACTACTGATGCAAATTTAGTGCAATAACCACTAGAAATTGGAAATACTACACAATGAACTTGTAATATTGTATAAATCTTACAAATATTTAACAAAGGATGACATTTAAACAATGTATTTGTACTTAAATTAAACATTAACATATTTGTATGCATTTATTCAAATAGTCCCCAAAAATGGTGCCACTTTGGTGTTGGTATCCAAATTGAATCATCATGAAACTCACGGGATGCTTAGAGATATGAAACATGATATGAGTCATTTGTTTAAATATTCTTTATCACCATTGGAGAAGTGGATAACACCTCACTGAGGGTTTGATCTACCTCACTACTTTAGGTTGTGCCTTCAACCAAGGTGAGAAGACCCATTCTTTAACCCATGTTGGTGAAGGACATCAAGAGATCCTTCTTTGCACAATTTTAATGAGAACCTTGAGGAAATATGATCAATGCAACACAATCTAACTCTCACGAGTTGTCACACTAGAGAGTGGAGATGTTTCTGGACAAAGGTTTGGGTTACTAAAGATAATAATTGAATCCGATTGTCCCTGCATACTTTGGCAATGGAATTTGTTCATTTGTGGATATATAGTACAAATAGGGGTAGTTCATGTAGGATTTATCATTTGAGAAATTTTTTGGTGGGAAGTTAAGTAGGATAAAGTTGATTATACTAGATCTTTGAGAGATTTTACAAAAATTGGAAAAATCACAAACAAAATGCTTCTTTAGAACAACCAAGATATTCCTTCAACTAGAAGGTGTGCATCAATGGAGGCCCAGAGATGCATGGTTTCACACACTCTTCAAGAATTTCAAAACAAAAGGCTCATGCTAAAGAATAAATTAAATGCTAGAAATCCCTGGTTCATCATGCCTAAGATACACTCATAGGCTTACAATTAATCTTTATCAACATAGTGAAAGTAAAGTGATTTTAAATTATTTATTACATTACTAGATGAAGGCTCTTCTCATAATGAAATTGAAAATGCCACAATACTAACACATGGATGAGATCTTGTGTGAATCAGAGATATTTTAACATAATATTGCAATAGGAACAAGAAAAACTATTTAAAAACTTCTAAAAGAAAATTAGACACAATAATGCACATGATCAACATAGAGTCATTCAAGGTTCATTAGATTCATCAACAGGGGAAAGTTTCCTTAATAATCTAAGAGCTTATCAATGGATATACACTTGCAACCACCTTGACGCGATTGAAACCAAAGACACAAAAAATTAAATTGGTCTCTTAGATGGCCTCTCGGGAAAAATGGTTTTCTCTCAAACTTTCTCAGAAAATTTAACCCCCCGACCCTATGCAAGAGTGTTCTCATTCCATTTATACATTTCACTTTCTCACTCATTCAAAAATTTTCCCACCAAAATAAGAATATTTGAGGAATCCTTTGTTTACTACAAGTTTGTTCTAGAAAGTGAATGTTAACAAATTTACATCCAAAGATGCCAAGTGGATAAATTATGAACTGATCATGTTTCTCAAACCCTCAACTATGATTGGGATGCCATATCATAATTTTTTGATAGTATTCTTAATCATTATTTTATTCTATCGTGCAATAAATCCCCTTTTTATAATTCATAGGTGGCTCCATATGGATGGATCTGAAAAGCAATATTTTTCTCCTTTGAGAAAACACCTTGAGAAATGAGTGCCCTAATATGGATACTTGCATTCATGCCTTTGAAATTGCTATCCTCACATGGATTATTCCCATACCTGGGTTGTAAGTCTGAGTCGGAAAAGTACAAAGAGGAACTAGAGGAAACCTCCACGTGTTTCCTCGGCGTAATTATAAAGGTGAAGTCTAGGGGTAGGTTCCCAAATGAGGAAAAACCCTCCACATGTTTCAAAACCCTATAGATTTGCACTGATTACTATAGATCAGAGTATGGGAAGGTCAACAAAATCTTCCACGTGTCTATTCATCATAACTTCAAAATGAACTCTAGACGCAGGACCTCAAATAAGTGCAGGATCTCCATGTGTCCTGGGCCCAAGAAATTTGCCTCATCCTTTGAAAAAGTCTCAATATAAAGAAGAGATAGAAAAATCCTCCACATGTCTCTTGAACGCACTTTTGATATGGTGTCGAAACACAAAGACAACAAACAAGCATGGGCTCACCACGTGTCTTAGCTTGGAAAAGTTGTTGAAATAGTTTAAGGACCAAAGGAAGGTGCCACATGCCTAGGGTCTGAGAAAGTGTCCTTGGCCATTTAAAAGTATAAGTATGGGTAGGGCCAAAAAAATCTCCACACATCTCTCCCATCACTCTTTCAAAAGTAAAAATCGGGGCGGGTCCCCAAATAGGCGCAAACCCTCCATGTGTCTAGAACACGATAGAGTTACATCCACTACTAGAAAAAATTAGGTATGGGTAGAGCCAACGGAAATTGCCACATGTCCCTTCAACACTCTTTTTGTATGAGGCTCAAAAGAAGGACTCCCAAATAAGTGCGGGCCTTCCATGTGTCTAGGGTCTGAAAATGTTTCACCGACCATTTTGAGAAGTCTAAACAAGGGTAGAGCCAATGGAAACCACTACATGTTCCTTTGGCACAAATCCAAAAGTAAGACCTAGAAGTGGATCCTAAAATAAGTGCAAGCCCTCACATGTCCAAAACTTGAAAGAGTTACATTCACCACTGAAAAAGTTGAAGTATGGGCAAAGCCAACGGAAACCTCCACATGTCCCTTCAGCGTTCTTTTGGCATGAGGCTCAAAATAAGGACTCCCAAACAAGCGTAGACCTTCCACGTGTCTTGGGTTCGATAAAGTTACACTAGACACTTGAAAAGTCTAGATATAAAGAGGATCAGTGGAATCCTCCATGTGTCTCCTTGGAAAAACTCTAAAGGTAGGATACAAGGTGGATCCTTAAGAAAGAAAAGACCCTCCACATGTCCAGTAAATCTGATAGAAATGCTTCATGTTGAAAAATTCTAAGTATGGGAAGAGTGAGTGGAAATATCCATGTGTTTCCCTGTTTCTTTCAAAATTAAAATTTAGGGGCATGTCCCCAAATAGGAGTGGGCCCTAAATGTGTGCTAGGCCTAAGAAATTATCTTCATCTATTTGAGAAGTCTTAGTATAAATAGGAGCCAGCGGAATCCTCCATGTGTCTCCTTGGAACAACTACAAAGGTAGGACCTAGAGGTGGATCCTCAAATGAGTGCAGGACCTCCACATGTCCTCTTGCGGGTCTTAGGAATTTACCTTATACTTTCACACCCTTCACCTTCCTACATTTAAATATACCGGCCATCCTATATCCAATTGGAAAAGACCACATTTCCATGGATGTTGGGATAAGGTTTACAGAGAAAGAACAATCGTGAAAGATGCCCAACAACAAAAAAATTTCCCACAGAGAGAAGAATGTAAATAATACCAAGACCCAATGTGATTCATAACCCAAGGAAAGGACTAACAATGAAAAAAATGAGGGAGAAATATTTCATGCATCCATATAGGGAGACTAAAAATACATCTTAACCATGCAGATTGAAAATTTTTTGACAAACAGGGCAAGATTAAATTGAGCACTAACACTAGGAACACATTAAAATCTTAAACACTTATCCCAAAAGTTACGGAATTTTTTTTTTTAAGTTAAAAGGTTACAAGGGTATCAACCCCTAGTGTACATTAAATTATATTTTCACCAATAATCTCTACTTTACAAAGGATGGACCAGGTCTAAGTTAAATGATTAAATATTCTTAATTTATCTCTAAGGTCAAATAATTAACATTCAACTAGGAAGGTGCCATAATTTAATTTACTTGGTTAAATGTTTTTCTCCTCCTTAATTAACATTTACACCCTAAAAGATTTACCTTATACTTAGTTACTTTAGTTCCATAATCTTAATAAATTAAATGTCCATTTCATTAATTTTCTATAACATACTAGAAACTAAGTTAATGACCTTGCTCACTAAGGTGATTAAATGGCCCCACTCACCCATCTACACATACCTTTAAATTATTTAAAACATCTATAAAATTCATTCCTACCAGAAATTGTAGGGTTGATTCTCAACCCTTGGATCAAATCAATTGAGGCCACTAGATCCTAGGGTTCCAAAACTAATCTAAAAATCCTTATGAATTTCTATTAATTCCTTTTCTTTACCCTAGTCTCCTCATTTGGTCTATTTTTTTGTTTAATTTGTAGGTTGGAGCAATGGAAGCCATGGGAGCAAGGAAGGAAGAAACTATGGAGGAATTTACAAAATCAAGCTTAGTTTAGTCTAGGTTTTAGATTTATCATTGTAATTTATTTCATTCAAGGATTGAAGGTGTTTTCCACTCCAAATCTAGATTTATTAAAATTATTTGTATTTTGAGTTTTCTATTTGGGGAAAACCCTACTTCCATTAATATATATGAGATTTAACACTTTTTAATTATCCATTTGAAGTTTTTACTTTCTTGAACAATGTATTTTAACTATCATTTGTTTGCTAGAGGTTTCCTCTTAATTTTTACAATCTTAAATTTCTATTTAGACCAAGTTAAAATTTACAGAGTGTGGATTTATGTTTTCCATCGTTAGTGACAGAACCACCACCCAAAATTAGCAAGTAGCGGTCTTGGGACCGCCACCTTACTTGAGCATTTTCTGAGACTACTCTTAAGACCTTACCGAGTAGTGGTTATAAGATCGCTGCTTGCATAGGGTGGAAATCCTTTTCCTTAGAAACATAACCTTCAAAACTAAAATATTTCAAAAAAAAAGACACTAGAGGGTTTTAAAATTCATTCTGAACTTAGTTTTATGTGCCTAAAGTTTCCAGTTGTAATTTAATTCATCTTTTCATTCCATAGTAAAATTTATCATTTTAATCATTTCCTATTTCAATAGTAATAACAACAACTACAAGATCACTTTCATTTTTTTCAACAAACTTTCTTTCAAATCCAAAAGTAGAAAAGAAACTAAATCTACTTCTAATATTGTTGTTTTTCCTTACTACCAAATGCATTATTTCAACAAAATAATTTACTTAACATTTATAGCATCTTTACATTTCAACTTCAATCATTTGTTCAAATAGCCACTAACAACTTTGTTGCACATTCAAGGTTTCCAAACATACACTACTAGTATTTTACAATTTCTATATTCTTTCTTTCCTTTTCACAATATTATAACTTCAACAATGATAATGAACTTTCTTTTCCCCAATACAACTTATAACTAAACTTTTAAACATGATTTCCATTGATTCATTTCTTTACATACTATGATTTGAGAGAAGAAAATTTACAATTCCTCAATGATCTTCCTTCAAATAATAATCCAACTTACAATGCAACAATTCTTTTTAAAATATAGTATTACAAGTCTTCCACCTTAAGTGGGAATAACAAGAAAGTTTTCTCACAAGGAAAGATTTCTTTTGGACATCAACAAAGGATCCAAGTTTCACATCACCAACAAGAGCTCCACCATGCTTCACTTGATCAACAATGAAAAATGGGGGAGAGGAAACACTCTCCACCAAACCAATAATCCAATGAGGAGAAGAAGCTATCCTCCTCATTGGCCCCTGAGCCCCAACCAAAATGCAATGAAAGATGGATCCAACTCATGGCAACAAAACAAACTTCCACATCACAATACAAGGATTTCACAACCATACCAAAACATAATCAAATCAAACTACAATCACAAGAAGGAAACCAACAAAATATACAAGGCTTCAAAATGTAAAGCCAAAGGAGCAGGATCTATGGGGAGGTAACTTATGCCTCCCAATGGGAATTAGGTTCCCACCTTAAAACCCTCCAATATACATCTCAAAAACCCCTACATAACTCTTATGCCTCCCTTAAGATCCTCTTATGCCTCCCACATTCTCTTATGCCTCCCTCCTATCTCTTATGTCTCCCTCATAAAAAAACCAAGTAAGAAAAGAAAGCATTTCTTGTCCAAGGTTGGGCACCCAACCCAACTCCCTCCAAAACATGAAATAAATTCTTATGCCTCCCTACATGTAAGATCCCATAGTCCCCTCCTACACCACACTTAGGAAATCTACCCAAGCACCCATCAAGCATACCAAAACACTCAAAAACATACACATATACACAATATAAAAGAAACCATTTAACAAGAGTGTAGCTCCTACCTTTCCATGGTAGAGCTTGATTTAAGAGTCACACACCAAATTCCTTCAAGCCAAAACTTTCACCAATAAGCTCCAACAAAATCCACAAGCACTCCAAAATCCTCTAACTCCAAAAATGCAAGAGCACAAAATAAATAAAGTAACCCCCAAACAAGAAAAAGAACTTGAATAAATAGAAAAGGAAGAGAGGAGGGTGAGGTGGCTCCATGTATGATGCCACATCACTCATCCTAAACTATACTTCACAAGTCATACCTATACCCCAATGCACAATAAATTGGTGGGTGAGAGGAATGAAAACCTCTTACACACACAAACAAACCCCACCCCCAAAGGACAAACTATAAAACCCATGTAAGAAAAGTGCAATAAATGTCACTTTTTGACTTTAAAAACACACAATGGGGTCTATTTTTGACCCCCAATCCATAGGTAGGGTTGGTATAGAAATTTAAGAGGCGTGGGACATGTTTAACTTTTCCCACAAGCCTCCAAAATTGGCCCTTAAGGCCAAATCCGAATTTCCATGAGGAGGTAGAGTGTACAACACTCAAGGTCACAAGAACTCAACTTACAACACATAACCAAAGAGCCATCTAATGTAATAAATGACCTCTTTTTGTCACATCTATAATTAGTTTAGTTACATGGTTAATTAACTTAATTAATACACTTAAACCAATTAATGATAAAAAGGAAATACACCACAATCTAAATAATTAATACAAGGAAAATACATCACTATAAAATCACATACTAAAATTAAATAAAGGAAACTAAATAAAAAAACAACACACAAACCCCTTGGTCACAATTGGAGGTAATCCCCCATGGGGACCCCTAACAACAATTCAAACACACACACAACAAAATACATGTTTCATGGTGACCATTGTTGAATTCATCTAGCATTCCAATGTGGTTGGTCTCAATCCCCCATTTTTTGTTGTGATATGTTTACCTGCAAAACACATAATACCTCCTTCGGCCTCATGGCTACATCAAAACATCCAAGATAAAATATACAATATAAATCCACAATCATCTACATGTGAATTAAATCATCATCTAGGAAAGTAACGTTATCATTTACAATTTCTAACAACATCTTGATTCTACATTTCATCAATATCAATAGGATCACAAGATTAGTTCAAATATTATGGCCTACTCAATATGAAGAAAACATCGAATGTCAGAATATATAACCATGTCAACAACATATCATCATCCATATAAAATGTCTCTAAGAATCCACACACACATCATACTATAAATCAAAATTAATCAATAGTCTCAGTATCTCTATCATCTAACATCGTGCTAAGTCAAAATGATACAAAATATCCATAAGTATAGTCAAAAGTATCGAAATCAACAGTAATAAGTGTCGAAGGGAAGTGGGAACTACACAACCAAATGTGTAAAACTCATGGATTTAAAAGAAATTGGGTTTCCTAATAGTTGAATTAAAAAAAAACAAGTAAATGATTTTATTAAATAACAAAATAGATCCATGGAAGGATCTCTACATTTAACAATGGGCAACATTACAATGGAAAATATTTACAACTAATATCAAGAGAAATTTTGTCATGGTTTTCCTCTTTCTCTTATGGCTCCTCCTCCTCCTCCTCTTCCTAAACATGCAAATAAGAAAAGAACAAATGAGGTTGTTTTGGGGAAAATAGGAATTAAAAGAGAACCATAAGGAAATTTAGGGAAACCTAAATCTAAGGGCTAGGATAGATCCAATCCTATGGCCCAAATTAAACCCTACCTCACTTAAGTGGGAAGGATATTTTGTTGGGAATGTAACTTTTAAATAAAAAGAAAGAACATGGGTAATGGGGTGAATGGGGCCACTTAGTGGCTAGGTAAAACAATTAAACCTTTGAGTTAGAAAATAATATAACCTTGGTACTTGATAACTAATTTAACTAATGGGACTTAGTAGATGTTTTAAAATGTAAATATAACTTAGGAAGTAAATTATAATATTTAATTATTAATTTAATTCCATTATTCATAAGCTTGTGTAGAAATCCCCTAACCAAGAAATTTATTAAGTGTGAAAATGCCTAACCTTGCTAACACTATTAAACAAAAAGAAAATTATTACCGTAAACTTGAGTTTTAATTTTTATTTCTCTTTGTTTGAGGGTAGAAAATTGTGGGCATTAAAGCAACCCTTATGTGCAAAAATAAATTATTACTAACATGTATGAAAGATGAAAAGTAAAATATTAGGTGTATACATATACCCCATTGTTTATTACCACAAGTCAACATAGAAAAATATGAGGTGATCAATGGAAAGAAACATTCCCTATCACGAATATCAAAAGTAGATACTAAAAGTAAGAACATAAAGGTATATCTTATATGAAATATACCCACCAATTTGTACCTATTAGTATGGGTTTTCCTATAATGTGCATGTGTAATCAATGTTACAAGAACCATGGAGAAGAAAAAGTGAAAGGAAATGCCATAGAATCATTAGTAAAATAAGACATAAATCACCTAGCTAGGGGCCCTTAAGATGGATGTCTGTCCTAGTGTCATAGAGATCATATAGTTATATGATTTTAAAACTAGGAAAAAAATTAAGATGCCAAAAGTATGCATCTAATTGGTGAAATGAATGATTCGAGATTAGAGTCATAATGCAACAAATGTCACATTTTACAGATTTTGGGAGTAAAAATGACATTCATTAGAAGTGTTATGTTTATCATGACCAAATTTCAATAGAGAAATTTTTTTTTTACATAGTCACTTGGTTTGTATTTTCTTATTGCTCTTTTGGAATTGAGAGAAATGAACTCTGGAATTCCAAATTTTGGTGTATTTTAATGACATGGCATGAGTATTAGGTGGTGACGGAGGATGATGAGGCACTGCATGCTAGGGAGTGTGACCATGATTCAGTCGATTGCATTTAATTTTGTTGTGTAGATTAGGTCTTATTTGGTCTTTTTACTTTTTTTAGATTCATCGTTGCTTCATTCTTATTCAAACTTGCATAACCGGGTAGGTTAGGATAAAATACAGAAAGATTTGGGATGGTTTTAAATTTCATTTTGTCAATTTTTATGTGTCAAACTTTAGAAAGTCATGGCCACATTTTGTCCAGATGACATCGGCCCCTTTGTAACAAGAGGGTTGATGGTGTCGAGGAGGGGGTAAAATGTTGTTAGTGGTCAATGGCATAAGAAAATATTTTCTATGGGTTGATGACATTAGCAAGAGGGAAGATGGTGTAGGAAATTTTATAGGCAGAGGCTTTAAATTTTGATTTTTTTATCAAGAATTGATTTTACATATTTCTAATGCTTTTTTTTAATCATTTTTTACACATAGGAAGAACATAGTATCTTCTTATGGTGGAGTTTGGATGTATCATGGATCACTAATTTAATTTTATCACTGAGCGAGGTAGAGGTGACCCAATTATAGTGTTGGGGATTTAGGGGCTTCATGCAGATTCCTAGGATACCATTGGATTTGGATCTATTACAAATGTTCTTAGCCACATGGGAGACTAGATCTAACACTTTTGGTGGTGGATAGGATAGTGATGAAGGAGTAGGTACTAACCTTGGAGGATGTTCATGGTATTTTTGGTTATCCATTGGAGGCATGCATATTTATTGAAATATGAGTGTTAGCAGTATAGGCTACTTGGAGCAGGGCATATGATGAGACTATGTTATGTGTTTGACTCACACTATGTAATATATAGGACTTTCTGATATATATAAAGTAGTTATGTAGATGTTTTGTGGTACAGATAGTGTGTTATAAGGAAGATGGAACAATCATATTGTTTTTTATAGTAGTATGAAGATATTTTGTAGATCATGGGGTATTAATTCAGTGGGGAACTACCATACGGATTTAGTTAGTACATAATTTGTACACGGATAGGCGTAAAGGTTATAGGGTCATGGGACCCATCATATTATTGAACGGTTAGAAATATGAGAGGTTACCGATGTATCTATTGATAGGGACACCATTAGATGTACTGGTGGATGCCCCAAAAATAATTCAATGGGAAACATGGTTGTTAGTGATCATTAAGAGAAGTCCAGCTAATAGAACATGTGTGTCTCGGATTATGTTAGATGGCATCCCTACGTATCTTTGGGGAAACAATCTGAGCATGGGGGGAACACCAATTTTATTTGGGGAAACAAGGCCTTTCCAGATGTATCTTTTTAGGAGTTTCCTTAGGGATATTGGTAAGCACTTGGAAATTTTTATTTGGCATGAGGCCCTACCCCTTTGACAACTTTTTTTGTATTATATTATTTTTCTTGGGAAACTACTGCATTCATTAACAACTTGCTTGTCCTCTTCTGAAGGAATTCCCCCATCATACTTTTTAATCATTAATGTTCTTAAGTACTCAAAATAATTATTAGGAAACTCAAAATCTTATACCATATCAATTTCAAAAGTAAGAGTGGTAGGAAGAGGTAATACCTTATGAATGCAATCCTAGAAATCAACAACAATTTTGAAAGTTATTAGTTCAGTTGAGGTTGATCCCTGGTGTGAACTTGTAGAGAAATCCATCATGCATGCATCATGCATGCATCATCATCTATCTCATCATCATAATCTTCCTCAACTTCTTTGTCTTAATCACATGGGGAATGGGGAAAGAAACATCTATCACACCACTCCATATCATGGACCTCTTCCACAAATAGCAACTCGAAACTAAAGGACTAGGCACCATTCTATTTCCTGGGGTTGGGGTTGTCTATTTCCTAATCCCATAGGTAATTTCCTTAGTCATATAGTCTGTGATCATGTTTGGGATGATTTCCAGGCCTCTCTTGACCATGTGGCTTGTGATGACCTTGGGAACCTTGTCCAATCTCCTTCTCTATTTTGTCATGTTTATAGGATATTTCCTTAACATCTCCGACCAATGTTTTTACAACCTCTTATAGATCCATAGAGTTACTTGACCGAGGCTTCTCTGGATTGATCACTTGATACCTTCCCTCTTAGGAGGTTTACTAACTACTTTGATATTGTTTTCAATCTGAAAGCCATGGTGAAGGCTTGCCTTAAATCTCTTGGGTTTTTGTCCCTTAAATAATAGGAAACACTTTTATCAAAAGCATCAAAATATTTTATTAAACAAGAAACATCACTTGGCCTCAGGATTATAGGTAGCCTATTCAAGGTCTTATTGAACCTAGTTTTGAAGTCATGAACAGATTCATTTTGATTTTTCTTTATATTTTCAAATTTAGATAAAAGGAACCTGGGATTTGTCTTATCCCCATACTACAATCTAAAGGAACTTTTCATTTCAGTCCATGAATCTATTAAATTATCTTGTAAATCCTTGTACAGTCACGTGCATCCTCCTCAAGAGTATGAATAAATTTTTTTATATACACGTCTTCAAACTCAATTTCAAAGTCTTCCATCATATTGACAAAGAGTTTTAAATGCTGGTCACTAGTGATGGCATTATTCCCTTGAAATTTTTGAAACCTATTTCTGACATCTTGTGGCACTATATTAGGGTATCCATTCATACCTCTAAAATCTATAGGTCCAAAAGTGTTGACAAAAAATGGAGTCTAGGTGGAGGTTGGGCCATATTGTTTTGAGGAGGTGATCTTACAAGAGATACAAAATGATGAGGGACAAGGGTCTTTGGAACACAGGAGTATAATTTTCAAAATGAATGTCCTCTAAAGACTCTATTTCATGGAAAACCCTATCAAACTTTGGAAAATATAGGGACAAACTAAGAAGCACACTTATCAGACACAAATGAAGGCCCCTCTCCAGTTGGAGAATTCAGATCTATATGAAAATTACCTGATTCAAAATCACTTGAAGAAGAATGGTAATCCTCAACCATAGGTTGATCACTTTTCACAATGGATAACTCTTTTCTTGATTCCTGATCTCCAACTATTTTCCAAACTCTTTTTCCTTCTGAATTTTCTTTCCCAATTCTGGAAACAACTTTCTGGTAGGGTCTTTAGTGAAGAAAGATCTTCTTCCTTCCATTTTGCAAATATTAGTGACAGATTTCACTTAATATAGGTTAAGGCACTGGTATTTATCAAAATTTAAATCAACACGAGTCACCACTAAGGATTTTCACCTTAGTTGTGAAAATTCACTATAAATGACTTGTCAAATATCTATCAACACTTAATTCCTACAAAGCTTAGCAGATCTAACCTTCCTTTACTAGTATTTATCACTGATGATATAAATTTAGTGCAATAACCACTAGAAACTAGAAATATTGTACATAGAACTTGTAACTTCACACAATTCTTATAAATATCAACACATATGACATTTAAACAACGTATTTTCACTTAGATCATGTAAGAAACATTACCTGAGTTGGTATGTGTACACCTTTATTCAAATAGTCCCTAACAATGGTGCCAATTTGGTGTTGTTGCCGCACAAATAGGTCTTGGAGCTCAAATAATCCTTTTTGATTCAAATACTCCTTAAAAAATGACACCAATATGATGTGTTTTGCCACACAGATAGGTCTTGGAGCTCAAATAATCTTAGACAATTATGCCAATCTAGTGTTGTTGCCACACAAATAGGTCCTCGAGCTCAAATAATCCCAGGAAACGGTGTGAATCTGGTGTTGGTATCCAAATTGATTCTCCCTTGGAAGCCGAGAAACATCACAAATTTAAAAGATACTTAGAGATAAATAAATCATGGTATAAGTCATTCTGTAGTTGGGGAGGGGAATTAGCTGACTCTTTATCACTCAAGTGTTGGAGAAATGGATAGCACCTTCATTAAGGATTTGATCTATCCTCACTACTTTAGGTCGTGCCTTTCAACCAGGGTGAGAGGACCTGTTTTGTAACCTCTTTTGGTGAAGGACATGAAGAGATCCTTCTTTACATTTTCAAGGGAACCTTGAGAAAATATGATCAATACACCACAATTTAACTCTCACGAGTTGTCACTTCTAAAGAATGGAGATATTTTTTGAAAAAGGTTCAAGTTACTAAAGACATTTAAAAAATGTTTACTTATGTATATTTTGGCAGTAGAATTTGTTCATTTGTGGATACACAACACAAATAGGGGTACTTTAGGTAGGATTCATGGTTATTTGAAATTTTTGGTGGGGAATTAAGCAAGATGAAGTTGATTTCACTAGATCTTTGAGAACCTTTACAAAATTGAAAAACTAATAGATAGAATGATTTAATAGCCAAAATATTCCTTCAACTAGAAGGTGTGCGTCAATGGAGGCCTAGATCTGCATAGTTTCACACAATATTTAAGAATTCAACATGAAGGCTCGAGCTAAAGACTCAATTAAACATTAACAACCCCTGGTTCATCATGCCTAAGATACACTCATAGGCTTACAAATAATCTTTATCAACATAGTGGAAGTAAAATGATTTTAAATTGTTTATTTCATTACCAGATGAAAGATCTTCTCATAATGAAATTGTAAATGCCAAAATACTAACACATGGATGAGATCTTGTGTGATTCAGAGAGATTTTAATATAAGATTGCAACAGGAACAAGAAAAACTATTTGAAAGACATTCTAAAATAAAAGTAGACACAATTTTTCCCAAGATCAACATAAATTAATTCAAGATTTATCAGATTCATCAAAGTAGGGAAAGTTTCTTGAACAATCTCTAGAGCTTGTCAATGGTTGTACACTTACAACCATCTTGACGTGATTGAAATCTAAAACACAAGAAATTAATAGGTTTCTCAGATGGTCTCTCAGGAAGATGGGATTTCTCAAATTTTCTCATAAAAATTAAACCCCAACTTTTATAAGAGTATTCTCATTGCATTTATACAATTCAATCACTCACTCATCCCAAATTTTCCCCAAAAAGAAGAATATTCAAGGAATCCTTTGTTTGTTACAAATTTGTCTAGAAAGTGATGTTTAACAAATTTACACCCAAAGTTACCAGGTGGATGAATCATGAACTGATCACATTTCTTAGACCCTCTACTATGACTGGGATGTCATATCATAATTATTTGATAGTCCTTCTAAATCATTCTTTTTTTCGTGTAGGAAATCCCCTTTTTAATCATTTTCAGGTGGCTCCATATGGCCTGATCTGACAAGCAATCCTTTTTACCTCTAAGAAAACACCTTGAGAAATGATTTTCCCTCACATGGATACTTGCATTCATGCACTATGAGTCTAAGTGGGCAAGTGGAAAGAGGATCAGAGAAGCCTCCACATGTTTCCTTAGCACAACTAAACAGGTGAAGTTTAGAGGAAGGTTCCCAAATGAGCATGGGCCCTCCATGTGTTTCAGACCCCTAGAGAGTTGATCAAATTACTTAAAATTTAGAGTATGGGAAGGTCCAGTGGAAGCTTCCATGTGTCTTTTCAATGCAACTTCAAAGATGGAGTCTAGAGGTGGGACCATCAAATGAGAACATCTCACGTGCCTGGGCCCAAGAAAATTTTCTCTCTTCCTTAAAAAAGTCTTAGTATAAAGAGGAGCCAGTGGAAGCCTCCATGTTTCTCTTCAATGCACTTTTGATATGGATCCCAAAAGTAGAGACCCCAAACAAGCATGGGTCCTCTCCACATGTCTCAACCTGAAAAGGTTATTGAAAGAGTTTAGAGACTAGAGGAAGGTACCACGTGCCTAGGGTCTGAGAAAGTTTCCTTGGTTATTGAAAATTCTAAGCAAGGGCAGAGTGAATGGAAACTTCCATGTGTCCCTTTGGCACAACTCCAAGGGTCAAAGCAAGAGGTGGATCTTCAAATAAGTGCAAGCCCCCATGTGTCGAGAACCCAACAGAGATGCATCTGCCGCTGAAAATTCTAAGTATGGATATAGTGAGAGGAACCCTCCATGTGTCCCTTTGGTGCTCTTTTGGCATGAGACTCAAAAGAGGGACTCCCAAACAATGCATTGGCCTTCCACATGTCCTGGGTCTGACAAAGTTACACCAACCATTTGAACAAAAGTCTAAGTATGGGCAAGGCCAGTGGAAACCTCCACGTGTCTCATTGGAGACAACTCCAAAGGTCAAACCAAGGGGTGAATTTTCAAATGAGCATAGGCCCTCCATGGACAAGACTTGAATTGAAGTGGGCATGAGACTCTCAAAATGCCCTAGTGATTAGCCTCTCTACTTTTAACTCTTGATGTGAACCTCGATAGAGTTGTGGATGATTTCATAACTTTGCTCCTTCATACAAAGAAGGTAAAAATCTGAAAAAATTCTCTGGTGACCCGCCTCCCCGCTTGTAACTTGAAAAAGTGCCATGTGTCCCTCTTCAAGGTCAAAGTAAGAATTTTTCCCTATCGCTTCATATTTGTCTAAATAACCAATTAGATACTATCGGGCTGTGGGGATAATTTGGTATTTTTTACAAATGTGACAAAAGTGACAAGTTTCACCAAAATACCCTACTGGGATACATCCAATCAAAAAGATCATGTTTCCATGGATGTTGGGACAAAATTTGACATGGAAAACATGACTATGGAAAAATAGAAGGAAGGGGAAACCCTAATTCATGCCCAAATTACAAATTCTTTCTCATGGAAAGAAATGGAAAACAATATCTAGACTCAATGTGATCCTCAACCAAAGGAAAATAATGACCATGGAAACCAAATGAAGGAAAAATATTTCACGCATCAATACAGGGAGATAGAGAAAAAAGCTTTCAAACCATGCAGACTGAGATGTTTTGAACAAACAAGTGAAATTAAATTGAGCACCAACACTCTCCAATGATTTCCAGCAATGCCACAACCATAATAGCTGCATGGTCCTCTCTAGTGAGATGTAACTCTAGCCAGTACTCTAGAGGTCTATGCTATGGATCTTGATAATCCGGTTATGACTGCTGAGGTTCTACTTGATGAGCTCCTACTAACGATCTCTTGGTGTACCTTGTGTCTGATGGGACCCCTAGAGGAGGCCCCATACTCTAACCCCTATGTCATCAAATCTCAAGGAGGTCTATAAGGTGGGTGGGTCTAATGCTATTACTATCGAGGTGGAAGTTGAGGTGGCCTGAATGAAGACTATACTAAACCCTGTCCACCATGAGGAGGAGGTGACCCCTCGATCTGTTATCCTCAATCTGCTTGATGCGGCTCTTAACTCTATGTCTCTATCTTGTTTCACCTTCCCCATGTCTCCTCTACAATATAGGCCTTCTCCATGGCCTCTGCTAATGTTTTGTGGGAAGTGAATGCACACCACACCACCCAAATCCAAATTCAGGCCCCTGATGAACTTGTGAATCTATACCTGCTCATCCTACATATAGTCGACATACTAGAGTAGGTCTAGAAATCAACTCTCATACTCAGCTACATTCATAGATGTCTGATGGAGATCATGGAACTCGTCTATCCACTTTTGAATAAACCTCCTAGGTAAATACTTGCTCCTGAAACTCATCAAAAATCTCCCACGTAACTATCTCTAAGTCAACATGGAGATTCTACTCCTCAATCCTCCCTAGAACTCCTCCATCCCTCGAAGATGGATTACAACATGAGATTTTATGTTATCTAGTATAAGGAAGAACTTGAAGCATATGCTCAAGCTCACCAAGCCAGCCTCTCTCTTGAAATACACTTGTATCTCCACGATAGTTAGATACTTTTAGCTTTAGGATCTCCCGATGTGGTCTCGTAACATATGATGATAACCCTAGGTCTCTCTGTATTCTCCTCTCTCTTCCTAGGGCTCGAGATCTGTCCCTATATCCTAAAATCCTATCTCCATGTCCCCTCTGTGCTGACTCTACCCTATTTGACTCACACAAGATTTTTCTTCCCTATGCTCCTTGCCATGTCGAGGAGATGCCTGAGCCTCAACCGATGGCTCCATATCTGTTTAGCAAGTCATCCTCCTAAGACCCTCACGCATATAGCGGTATTGACGTCCTAAAGCGTTTGTAAAATATGAGGTAGAATGACCACTACATCCTGATCTAGAGGTGGAAAATCTAGATCTATGTATAAGAACCCCTCATCTAGTCCATGCCTCTACAGAGACCAAGGTGAGAGTTAGTTCATCATTTTAGGTTTTATTTCAGTTCTCTACGTTTACTAAAATATACAATTTTAAGACAAAGTTATTTTCTTGGTTTAGTATTGTGATACGTTTAATATTGTAATAGGTTTAAATTTTGTGTCTAATGTTTTTCTGTGTGCCCAAGGGTCCAAGATTTGAACCCACGACTCTGATACCAAGTGTAACACCCACAAAAACACTCTAGGAACATAATAAAACCTAACACTTATCCCGAAAAATCACGGCTAATTTTTTTTTTTAAGTTAAAAGGTTATAAGGGTGTCAACCCCTAGGGTACATTAAATTAAATTTACACCAATAATTTCAACCTTACAATTGATGGACCAGGTCTAGTTAAAATATGAAATATTCTTACTTTAGTTCTAAAGTCAATTAATTAAAAGTCAGTTAGAAGGTTCCCTAATTTAATTTACTTGGTTAAGTGTTTTCCCTTCTTTAATTAATATTCAAACCCGAGATGAATAACCTTATACTTAGTTAATTTAGTTTCATTTTCCTATTATCTTAATGTCCATTTCATTAATTTCCTAAGACATACTAAGAACTAATAATGACTTTGCACCCCAAGGCAATTAAATGGCCCCATTCACCCATCTACACATACCTTTAAAATTTATTTAAAACACTTATGAAATTCATTCCTACGAAACAAAAGTAGGGTTGATCCTCAACCCTTGGATCAATCCAATTGTGGCCACTAGATCCTAGGGTTCAAACTAACCCTAAATATCCTTATGCATTCTTATTAAATCCTTTTCTTACACTATTCTCCTCATTTGGTCTTTATATTTTTGTTAAATTTGTAGGTTGGAGCAAAGGAAGCCATCAGAGCAAGGAAGGGAGAAACTATGGAGGAATCTACCAAAACAAGCTTAGCTTAGTCTAGGTTATAGTTTTATCATTTGTAATTCTTTTCCTTCAAGATTGAAGGGGGTTTTCACTCCAAATTTGGAGTTATTACAAGCTATTTGTATTTTGTGTTCTCTTATTTGGGGTAAACCTACCTCCATTAATATAAAAGAGAAAGAGTTCTTTTAATTTACCATTTTAGATTTATTTGCTTTAAATAATAAGATTTAGCCATTATTTGTTTGTTAGAGATTTCCTCTAAATTTTACAAGCTTAAAAATTGTGTTTTGGCTAAGTTAAAATTTTACATAGGCACGGTTTATGTTTTCTACATTCAGTGATAGAACCACCACCAAAGGAGGCGGTGGTCTTGGGACCATTTACCTACCTGGGTGAAGAATCACGAATCGCCACCTTTCTAGAGAGGTATTGTGAGACCGCCTCTCTGCACAAGGTGAAAACCCTATTTCTTAGAAATAGAACCTTCATTTTTGAGATTTCTCAAAAAATAAAAGTCACTAAAATGTTTAAAAATTCCTCTTGAACTTGGTTTTATATGCCTAGAGTTTCCAGTTGTAGGATTTAATTCCACCTATCCATTTCATAGTTAAAATTACTCATTTTAAATCATTTACTATTTCAAATACTAACAACACAACTACAAGAAACATTTTTATTTTGTTCAACAAATTTCTTTCAATAATGCAAGAAAATAAACAAAATAGTCTAACTTCTTCCTTTACATGATTTTCAATTAACACAATGAAATATACTATTTCTTCATGCAATTTTCCAGCATTCCACAAGAGTGTTTTCAAAATTTTTCCAACAATTTGTTTAGAACAAAGGCAACACACTTTTGTGGAAAATAAATCAACTACAATGAAACAAGATATTTCTCTTTTAAACTTCTTTTCTATTTCAACAAAACTAGCTTTACAAACACAAATCTATTTCTTTTCTCAATACAACTTTCAACTAAAATTTTACACAAGATTTCCATTTTGATTCTTTTCTTTCCATACTACAATCTAAAGAGAAGGGAACTTTTACAACTCTTCAATGAACTTCTTCAAATAATATTACAACTTACAATACAACATTTCCTTTAAACAAAAATACAATATTACAATCTTCCACCTTTAGTGGGAATAACAAGAATGTTTTATCACAAGTAAGGATTTCTTAAGGACACCAAAATGCTCCATGCTTTGCATCACCAACAAGAGAGCTCCACCATGCTTCATTTGATCACAAAAAAAGGTGGGAGAGGAAACACTCTCCACCCAACCAATAATTCCAATGAGGAGAAGAAGCCATCCTCCTCATTGGCCCCTAAGCCCCAACCACATTGCAATGGAAAATGGATCCAACTCATGGAAAGAAAACAAGCTTCCACATCACAATACAAATATTTTACAACCATACCAAAACAAAAACAACTGAAACTACAATCACAAGAAGAACTAACAAAATATACAAGGCTTCAAATTGCAAAAGCCAAAGGAGCAAGATCTATGGGGAGGTCTCTTATGCCTCCTAAAAGGAAATGGGTGCCCACCTTAAAACCCTCCAATAAACATCTCAAAAACCCCTACACACTTTTATGCATCCCTCAAGATCCTCTTATGCCTCCCACATTCACTTATGCCTCCCTCATTCTCGTATACCTCCCTAAAAAAAGGAAGAAATGCAAATATTTCTTGTCAAGGTGGGGCACCCAACTCAAACTCCCTCCAAAGCATGAAATAAACTCTTATGCCTCCCTAAATGTAAGCTCACCATAGTCCCTCCTACACCACACTTAGGAAATCTACCCAAGCACCCAACAAGCATACCAAAACATTCAAACAACATGCACATATATACAAAATAAAAGAAAATCACTAACCAAGAATAAATCTCCTACCTTTCCATGGTAGAGATTGATCCAAGAGTCACACCCAAGCTCCTTCAAACCCCAAACAATCACCAACAAGCTCCAACAATACCACAAGCACTCCAAAATCCTCTAACTCCCAAAATGCAAGAGCACAAGAGAATGAAGTAGCCCCCAAACAAGCAAAATAACTTGAATAAATAGAAAAGGGAGAGAGGAGGGTGAGGTGGCTCCATGTAGGATGCCACATCACTCATCCTCAACTCCACCTCATAATTCAAACCTCAACCCCAATGCATAATAAATTGGTGGGTGAGAGGAATGACAAACCTCTTACACACACAATCCAAGCCCACACCCCCTAAGGAAAACTTAAAGACCATGTAAGAAAAGTGCAACAAATGTCACTTTTTACTTACAAAAGACATAATGGTCTATTTTTGACCCCGTAATCCATAGGTAGGGTTGGTATATAAATGTAAGAGGTGTGGGAAAATTTTAACTTGTCTCACAAGCTTCCAAAATTGTCCCTTAAGGATTTGAATTTCCATGGGAGAGTGTACAACACTCAAGATCCCAAGCACTCAACTTACAACACAAAACCCAAGATCCATCAAGTCTAATAAATGAATTATTTTTTCACATCTATAATTAGTTTAGAACATGATTAATTAACACTTAGACCCATAATGATAAGGGAAAAAAATAGACCAATTTATAAATAATTAATACAAGGAAATTACATTACTAAAAATCACATACTAACATTAAATAAAGGTAACTAAATAAAAGAGAACACATAAACCTCTTGGTCAAAATTAGATGTAATCCCCCACCATGGGGATCCCCTAACCACAATTATAACACACACACACAAAAATTCATGTTGCCATGGTGACCCTTGTTGAATTCACCTAGCATTCCAATGTGGTTGGTCTCTAATCCCCCTTTGTTTGTTGTGAACATATTTACCTTCAAAACACATAATACCTGCTTCGGCCTCATGGATACATCAAAACATCCAAGATAAAATATGCAATATAATCCACAATCATCTACATATGCATCAAATCATCATCTAAGAAATTACGATATCATTTACAATTTCTAACAACATCTCGATTCTACATTTCATCAATATCAATAGGATCACAAAATTAGTTCAATTATCAAGGTCTACTCAATGTGATGAAAATATCACATGTCAGAAATATATATAACCATGTCAACAACATATCATCATCAATATAAAAATGTCTCTAAAAGTCCACACACATCATACTAAGAATCGAAAACCAACAATAGTCTCAGTATCTCTAACATCTACATCATGCTAAGTCAGAATAATACAAAATGTCCATAAGTAGAGTCAATAGTATCGAAATCAATAGTAATAGGTGTTGAAGGGAAGTGGGCACTACACACTATATGGATTTAAATTAGTTTTTCATTGTAAAGTATCTACTTGACAAAATCTGATGCTAAATCAATTATCAGACAAAAAGGTATTACTATTAAATTTTAGAAGTGTGTTTTCACTTGGGCTAAATGCAATTGTTACTAATGGATGTGTAGGATAAATATAGATGTGTAGGCTTATGGTTAAGGCTTAGGTAGTGTATGGTCTAGACCATAAGGAGTGTCAATGTAATATATACCAACTAGCTTATCTTTTGAATTGTGTCTATTAGAAACAATGTACACATTGATAAACCATGTATTTAAATATACTATGATGCCATGATTTTGTTATCAAGACTTTAAATGACATTAGGATTAAATCTCAGAAGTGATACATTTTAGTATATGAGAAGATTCTATTTTTAAATTTTATTAAAATGATAGTAGCTAGAGTTTTGATATTTGCTAAGATGAAATACAGTAATATGCTACACAATATGAGCCTGTGAAATTTCTACCACGAAGGAAAAATTCCCACTGTATAAATGTTTGATGTACCCCACTCTTTTTACAAAGGTTTCCTTATCGGCCTTCTAAAAAGTTTTTCTTATTGGCCTAATGTTTGATGTACCCAACACTCTGAACCTGGAGGCGGGTTTGTCAGTGGATTTTTTCCCTAAGCCTCGAGATATAATGATCCTAAGCCTCATTTTACTTAGCAGACATAATTGGGTTTTTGGATGAATCGAATCTCTTTCAAAAATTGTCTTGTCTTTAACATTACTTTCAAAATCTAATTTTTCTCTTTCAACTAGGTTTTAGTTTAGTCTATGTCTTCTAGGATTTTAATTATTTTTTTGTCTAGATTTCTCACTAAATATAAGGCACAACCTTGTTTTTGTAGAGAGCTAATTTTGAATGTAATATAATTTAATATTTATCCAATATAAACCCTAGGTTAGTCTTCCAAGTAAGCATCCTAGATTCACTCTCATGTTAAGACAACCTAGGGTTGCACTATGTATTAAATTACATACAAGTAAGAATTAGATTGTGAGGGATATTTATAGAATTGTTCTTAAACCATTGTATAAGGAGATCTCAAAGTGCCTCTACTATTCATTTCTAGGTCATTGTCTTGCAAACTTGGAAAACTTTAATTTTGTCAATATATTGAACATCATAGGAGATGCACATTACAATCAACATTGTATTCTTAGTAATGATTCAATCCTCATTAAATGCATAAAATGAAAAAAATAATTGTTGTGTCCATACTCCATCTATTATAATTCAGGATAAGGTAAGATGGATATGTCCATGAAAACTTTAAGTGTACATATTAAATATAAAATGTTCTTAGATCTTTAAATCAAATTTAAAATATGCATTTGAGACACATAAAACAATAAATTAAATTAATCAACTTGGAATAAGGATAGGGGAATAGATCAGGGATGGGGGTTATCAGAACACATTGTAAGGTTCACATGAATAGAGTTTTTAAAGTATTGATTTTTTTTTACCTAGATACTAATTGAATCTTTTTCTTCAATGACATGGATACACGTCCATGTATTGTTTTCTCAAATTTCCTTCCTTTATTAGACATGAATTTTCTACAACAAAACATTTTGTAGAGTCTTCTTACAAATTCTTGTATTTGGGTCACAAATTTTGGCTTTCAAATTATTTGACTAGATTAATTTATGTGTTGTTGTCTATAAAAGGATTCTAAGGAAGCTCTATTTTTATGAAAAATATTTTAATTCCCATCATTTTATTTCATCAATTGAGAGTTTATTTATTTATTTAAATTTTGATTTCTCCTCTTTTTTCATCGACATTTTTGAACTTTACTTTTGAGATTAGATAGAAGTTTAGTTTAGGGATTAAACATCAGAATTTTCCATCAAATGAAATTTACATGGATATCCAAGAAATGTTTCTATAAAGTTGGCCAGATTTGTCAATCTCGAGAAGAGAAAGAAGCAAGTTGAGTAATTGCTCAGAAGTAGCAGAGAGTTGAATCAAGTCCATTAGGCCAATCTTGTATAGTTCTTCATTTTCCTTCTTAATATAAGAGAAAAATGAGCATTATTTTTCCATCCATTTTCCACATATCCTTCATTACATGAAATGGTGTCAAACCAAGTGTATCCAACAAGTACCTATTGGAGAGTAAGTGAAAGACCTCCTCCAATAGAGATTATTAATACAATGTATTCCGATTGCATGTGTTCCATCGTGAGAAGGTGGGTAGAGGGTATAAAAAAATAGATAGAATGGTATGAAAAAACATGTCTTCTGTAAGATTTGAAACAATAAAATATAGTTTTTGGTGTGTGTCAATATGTCTCCAATAAAACTAGTGGCTACCAACATGCCAGAAATATTAGAAGCTATAATTTTGAGGAGAACCATACAAACAAGATTAGATGTTGTTTAAGCAGATAGGAGGAAGGGCATGGCTACATTCAGTTGAACCTTAACGATGATGTATTGCATCGTAGAGCTTCCTGTCATCACTGACAACCTGCTCTATTATTGCATCATTTCAAATAAAAAACAATGTTTTTAGGCTCATGGCTCTAATTGTCTATGATTCAAAAAGTGAAATGTAAGTAAGGATATCTATATGAATGTGTTAATGTGGAATTCGGGTTGTATGCAAAAGTAAATTCTTCCGTAGATCTAATTTTTAAAGGTATTTATAAATTTATTACAGGTGAATCCAAATCATTTAGTGTATTGTTAATCATTATTAACCCTATATTATGGACTTCATGCTTAACTTCCACCAAGCCCAATTCTTCCACCCACACAGGTTTTTATAATTCATAAAAACTCACGAGTAGATGAAAGGAAGGAAATACAACTTACAACAATACCTATAATTGGAAGAGGAATGAAGATAGAAAACTGAAGCGATAAAATAATAGGTGAGGGTAGAGAATAAAGTGCTACAATAATGTAATGGAAAAATTGGCTTACGTAAGATTTGCAGTAGTAAAACTAAGTGTTTTGTGTGTGCAAAGATACCCCAAGAAGAGTAGTGGTTGCCAACATGGCATGAAGATTGGAGGTTGTAAATTTGAAGAGAACTGTGCAATCTAGATTAGATTCTATTGAAGTAATTAAAAGAATAGGTATTATGATTAGAAGATGACAGATATATTGAAGAGGAGCCAAGAGCAGAGAAAGAAGCACATATGCAAGCGCTCTTTAATTTTGACGAGTTTTAAGAGTGCAGGTGGCTCGAACCAAGGTGAAAGGTCTTACAATATTGTGGTGGAAAGAAACACAAAACACAAATAGGTATGGAAAATATTATAAGATATGATTAAATTGTAGCTAAGCTAAGGGAATCTTCGTGGTACCCAAATTTAATCTCCTTCAAAGACCGAGCAGCATCATGGATTTGACATGACACTTAGAGGTAGATAGATAATCATGTATGTTGTTTTGTAGTCGGGGAAGAAATCTATTTGACTCTTTAGCACTTAGGTTTTGATAGGAGTGGGTAGCACCTTAAAAGGATGTGATCTGATCCTAACTATTTTAGGTTGTGCCTTTTAACCAAGGTAAGAGAACTTATTTTGTAACCTCTTTTATTGAAGAATAATGATAAATACTTCTTTTGCGTAAATTTTATAGAGAATACCTTGTGAAAACATGATCAACACACCAAATCTAACTCTCACGAGTTGTCACTTCCAGATCATGGAGATATTTTCACAACAAGGAAAAGGTTACTAAAGACATTTGGGACCTTGATTGCTTTTGCATGTTTTGGTGAATGGGATTATGTATTTGCATACACACATGACAAACAAGGGTAGTATGGGTAGGATTGGTTGTTTATGAATAAATTTTTGGTGGGAGGTGGGGGAGGATGAACTTGATTCACCATATCCATGAGAAATCTTTAAAAATGGAAGTTTAAACCATCAAAATGCCACATAATAGCTAAAATGTTTATTTAACTAGAATATGTGCTTCAATGGAGGCCCAGATTAGCACCTTTTCACACAATCTTTGAGATTCTATCATGAAGGCTTGAGTTAAAAAATCCAAAAAAGCCTCAAGATCTCGAGTCAAATCACAACTAAGGTACACCTGAGGATTATAGACAATCTCCATCAATAGATGAAAGAAAAGTGATTTTAAATCATTTATTCAATCCCAGATGAAAGCTCTTCTTGAGAAATGAAATTACAGATGCCACTAAACTGTCACAAGGATTGAGGCATGTGTGATTGAATCATATTTTAATACAAGATTGTAACAGAAACAAAAAAAACTACTCGCATACATTTAGAAATAAAACAAACACATTTTTCTCAAGACAACACATAATAACTTGAATTTGATTAAATCTATCAGCAAGGGAAAGTTTCTAGAATAGTCTTAGAGCTTGTCAATGGTTGTACACTTGCAACCACCTTGACATGATCAGATTTAATACAAAAGAGATATACAAGCTTCTCAAATGGCTTCTCAAAATGATGGGCTTTGTCAAGATTTTTCTATTAGAAAATTTAGTCCCGACCCCTAACACTCCAACCATTTGCATGATAAATTTGTGCCATTTATAACATTTACAACAAGCCCCTTTCCCCACCCCAAAAATCTAGACCTTGAGTGCTACCAGTGCTTGCCATGATCATGATCATGATTCCCAAAATCAGATCTGTAAAAATGTTGTCAGGTGCTCGAGGGGGCAGATCTCATCGAATATCTCCTACATTCAACTCCTTCCTTTGGTAGATCACTCCTTCAATTTTCCAACCACTTCCACCCCTAATCTATCAAATCTGGCTCCTTACGTGCTTGGGAGAAGAAAAATGGAAAATCTAATCGAGCACGATAGTTAGACCATTTTAATGGTGAAAGACATCTTCCAGATCTCCCCACCAAACTCAGATATCAACATTAACTCCCTTATTCTACCTGGCATGTAGGAAATACCAAGAAATCATGAAGACTCACACTTCTGGCGTGTTTTAGTAAAATGGGGGAAAATTAAATTCAAACTCATAGCTGTTGTTGATCTTCTCCTTTGAATTTGGGTCATCCACGTGGAAGATTCAATTTTTAAAAATAGACCAGGGGTTCCCTGTTTTACAACTTTTTGGAAAAATTGAAAAAAATCACATTTTGGTCCATGCCTCTGCCCTTGGGAAATGAGCTTGACACGTGTCAAGAGGTGGGTCCCAAAGGAGCGTGGATAAATTCTACCATTTGATCCTCTTTTTGGAATTTTTTTTTTCCAAGTTTTCCCGTAGCTCTGCCCTTCCACTTAAAGTTTCCAATGTGGGTCCTAGTGGAACCACACTCCCTTTTATACTTTTAACTCCTTTCCCCACAAAGGGAAATTTTTCCAAATTTCCTCCGAAGGTCCGCACCTTCGCCTTTGATTGCGGAAAGCTTTGACCTTTCCTTCATCGGGCTTGTAGGCCATTTTGATGTTTTCATCCTTTGAATATCAGGGGGTGAAAAATGCCATTACCCCAATGGTACACCTCACCAAATTTTAACTAATCATTTATCGGGCTTGTGGGCCATTTTTGATATCTTAACCCCTTTGAGAAGAAGAGGCAAAAAATCTAAGTTACCCCTGATGGTCTGCTTCCCTGCTCCTTTTGACTTGTCAAACTACCACGTGTCACAATGGCAGATCTTGAGATAGTCCCCAAAACTTAATACCTTGAATGAGTGCGGGTTCGCCAAGTGTCCTAGCCTTGAAAATTTTGTATGAAGGCTCGAAGCTCATCGAGAAGGTGTCAAGTGTCATGCTCTAGGACAGTCTCCTTTGGCAATTTGAAAATTCCAAGCAAAATGCAAAGTGAGCGGAGGCCTCCACGTGTACTCCTGGCACTTCTTTAAAAGACTACGAGCAAGGATGGGATTGCCATGTGTCCCTGTTCTCTACCAAACTATTTGAGTTGCATAAAATTTATCTAAGTCTGAGAAAAGTAGCGGAAACCTCCACATGTCCTCCCAGTGCTACTCTAAGTGCAAACCAAAAAGTAGATCTTCAAACGAGCATTGTTCCTCCACATGGACACATTTTTAAGTTGAGGTGAATCATATATATTTGTAAGTAACTAAATGAGCCGCATCCAACCAAAAGAGGCCACATTCCACGTCGATTAAAGATGTAAATTTGTGGGAGAAACACAAGTCAAATTGTAAAGTACAAATAAATGATCATTTGAGCCAATAATGAAAAATTCTCCAAGGTAAAGAATTTAGAAATGTTATAAGGCTCAAATATGTTCCTTAGAGATACATCCATTCATTTTTCTTCAAGTATTTAGGGCATAAACAATAAGGAAGACAAATCCTGACCATGGAGAATGGAAAATATGGGAGAACTAGAGTTTTTAGATGAACAGAGAATAGGAGACCCAAATTACAAACCATTTATGGAGGAACAAAGAAAAAAGGAACAAACCATGGACCCAGAAGTGATCTACGACCAAGGAATACATTAAAAATGACAAAAAATATTAGCCAGGCAAACACAGGGAAAATGAAAATGACAGAGGCTGTAAATCAATAGATTTTCAAAGGTAAACTGGGGCGAGGCTATTTTGAGCACCAACATCGGCTCCAAATTGGGGATGGGCACTCCTTGTGAGTGCCATAAGAACAAAGTTTGACCAAGTGCAAAAAATATCAATTGGGTAACAGAGTCAATTTAGAGATAAGAGAAACAAAGTCATCTCTCAAAAATGAAATAGAGAAACTAAACCAAAAAGCAGGTCACCGATAACCAAAACAAAAGAAACACAAAAGAAAAGAAACAAACAACAAACTATACACTATGCATAATATTTTTTCCTTGATTCAGGGGAATCAATCCATGAAATGCTTCAAATGCCTACCATTAATAGGAAATTTGAGAAGTTCACCATTTAATTCCTTGAGGAAGAAGGTATGTTCACCAATCTTGATATCAATGGTGTAAGGGCCCATCCACAATGAGTCAAATTTTTCTTTCCTTATCCTCATGTCTTCTATCCCATAGTAGCACAAGATCCCCAACATTGAAGGCCTCGAGAGTGACCTTCTTGTCAAATAACTTCTTCATCCTCTCTCTAAACTTTACATGCCTTTGGTGGGATGCCTCCTCTCTTCATCAAGCTCAACAATCTGGTTAATGCGAGCATCATAAGGACTTACCTCCTGATCCTCCAACTATTGAATGAACTGATATGAAGATAGTTGTATATGAAGGGGTAGCAGGGCTGAGTCCCATATACCAACTCAAATGGACTCTTTCTAGTGACCCTCTTGATAGTGATCCTATCTGCCCAAACAACAAACTTCAACTGTTCACCCCACTTTCTCTTGTTCTGCTCCAATGTTCTTATGATGATCTTCAACAAATTTTTATTACTGGACTCAGCTTGTCCATTTCCTTGGGGATTGTAATTGGAGGCATATGTCAAGTTGATCCCATATTCTTTGCACATTGCCATCAAAGGTTTAACTCTAAAGCTCATGGCATAGTAAGAAACAATCTTGAATAGCACCCCAAACCTGCAGATGATATGGTTCAATGAAAATCCATGACAATTTAGTGTGTTGCTCTTTTGGTGGGGATTGCTTCCACCCACTTGGTGAAATAATCAGTGGCTACAAGAATCCACTTATGGCCAGCACTAGAAGGGTCTGAAATCTCACCAATGAAATCCATTCCCCATTTCTTGAATTGAGATTCAATTGATACATGATGTAAAGGAAGGGATCCTAAAGCTTTCAGTCTTCCAGATAAGCACTGGCAACTCTCACATCTCCTAATGAAAAGAGTTGTATCCTTGAAGAGATTTGGCCACCAATAACCAGCCCTTAGGATCTTGTGTGTTGTGACTCTTGCAGAAAAATGTCCCCCACATACTCCTCCATGGAGATCAAAAATTATCTTGGGGCTTCATCTTCAGTAATGCATCTTAAGAGGACTCCCTCTGGGATCTTCCAAGATAACCCAAAATTAGTAATGACATATTTCTGGGAGGCCAACTTAAAATCTATTTTCTTGTTCTTACTTAAATGCTCAGGGAAGTATAAGTGTCTGAGATAGAAAATTACATCCTTGTACCACTAAAATCTCATCAACCTTTTAAAAAAACACCTGCCCTTTCTTCTTCTACCTCATTTACCTCAATAGTTCTCAACTTTCTCTCAGCCATAAGCTTAGCCAAGCCCAAACCCCTTACCAAATTGGTAGTTTTGATATCCATATCATATTCTTACAACTTGTTCACCCACCCGCATCTTTTGTTTAAGACTTCCATGTCTAACAAGATATCCTTTACCATAGTGTGGGGAACATAAGCATCCACTTTAGAATTTAGAACGTAAGGCATAAAAATTTTTGTTGCTTTTACCAAGGAAAATTCATGTTTTTCCATGATAGTGTACTTTAGCTCAGCCCCCTACAAGGCCTTAGTGAAAAAAGCAATTGGCCTCTCAGCCCCTTCATCATCCTTCTGCAACAGGACAAAGCAATAGTGTTCTCTAAAGCAAAGGAAAATAGTTGGAAAGGCTTCTTATATCTGGAGTCTGCGAACATGTGCATGCTTTAGTGCCTCTTTGATCCCATTGACAGATTGAATTATAACCTCCTCGATTTGATGACCTAGTCTTCTTTAATAGAAGTGATTGGAATGGTCAACTCAAAAAAGTTTAATATGAATCTTCTAATGAAGTTTATCTACCCAAAGGCCTGAATTTACTTCTTGGTTCTTGAGATTGGGACCTTCACGATGGCCTCTACTCTTTCTGGATCAATCATCACTCCTTCTTGTGACACAATGTTACCAAGCAACTTTTCCTTCTACACTCTAAAATGGCATTTCTTTGGGTTGATTGAGATGCCATATTCTCTACATCTTATCAAAGCATCTTCTCCAAGTGTAGCAAGTGGTCACTTCTCTTTCTAGAAAACACAGTCACATCATCCTGGTAGACAATAATAAACTCATTGATGTAACCAAAAAGAAACATCCATTGCTCTTTGAAAGGTGGCTCCAACATTCATCAAACCAAAGGGCATCCTGACATACACATATGTTCCCCAAGGAGTAGTAAAGGCTATCTTGATCCTTTCTTATTCCTTCACCACAACTTGGTTATAACTAGAGAAACCATCCAAGGTGGAAAGCAACTCAAAACTAATCACTAACTACAACATGTTCTCCATATTTGGTAAAGGATAATTATCCTTCATTGATGCTCTATTCAGATTCCTAATATCTACACACAACTCGATATCACCATTCTTCTTTCTTAGTGGCACTAGGTTTGCAACCCAAGAAGAATATCTAGTGGGCTAAATAATCCCTCCATCTCTCAGCTTCTTCAGTTCCTCTTGCATCTTGAGAGATAAGAGTGGGTTGATTGGCCTTTGTTTCTGCCTGAATGGATTTGCATTAGACTCCAAGGGAATCTCATGCTAAAATAGGTCCTCTCTATAGGATTTTAGTTTAGAATAGTTCAAAGCCATGCAATCTTTGTATTTTTTCAACACAAGATGTATGACTACTTCTCCTCCTTGTTGAGATTATTGCCTAACCAAATTTTCCTTGGCTTATCCTTTTACCAAGATCATTCTCCTCAACATCCCTCGAGGCTACTATGCATCTATTAACAATGCGATCAACATTATCAAAATTAGACTCAAGAGAAACCAACCCTCTAGGAATGGTATTGTTCTTTAGCTGGATGATGCCCTTACCAAACAAGGTTTCTTTTCCTTCTATTGTACATACCATTGGTTCCAAATCAATGCATTGATCAGAAAAATCTCCCTTATTCTACAGAAATTCTCTGATCTGAGCATCATCATCAAAAACCTACTAATTTTTAATGTTTTCAAGGAAAAAAGGTCTTGCCAATACCTCAACATCATATTCACAATATGATGACATTGTAAAATTGTTAAAATGAGACACAACACTACAATCTTGTCTGCCAAGTCATTGAATTTCCTATCATGATGCACTATCTTGTATGAATCAAACATCTCAATAAGATCCCAAACTACATGTTTATACTATTTCATTCACTGATTCTTTGTGGCATATAGTTTTCTGACTTGTTTTACAATTAATTCTGAGTCTCCTTTGACAATGATGTCCTTGATACCATATTTCCAAGCAATTCTTAAACCTAGCAACAATGCCTCATACTCAGCAATGTTGTTAGTGCACTTAAAGTTTAGTTTGAAGGAAAAAAAATTTCTGACCTGGAGAAAGTAGAACAACACTAGCACCATTACCAAACTTGGAGCAAGCTCCATCAAATAATAGAGTCCAAGGATAGCCCGCTTGTTCAAGACACATGCATTCTTCAATCTTGTGATTCTTTCCATCGAAAATCCCAAAAAAGTTAGCATTAACATTTGTGTACAATACTTCATAGGATGCATTGTTGGGATCCCCAATAGGATGTAACATTTTCTTTTTTCATACAACCTGACAAGGCTTCCTTCAATTGGAATGGTGGCATAGGACATATCCATTTGGACACTCCCACAAACACTAGCAACCCATTTTATTGACATTAGCATGTCCCACTTAGCTGGGAAGTGAGCATTGACAACATCAAGTTTTAAATTTTTACCTGGGTAAGCTGCAAGCTGCACCACCAAACCCTTCACACATCCCACTACTGGCACTTCTCTGGAATCCATGGCAGTGCACTTCCCATATGCTGTTGTCACTTTGATATTCAGCTCATTCATGACTTCAGAGGCATGACATTACATGATGCCCTGAGTCAAACATGTAGTTGTGTAGCAATTTGTCCTTAATGATCAAAGTGGTGAAGAATGGATCCACATTCAGCTGAGAGTCCACAAAGGATGTCCCCAAATAAACCTCAAGTGGTTCACCTAGTTCCTCCAATGCTGGTGGTGTTTCTAATTCTTGAATGATTGGAGGAGTCTCCACAATATTTATGATTCCGCCTAGGGTAGTCTTCTCTTCTTTCAAACCCAAGTATTCAATGCTTTCTTTTATGCTCAAGAATCCTACTCAACAATTGGAGAGAGACACTTTTATTTGACTTAAAACTTGGGTAATATCATATGGGACATTCCTTGGCAAGGCAGTATTGGAAGGAAAGTTAACACACTCATTAGGTGGTACATGATTTTTGACATCTTAGGCATGAGTAGGGGTATGATTTTGTTTTGAAACTACAGGATCTTGAGAGATGCATCTTTCTTAGGGGCCTCTTTAGTAATGTTTGAAAGTAAGGGATATTTTGGCTTGGCTTGAGGCCCTGTCCCTTTGACAACCTTGCTTGTTGTGTTACATCCCTTATATTGAGCAACAACAAGATTCATCAAGAATCGTCTATCCTCCTTAGATGTATTTCCTCCATCATACTTATTTATCATTAAAGCCCTTAAATATTCAAACTAATTATTGGGTAATTCAAAAGCTTGCACAATATGTACTTCTAAACTATGAGAGGAGGAAGAATAGGTACCCTATGAATGCAGTCCCAAAAAGTGGCAGCAGTCCAGGCACTTATCACCTCAGTTGAAGTTACCCTTTGTTCTGAGCTTGTGGAGCAACCCATCATGTAGACATCATCATCATTATCATCATCATCTTATTCTTCTTGTTGATATTCTTCACAAGGAGAATGAGGCATGAAACATTTGTCACACCAATCAATGATAGTTGTTTCCTCCACAACAATAACCCATCCAACCAAAGGGTCAGGCACCATTTTGTTTTCCCTGCATTGGAGCTTCCTATTTCCAAATCCAATAGGTCCTTTGTGTCTATCATAATATCTTTGTGATTTGTAAACATGTCTTGGCCTTGTTGCTTGTGTTAACTTTGTGAGCTCTTCCCAATTACCTTCTCATCCCGACTAGTTTGTAGGAAATTTCTTTGTGAGACCCCGCCAAAATTTTCACAACGTCCTCCAAATTAGCATCCTTACTTGTCTCGAGGTTTTTTGGGTTAACTAACGTTACACCCTCCATTTTTGGAGGCTTTACAATATCCTTGATGTTGTTCTCTATTTGTAGAGCCATGGTGAAGCCTACCTTATATTTGAGGGTTCTTGTCTCTTAACTAATATGCAACCTTTTTATCAAATGCATCAGAATATTTGATCAAACATGATTCATCACATGGCCTTATCCTAACAAGTAATATCCTCAAGGTATTATTAAACCTTGTGTTGAAATCATGTACTGACTCATTAGGAATCTTTTTGATGTTTTCAAATTCTATCAAAAGAAACCTACAGTAAGTTCTATCACCATACTATGATCTAAATGCATTTCTCATCTCAGTCCAAGAATCAATAGAGTTATCTAGAAAAGCTTTATACTAGTCCCTAGCATCTTCCTCCGAAGTATGGATAAATAATTTGATATATACATCTTCATGTTCAATCTCAAAGTCTTCCATCATATTGATAAAACATTTAGATATTGATCACCACTTATAGCATTGTTTCTTTGGAACTTTGGAATTTTGTTTCCTACATCTTGAGGTACTACATTTGGATAACCAACCATTCCCACAAAATTTATAGGTCTAAAGGTGTTTACAACAAAAGGGGGTCTGGGTGGGGGCTGGGCCATGTTGGTTTGAGAAGGTGATCCTGGAGGGGTGACAAATTGATAAGCTGCATAAGGTATTTGGAACACAAGAGTATAATTTTGAAAATAGGCATCCCCAAAGGCTTTGTTTCTTGTAAATCCCTCTCAACCTCGAAAAGATAGGTAAAAATGTGAAACAAACCTTTCAAAATCAAATGAAGTCCTGTCTCCAGCTAGAGAATTCAATTCCATAAAGAGGCTACCTGATTCAGAGTCACTTGAATTGCAGTCTTCAATAATAGGCTGATCACTGTCATTAATGGAGATCCCTCGCCTTGTCTGTTGATTCTCCACAACTCTACAGGATTTTCTTCCTTCTGATTTAGTTTCTCCTAGCTCTAGAAATAGTGTCCTAGTAGGATCTTGAGCAAAGAAAGATCTTCTTCCTTCCATCTTTGCAAATTTTGGTAACAAATCTCACTTGCAGACTTTAAGACATTGGTACTCATTAAGAATCGATCTACAGGAGTCACCACTAAGGATTTCTACCTTAATGGTACAAATGCACTAAATATGATCTCGTTAAAGGGCTATTAACACTAGAAACTTGAAATTTAAAGATTTTTGGCCTTTCTCTACCTAGGTTTATCAAATGAAATCTATTGCACTAGGTGTGAAAATTGAAAGAACTTCACACAAAGACTAGGGTCTAAGTATAAACTATATTCCCCGAAAATGATGCCAAAAGCATGTTGGTACCCAAATTTAATCTCCTTCAAAGACCGAGAAACATCATGTATTTGAAAAAACACTCAAAGGTAGATAGATAATCATGTATGTCATTTTGTAGCTGGGGAAGCAATCTATTTTACTCTTTAGCACTTAGGCTTTGACAGGAGTGGGTAGCACCTTAAAAGGATGTGATCTGATCCTAACTATTTTAGGTTTTCCTTTCAACCAAGGTAAGAGAACCTATTTTGTAACCTCTATTATTGAAGAATAATGATAAATCATTATTTTTCATTAATTTTATAAAGAAGACCACAGGAAAACATGATCAACACACCAAATTTGACTCTCACGAGTTATCACTTCCACATCATGGAGATATTTTCACAACAAGGAAAAGGTTACTAAAGACATTTAGGACCCCGATTGCTTCTTCACGTTTTGGCAATGGGGATTATGCATTAGCATAATAACATTATAAATAGGGGTATTATGGGTAGGATTCACTATTTTGAAAACCCCACCTCCCTCCTTTTAATATTATTCAACGCACATTTGCACCCACTTAAAATCTCTATCTTTATGTTGAAATATTTTCAATTTGTAGAGAATGCTACCCAAGAATGCAAATAAAATCCACCCTTCGTAGAGTTAGTTGTTGTAGATGCACAAATGAAAAAAAGGGCCACTGATTTTTTTTCTTAGAATAATATGGACCCCAGCCCCAAACACCTAGAATTAGAAAATCTAACTCAAGTTGAAGAAATGTTTATTGCTAGAGTTGCCCCACTATTAAAAGTGACACATGCCCGTGGAGGCCAATACATGTACACCTTCCATCCACACCATTAGTTTCCCCCAATACATAACCTCGATACTACGCTATTTACCTCGTCACCAAAAACCTAGACATTCTAATCCTTAAAATATTAGGTGTGGAAGGAAAATCATATGAGTGCTATGTCAGCAGGAAAAGAGTCCAAAATTCCCTTTTATACAAAATTCTACATGACCCATACTATAGTGACGTCCTTGTAGATGAAGCCACACTTGCAAGTTTGCCAATACCCATAACTAATATCTTCAACAACCTACCACATATACTTGAGGAAGCCACTTCACCAAGCCCCCCATTACCTGAAGCACCACAACCTGACCCCACACCCTTGGAATCCACCCTTGCAAAATCATTTGTTGCAAGACTCCCACCTTCTCATATAGAGATTACCCAAATTAGATATTTCTCCCTAACCACTCCAACTACCAATCCACCATCAATTGAATGGCCCCAAATAAGTTCAACTCCCATCAACAAATATTCGATAGAGGGATTATTCTCTATGGCCTTTCCAACTCTGTTCCCATCAGGAACAACTATGTTTCACCAAGGGCGGCCCATAGAAATTGAAATGCATGAATATGCTCTTCATCTACTATGTTACCATGAAAACGATTTGGCAGCCATCCTCGGTTTGATATTTTTGCTTAACCTTATGATGCGCCATAGAAGCCAAGCCATCTTTGCTATTTTTTTGAAACAAAAAATAGAAGACAATACACCCACAACAATGCAACACATTTACACACTTTTAGAAACCTTACCAGATGAAAAATAGAAAACTACCTCATGTAGTTTACATCGCACCTTAGAGGTACCCTCTCTTTTTAGATATAGTGCAAAAAAAAACTTTCCGACATGATATGCCAAATAGGGACACCCAACATAATTTTTACCCTTAGTGTTGCCAATACTAAATGGCCAATCTTGCATCACCTCATTCCAGGCCCTTTCCTTGTCACACCTTCTGCACGAGAAAAATGGATAAACCATAACATCATTGCATATCCGCACTTGATAGCAACATACATGGCTGCAAGATTCGTAATCTTCCATGAAGAAATCCTAGAAAAACACTTACACACATAAGACTTCTGGTACAGGTGAGGCCATCTACCTTTTAAACCTAAGGAAATCGCCATTACAAATTCTTTTCTCCAACATGTTTCATGCTAACATTTACTATATCAGGTTTGAATGGCAACATAGAGGTTCCGCATATATTCATGGTTTCATATGGCTCACTGACACTCCCAATATGGACACATTAGATCAAGGACTTCATGTTGTTTACATTACAAAATCATTCTCTCGACAACCAAGTTATAGCTTGGAGTTTGTTGGTACCCAAATTTAATCTCCTTCAAAGGGTTAGTAGCATCATGGATTTAATAGGAAAATCAGAGGTAGATAGATGATTATGTATGTCGCTTTACAGCTGTGGAAGCAATCTATCTCGACTTTTAGCACTCAAAGCTTTGAAAAGGGGTGGGAAGCACCTTAAGAGGATTTGATCTATCATCACTATTTTAGGTTGTGACTTTCAACCAAGGTAAGAGAACACTTTTGGAGCATGATGTTTATCGAGGAGATGGATATGTCCTTCCTAATGAATTTTTTAGGAGACCTTGGAGAAAATATGATCAATGCAACAAAATCTAACTCTCATGAGTTGTCACTCTAGATAGTGAAGATATTTTGGGCAAGATTCAGGCTACTAAAGACATTTGAAATCCTAATTGTTTCTGCATGCTTTTGTAATGGAAATTATGCTTTCATGCACACATAGGACAAACAAGGTAGAATGGGTAGGACTAGTTGTTTTAAATGTAATTTTGGTTGGAGGTGAGGCAAAATGAAATTGATTTGCTAGATCTCTAACAACTCTTACAAAATGGAAAGTCTAATCAACAGAATGCTTCAGAATAGCTAAAATGTTCCTTTAACCAGAATATGTGCTTCAATGGAGGCCCAGATTAGCACCTTTTCACACAATCTATGAGATTTTAACACGAAGGCTCGAGTTAGAAAACCCAAAAAGTATTGAGATCCAAACCCAATCATGCCTGAGGTACACCCAGAGGCTTACAGACAATCTCTATCAACAAATGAAAGAAAAGTGATTTTAAATCATTTATTTCATCCCTAGATGAAAGCTCTTCTAGGAAATGAAATTGCAAATGTGTTGTCCACTCAAAATTCCCGCTTCACGATGAAAGTAAAAATTTCAAAATTTTGAGTTTAAGTGTTTTTTCTCAAGTTCCTAGGTCGTGAAATTGAGAAAATATGTGTTTTTGGGTCATTTTGTGTGATTTTCGAGACTGGTTTGAACTTTTTTTCCCAACTGTCCCAATTTAAAAGTGCGTCTCGTTCCCGATCGGCTGAAATCCCCGAAGTTGTTCCTTTTTCAGCCCGTCGGATTTTTTCGTCCCAAGTGCCCCAAATGGAATTGTGCAAGTCGTTCCATTTTCAAAGCCGAAACTCCGAACAGCTTACTTCGCACTTTCGTGTTCCAAATGTCCCAAATCAAATAGTGCAAGTTGTTCCATTTTTGCCCGAACTCGCCGAGTCACGTACTCTGAACTTTTTATCTCAAAAGTCCCAAGTTCAAACAGCTTTTGTTCAAATTTCGCCGAAACATCCAACCGCGATTTCGCAAGGCGTTTTTGGTCCCAAATGTCCTGTAATGCATTTGTGCGTCTTCTCCCTGCTTCACCCGAATCGGCCGAGCCGCGTGTTTCGCATTCGCATCTCACATGTCCCAAGCGTACCAAGTGTCATTCATGCTTATTTTTCCCGCTCTACCCGAATATCATGCTTATTCAAATTGGTGGGTATGTATTAAATGCGCATTTATGACCTTTCTCTCCTAAACGGCTATATAACGAGCATTTCCCTTTGCATTTTTCGCACTACTTCCATGCTATCTTTTCTCGAACCCTTGCAATCTGAAAACCTACGCGTGTATCCCCTCCCTCCGTAATTCCTTTCCGAGTCCGGTTTGCGCCTCTCGTCCTCCTAAACTACTATCAATATGAACATCAAATTTCGTGTGGATAGGAACAAATTTCTCCACTTGAGTCCTGCTGTTCACAATATTGGGACAAAGAAAGCTCGTCATCTTGATTTCAGTGATTTTGGGCAAGAATGGCGACGCAAACCCTACACCAATGGCGCAGATGATTCACGATAGTGGTTTGGCCTTTTCACCGGCGGTTTCCCAATCTCAGTATAGTGTGCTGACACCGTGCTTTCATGCGGAGCTCACTTCGACCCCGTTTGAGTGAATTGACTAATATACACGGGGAACTCATCGCCAAACTAGATGCTACCACCATTAGCACTGCTCTGAGGATTCCAGAGATGGATAATGCCATAGTCATTTCCCGAGATCAAGCACAGGCCTGTTCGACCAAGACAGTGACAAATATAAGGCACGAGTGGCGAAGTCCTGGCTTAAAAACCCTAGGAAGGAGCTTCTCGTCTGACCAAAACCCTCTTCCGAGCAGATTTCAATGAAGAGTTGTCAGACTTCATAATCTTGCTGGCTCGGGTTATGGGTTTTCCCTCTACCAACGAATTTCACTTCTGGATGTGCCCGCTCATCAGCATGGTGTGCGAAGGAACGCAGAATATCAATTGGGCGAAATCATAAGCATGAATTTGACGGAGCAGCTGTCCAATGTGCAGCAAATGAAGAAGTTCTATATGACTTCGTACCTGATGTATACTCTGGCAGCATCAAGGCAGTGGTTCGGTTTTTCTTATATAGATGCACACAAAGATGATCCAGTATATGCTTACTGTCCGCAGTTCACCCTGGAGACCAGCAATCGTAATTTCAGAAGGGTCAATGATGCTTTCACCATGTACGTGGTCAGACCGCTCGAAGGTGATACTGCTAGGAGATTTTCAGATGAAGCTATGACTCTAATATCGCACTACGGTGCTTACTTCATCCAGTTCAGGAAATTCTCTTATATCAGGCTCGCCGGCTATGAGGGCGCCCCTCTGAGACTGCCCATGTTCTGCAATGATAAGATGGCTTTGATCGAAGTATGCAGGCAGTTAGACAAACTGCACTGAACCTGCAGGGACAAGAAGATTTCTGGCTTGCACTTTCCCATCTCTCTGGGAAACTACACTTGCAAAACAGCCCTGGACGCACAGAACATAGAGAGAGCCCTGGTACCTATCACCGTTCATTTCTTCAAGCCAAGAACCTGCTTTGACTTGAAGAAGTTTATTGAACAGAACATCAAGATAATCTACCATCATAGGGCAGATACAGAAGACTACTGGGCTGACTGTGCAGATGATTTTGAGGCCAGGAGAAGACATTGTGGCAGGTTCTCCCTACAATTGATCCAAGAACTCGGTCTGTACCAAGTTCCTGAAGGTCTCCAGGATGAAAACTCTGATCTATACTCGTATGAGTATGAAAATGTGGTTAAGCACACTCCTTTGGAGGACCTGGATTGGAACAGGAAAGAGAGGGATGATCTGGCTGAGATCCTTGCTCCAGTCTTAGTCAGGACTAAGGTCTGGTTTGATAGGATGGTTCGAGAATTTAGGAGGCATTCAGGAGAATCCTCTTCTAAGGATGCTTCAACACCAAGAAGAGAAGCATCTATTCCAAGGTCAGAAACACCAGTGAAGACCCCTCCTGCCTCATCAATACAAGGACCTGCAGCTTCTACTCCTTCATCCACTCAAGTGTACCAGAAGAAGCTCAAGGAGGTTAAGAAGGAGCCTGTGGAAAGTGACCCTCAAAGAAAGCAGGCAGAGTTGCCTATGGGACCAGAGAACATCATTGTTCTCAGTGAAAGTGAAGAAAGCGAGGTACCAACTCTTGCAAGTGCTCCTGAAGATCCAGCTGATAAAGATAAAGAAATCCAGAGCACTGAGCTTTCAGGTGATGTTGATTCTTCTGCCGCAATTGCCCCAAGTGCCCCACTCACCTCTCAACTTGAGTCAACAGCTGCATGAGACCTTGAGCGTCATGAGCTCTCTGTCTCTTGGTCCCCTTGCTCCTCCTGCTGATTCCTCTTCCTCTTTTGCGTGGGTGCAACCTTTGGTTGACAAAAGGAAGAGGAAATTTTCCTCTCGGAGTTCAGGGTCAAATTTTGATGTTGTCGCAGCCTTGTTGGGCACCACTCCTTCTCGTGCCAAGAAAGCCAGAGCTACCTCTAGAATAGTGTCTGATGCTCAAGGTCAGCAATTCTTGGAGATTGCCAAGCCTTCAACGGATAAATCAGAGCAGGACTTGCAGGTATCTGACTTAGAGCTCTCGAGAATCCCAATGGGAGAGTCTACCCCTGAAGGTGAAATTCACAACCTCCAGCTTGATCCACAAGAGTCATTGGGATGGTAGAGAAAGTGTAACAAACTATTGAACAGTTGGAAGAATAGGCCCAAGTTCTCACAGGTTTCATCAAGTCTCTTTTGTCTAAGGACAAAGTTTTGGACCCTACCCCATTGACTACTCTCCCACCTCCTGTAATTCTAAGCCAAGATGAAGTGCAGAGTATCAAAGATATGCACAAGTATTTTGTCTATGGCAGAGCTATTGAAGCCCTGGTGGATGACATGCTTGTTGCTGGATTAAACTTCATCGATGAAGCTTTCAAACTCCATGAAAAGGTGAGCAATGTGCAACTGAAGCTCTCCTCTACTATTGGAATCATTGATAAAGAGCTCAAACTCTGGAGCAGTTGCATAGTAGACCTCCGACTCATGGGACAGGAAGATGAGAACATTTTGTTGGTGAGTAAAGTCTTTGATGATGCAAAGGATAATCTGTCGAAGTCCTGGGTCTACAGTGTGGAGTGGAAGATCAGAGTCCTGGAGGAGGCTTTGGGAGAACTGAAGAGAGTTACGTAAAGGAGAAGCTTTCAAGACACTGGTTATCTCTGCTTTCAAAGACATACACTGTCATCTTCAGGATGAGACTTCTGGTACTTCCCTTTCCTTGCAAGAAATCAAAGCTCAATTTAGATCTTTTGTCAAAGATAACTTATTCAAGGAAAGTTCCATCTCCAAGGAGAAAATGAAGGAGATTTGCTCTCTTCAATCTGCCATTGAAGAAGCAAACAAAGATTATCATACTCATGTCGAGTTTGATAAAGAGATGGAGAAGTGTCTGGGATTTTGGACTCAGTCTACGACTAACACGTCAGTCCCTCATGGCAGAGATATAGCTGAGGCATTGAAGAGATTCAGGCAGCGAATTCTGAAGTCAGTGGGTCCCTCTCAATGACCGACCACCTGTCTTCTTCTCCTTTTTCTTCTCTTCTTTTCTATTTCTTTTTCTCGGATTCATTGTAATAGGTTGAGGTATTGCGATTGGCAATCCTTAACTAATATTTAGTTAAAAGAAGTAGTTACAAAGAGTAACTGACTTGTAAGCTATATAATGGCCTTTCCACGCCATTTTGAAAAGGAGGAAGAACTTGGCATATTTTCTGAAAGTGTAAATAGATTACAAAGAAATCAATACAGAAGGACTTTTCCATTCTTTGTCTATCTGGTCTCTGTTATTCCTAAGTTTTCGTTTATTTTCTTTGTGAAGATCATTTGTCTCAAGTTCGTTAGTCTTACCGATTGCATACTCTTCAACTTTGCAAGCTCGGTGATCTTGTATAACCAAGAAGGAACTTTGTGTCCTTGATTAATGAATCTGTGTTATGCTAAGAAACTTTGTGTTCTAAGCAGATGTTATTTACAGAACTTTGTGTCTTTAAATTCCATCTTATTTATTCAATACAAATGATCTTGATTCAATTCGTGACTTTCGCATACATAAAGAATTACTCGATATCTATAATTTTGTATGTTACCTTCTCGCTCTTTCCCGTACTCCTCATTTCCCTGATGATCCTTTTGAACATTTGATGATCTTCATAGAAAAATCTTTCATGATATCCAAGTTCATTTTGAATAAGGGAACCTCTCCCATTAAAGAGGAGGGACTTCTTGTCCCCCCGACTATTTCTCTTCTTAAAGTCCTATCTCGACGACCAACAGTTTTTGGCGACTACTGGGGGAAAATAATATTCAGTTCATTATTATTGATCATCTTTTGATCCGGTGACTCGCGTTTTACTCGAGGGAGAAGGACCCTTGGTATTGAAGATTCTCGGCCCGTGATTTTGGAGCAGCGGGTTTTCCTTTTCCTTCAACAAGAAATAGAAGGAATCGTTCGACAAGCACTCCACCTGTTCAAGATAGAAGTCCTACGGGTGGTATTCCTTGAGCCGCCTAGCCGTAATCTTCGAGCTTTGATTCTTGCTTTGGTGTTGCAGTCCCTCTCCAAGCATTTTTTCCAAGGGGTCATCATGGGGTCCCCTTGACCCCTTCCTCTTTGCCTTTGCATGAGTTACCCAGAGGTACCGAAAGAACTTTCCTAAGTTCAAAGGTGATGGAAAAGTTCGATTGGGGCACTGAAGATAATGAGAACTGGTTCGAAAACCATTTCAAGCCAATGAGAAGATGTGCATGCCTGTACATGCCCAAATTTCTCGAGATAAAGAAAGATTCACAAGAACCCATGAGAGAATTTTTGGCCCGATTTAATAGACTAATCAACAAAATTCCGTAAATACTCGCAATTGTTGATCAAATTCAAAATGTTTCTTCCTAAATGCTCAATCACCCAAAGTTAGTTATGCACTAAGAAGGGCTAATCTCGCAACATTGGTCGAGGATCAAACTCTCGCTGTTAGTATCGAGGATGACTTGATCATGTCAGGGAAGTTGAGAAGAGACCCTCCCAAATCTAAGTCTACTACTTCTTCCTCTTCCACCCCTGGACCTAATACTGATCCATTAGTTCAGAAACTTGCAAATGATCTTATTGCTATAAAGAAACAATTGGCTCAAGACGCTCCTTATGCGAGACGTCCAAGGAGAAATTTTCAGCCAGAATCGTTTTCCGCTTCTCAAACAAGATTAGCACTTGAAGGACCCCTGTTAAGGTTCTGTGAATGCAACCTGTGAGGTTGAAGAGCCAAATGATGATGAGGATAATGAAGCTTGTGCGAAGAGTTTGTGGACGAATTTGATAATGAGGCGAGAGGAACTTGAGGGATCTCGGGTTAATTTCTTCACCACCGAGGGCATTAATGATGGATATGATTATGATGAAGTGGTAAAGAAACATGAATAGCGAATCATTTGCTTTTCATGACTCGAAGCAGAAGCAACATCGGAGGGAGAAGGTGACATGCCCATAAAGAAATCTAAGGAGCGATCGGAAACTATTCCCGTAATTGCAAAAAGAGGATCTCCTATCCCTACTTCATCTGCACCAAAGGTGAGTCTGTTAATCTTACTAGCAAAGTTCCTTCTTTTTCTCCTAAAGATGATAAGCCTAGAATTTCAAGTGATGATGGCCGTCCATTCGGGTCTTTTGATATTATCGATCATCTAAAAAGACTAAGGTTCAAATTTAGAGGCCGAGTATTATCAAACTCATCCCAAAGCTTTTGCCAAAATGATTCAATTTGTTAATACCCACTCAAAACCACTTCTAAAGGCCTTTTCCCCTCCTCCTCTCTTACACTGACCTAATCTGGTAGCTGATGTCACCTCGCCCGGTGACAAAATTAAACCATTTTATGTAACACTTTTTATAGGCTGGTCATATGCTCGATAATTGTGTCATGATTCAGAGCCTCGAGATAATGTGATGCCTACTAAAGTAGCTCATGCTTTAGGCCTGACCCTGCACACACACTTATGGATCTTGTTACTCCATGGAGAGTAAAGAAGTGTCCCCACAGTTGGATAATTAAAGATGCACAAGTGGCTTTTGCTACTTTGCCTGAAAAGAAAGTGTTGGCTACCATCTTAGTAGCAAGATATCCCTCCTTCATACGGGATGTTGCTAAGTAGGAACTTCTGCAAAGATGTGGGTGGGGAAATCCAAATGGTGGTCATATGCACTCATACCTGTTAATGGACAAATGAAGAAATTGATGCCTGAGAAGCAATCTGAGTATATTGTGCAAAAAACGGATGATCCTAAAGCACAAATACTCTATGAGGATATGGGTCATGGCAATTACATGATTATGTCCCCTAATGAAATCCAACTTCCCAGAATGTCACCTAAAGATCCTAATGGTATTTGGATTTTAGAGTTTGATGGAAGTTGTTCCTCAGCTGGTTCTGGAGCTGGTGTCCTGCTAGTGTCACCTGAAGGATGCCTACATCCTTTTTCATTTAAGTTGTAGTTCGAAAATACTAATAATACAGCAGAGTATGAGGCTCTCATTCTTGGACTGCAAGTGGCCAAAGAACAAGGTGTAAAGAACCTTCTGGCACGTGGTGATGCAGAATTGATTGTAAAGCAAGTGAGAAGCCTTTTCCAAGTAAAAAATGGAAGGCTGAAACATTACCGGAATCAGGTTTGGGATTCCATTGAATTCCTTGATGCTTTCTCCATTGAGGCAATACCTAGGGAGAAGAAGCAGGAGGGGCTAATTCACTAGCTTGAGTCTCGGGGTCACTCGATTCCTCATCCTAATTTCTCTCAGGATAAGTTCACCATTGAGATGGTCCATTGGCCTAGTGTACCTGATAATGCCAATAACTGGCAAGTCTTCAATGATGATCAACATTTTCTTTCCTTCCTGGAACTCAAGGGTAATTTCAAACAATTGTATTTTGAGGGAAGTGAAAACCTACCTCGTGAGAGTGTGCCCTTTGACTAAGTAGTCACCGAAGGGAAGAAACAGATCAAGATGGATGCATCAATCTCAAAGGAAACAAGATTCCTAAAGGGTTGGTGAGTTTGGAGGAATTATTTGATAAACATGACAGGTATGTGAAATCTAAAGCTTCTACTGGACCTCAGCAATCAGCTGAGTATGATAAGATTGATATTGGGAGTTCTAATGACCCTAAGCTAGTAAATATTGGAAAATGTTGCACAGCAGATGAGAGGAGAAAAGCAATTGATCTTTTAAAAGGTATAAGGATGTTCTCGCTTACTCTTATGAAGATTTGAAAGCTTTCAAACCAAAAGATATGCAGCACTCTATTCCTCTTAAGCCTGGAATTAAGCCTTTCAAGCAGAAACAGAGGCAATACAACCCCAAAATAGCTGACACCATCTTTCAGGAGATACAGAAGTTGTTGAAGGCTAAAATTATTTTTCCCATTCACCATTCAACATGGATTGCAAATATTGTGCCTGTTAGGAAGAAAAATGGTGAGATCCGCATCTGTGTTGATTTCAGGAACCTGAATCAGGCTTCTTTGAAAGATAATTATCCTTTGCCTATGATGGATCAAGTATTGCAAGCAGTAACAGGATCTGAAATGTTATCTATGCTTGATGGATTCTCTGGATATAATCGGGTAGAGGTTGATCTTTGTAGATCAACACAAAATAACTTTTTCACTACTCCTTGGGGTACCTTTGCCTACAAAAGAATGCCTTTTGGGCTTATTAATCTTTGGTGCCACTTTCCAGAGGGCTATGGATCGGCTTTTGGAAGTTTAAAAGGGAAGTGTATTGTCATATACCTTGATGACTTGATAGTGTTTTCCAAGACAAGAGCGGATCATTTTGATCACCTAGAGACAGATTCTGCTTTGAGATGCGAGAGAGCATGGGATTTCTCCGAACCCTAAAAATATGTCTTTTGTGTCACGAGGGAAAGTTATTAGGGCACATCGTTTCAAGGATGGTATTAAGATTGATCTGAGCAGTTCAAGCCATCCAACAAATTCCTCTCCCAACCAAAGAAAAGGCGTGCACTCCTTCTTTGTAAGATCAATTTTTTGAGAAGATTCATCCCCGATTTTGCAGAATTAACTTTGAATATTTCTCGAGATGATGAAAGGAAGCAAACATTTGGTTGGTCTTAAAGGAAAGGAATCCTTTGAAGGTATCAAGAGAGCTATCGCTAAAACTCTGTTTTAGCCTATCTGATTTTAGTAAAGATTTCATCATCTATTCTTTATGCTGAAATAATACCTTGGCTGCTGTGTTAACTCAAGAAGACTCTAATGAGCATGAGCTACCAATCGCGTTCATGAGCTATATTCTGAAAGATCACGAGTTGAAATACACCATGATGGAGAAACATGCTTTTGCAGTGGTTAAAGCTGTCAAGCAGTTTTGCTTTTACATCCTCAACTCTCATTCCATGGTATTGGTCCCGGATACAACTGTTAAGTCAATCCTCACACAACAAGAATTTGGATCCAAGAGAGGGAACTGGGTTGCTAAGGTCCAAGAGTATGACATTGACATCAAGCCGACCAAGCTGGTTCGTGGAAAAGGCCTTTGTGAGCTCATTGCTGAAGGAGCTAAGCATGAATTATTGGAGAAGAAAGTTGCCTTCCTACCGTTCTGTTCCTTAGTTCAGTTGATGAATGGTATGCTGACATCGCCCATTTTCTCACCTATGGGGAATGCCCCTCTCATTTAACTGCCAAAGAAAAGAGGACTGTTAAATTGAGGTCAGTACAATATGTATTATGGGAAAATGCTTTGTTCAAGCGTGGCTTAGATGGGAGATTTTTGAAGTGTGTGGACAAGGAACAGCAGAGAAAGTTGCTCTCAGCTTTTCATGATCAGGCATGTGGAGGGCACTATTCATCAATGGTTACAGCTCATAAGATACTCCGTGGAGGATACTACTGGCCTTCCTTGTTCAGAGATGCATCCAAGTGGGTGGATAAATGTGAGGCTTGTCAGACCTTTGTGGGAAGACCTAAATTGGCTTCTTTGCCTCTCAAGCCAGTTGTGATTGAGGAACCATTTCAACAGTGGGGTTTGGACTTCATTGGTACACTTAATCCTGCTTCTAGTGCTGGTCACACTCATGTACTAACTGCCACTGACTACTTCACCAAATGGGTGGAAGCTATTCCAGTTAAGAGCACTACTTCTGAAGTGGTATGCAGCTTCATCAAAGAGAACATCTTGGTAAGGTATGGTGTACCTAACAAGATTGTAACAGATAATGCCTCGAATTTCTCTTCAGCTGAGATAATGGACTTCTGCTATGGGTATGGCATTTCTTTGGCTCACTCTTCAGATTACTACCCTCAGGGAAATGGGCAAGCAGAATCCACTAACAAAAATTTGGTGACTATTATAAGGAAGTTAGTAAATGAGTCTCAACGAAACTGGCACAAGAAGCTCTATGATGCTCTTTGGGCAGACAAGATTACACCAAAGAGAGCTATTGGAATGTCTCCTTTTCAAGTGGTATATGGAGTAGAAGCTCAATTGCCAGTAACAGTGGAACTGCCGGCCTTGCACCTAATGAAGGCCATTGAAGATACTAGTTTCAGAGATGCTTTGGACAAGAGAATTATGTACCTGCACAAACTGAATGAGGACAGATTGGAGGTTGCTGATCGGATATCTGTTCACCAGCAGAAGGTAAAGGTCCTGTTTGACAAGAAAGCTAGGTTCAGAGATTTCCAAGTTGGAGACCTGTGTCTTGTTATGGGACAAAAGACATGAACCTCGTGGCCACATGGAAAGTTTGATTCCCTGTGGCTCGGACCTTTCAAGATCAGACACTTTGCTGGTGAGAATTCCTTTTATCTTGATTACATGGATGGTTCTTCTCTCCCACTTCCTTATAGTGGGCAGTATCTCAAGTTGTTCAAGTCCTAGGTGATTAGGGAGTCCCTTGTATATTCTGTATAGCGTTTTTGCTTTTCTTTCTTTTTGTTTTGGTGTGTTGTCCTCTGTTTTGGTCTACTTTTTGACTCCGTTGCCCAATGGATAAGGTACTGGTCTACTTCCCTGAGTTTGTCTAAGTTCTTGCCTTGTCTCATTCCTTGAATTTATGCCAAGTTATCCCAGAAGGAGCATTTGTTGTCCACTCAAAATTCCCTACTCGATGAAAGTAAAAATTTCAAAATTTTGAGTTTAAGTGTTTTCTCTCAAGTTCTAAGTCGTGAAATTGAGAAAATCGTGTTTTGGGTCATTTTGTGATTTTCGGGTCTGTCGGAGTTTTGGGTCCCAGCGTGTCCCAAGTTCCAAAGTGCGTATGTCCCCGATTTCGAAGTTGTTCCTTTTCTGGGCCCGACATTTTTGTCCCAAGTGTCCCAAATGGAATTGTGAAAGTCGTTCCATTTCGGCCGAAACACCCAAACCACGACTTCACTTTCGTGTTCCAAATGTCCCAAATCAAATAGTGCAAGTTGTTCCATTTTCGGGAACTCCCGAGTCGCGTACTCGGAACTTTTGTCTCAAAAGTCCCAAGTTCATTGTGCGGGCCTTTTGTTCCAATTTCGGCCGAAACACGAACCGCGTGTACTTGCGCGTTTTCATCCCAAATGTCCCAAAATGCATTTGTGCGTCTTCTCCTGTTTCACCCGAATCGGCCGAGTTGCGTGTTTCACGCATTCGCGTCTCACATGTCCCAAGCGTACAAGTGTCATTCATGCTTATTTTTCCGCTCTCTGAATATCATGCTTATTCAAATTGGTAGGTATGTATTAAATGTGCATTTATGACCTTTCTCTCTCCTAAACGGCTATATAACGAGCGGACCCCCTTTGCATTTTTCACACTACTTCCCTTGCTATCTTTTGCTCGAACCCTTGCAATCTAAAACCTGCGTGTATCCCCTCCCTCTTTAATTCCTTCTAAGTCTGGTTTGCAATTCTCTCTCTCTAGCTACTATCAATATGAAGATCAAATTCCAGGGACAGGAACAAATTTCGCCACTTGAGTCTGCCGTTCCCAATATTGGGGACAGTGAAGCTCGTCATCTTGATTTCGGTGATTTTGGGCAAGAATGGCGAGATCTGAAACCCTACACCTGATGGCGCAGATGATTCACGATAGTGGTTTGGCCTTTCTTTGGCGGTTTCCCGATCTCGGATGCAAGTGTGCGACACCGTGCTTTCATGCGGAGCTCACTTGACCCGTTTGAGTGAATTGACTAATATACCACGGGAACTCATCGCCTGGCGGATGGATCTGCCACCATTAGCTTGCTCACGAGGATTCGAGAGATGGATAATGCCATAGTCATTTCCGAGATCAAGCACGAGGCCTGTTTGACCAAGACAGTGACAAATATAAGGCACGAGTGGCGAAGTCTATCTTGAAAACCCTAGAAGGAGCTTCTCGTCTAACCAAAACCCTCTTACCGAAAGAAGATTTCAATGAATAGTTGTCAGACTTCATAATCTTGCTGGCTCGGGTTATGGGTTTGCCCTCTACCAACGAATTTCACTTCTGGATGTGCCCGCTCATCAGCATGGTGTGCGAAGGAATGCAAAATATCAATTGGGTGGAAATCACAAGCATGAATTTGGCGGAGTAGCGGCTATCGATGTAGCAAAGCGAAGAAGTTCTACATGACTTCTTATGCACGATGTATACCCTAGGCGTCAAGCGGATGGTTTGGCTTTTCTTACATAGATGCTCACAAAGATGATCCAGTATATGATTCTTTGCCCATGATTCACCACGGAGACCAGCAATCGTAATTTGAAGAAGAATTGATGATGCTTTCACCATGTACGTGGTCGACTGCTCGAAGGTGATCTGGTAGAAGGTTTTCGAGATGAAGCCATGAACTACGATATCGCATATGGTGCTTATTTCATCAATTCGGGAAATTCTCTTATATCGGGCTTGCTTTGTTGTAGAGCACCCCTCTGAGGCTTCCCATGTTCTGCGATGATAAGATGGCTTTGATGAAGTATGCGGGGTAGTTAGACAAACTACACGAGAACTATAGAGACAAGAAGATTTCGGTTTGCACTTTCCCATCTCTGGGAAACTACACTTGTAAAACATCCACGGATGCATAGCACAAAACATAGAGAGAGCCACTGGTTCCTATCTGTTCATTTCTTCAAGCCGAGAACTGCTTTGACTTGAAGAAGTTTATTGAATAGAACATCAAGATAATCTACCATCATAGGGTAGATACTGAGAAGACTCTTTGGGCTGGCCCATGCGAGATGATTTTGAGGCCGGAGAAGGCATTGTGGCGGAGTTCTCCTGCAATTGATCCAAGAACTCGGCTTGCCAAGTTCTGAAGGTCTCCGGGATGACAATTCTGATCTATACTCGTATGAGTATGAAAATGTGATTAAGCACACTCCTTGGAGGACTTGGATTGGAGCAGGAAAGAAAGAGGGATGATCGCTGAGATCCTTGCTCCAGTCTTAGTCGGGACTAAGGTGCTGGTTTGACAGATGGTTCGAGAATTCAGGAGGCATTCAGGAGAATCCTCTTCTAAGGATGCTTCAACACCAAGAAGAGAAGCATCTATTCCAAGGTCAGAAACACCAGTGAAGACCCCTCCTGCTTCATCAATACAAGGACCTGCGGCTTCTACTCCTTCTTCATCCACTCAAGTGTACCAGAAGAAGCTCAAGGAGGTTAAGAAGGAGCCTGTGGAAAGTGACCCTCAAAGAAAGTAGGTAGAGTTGCCTATGGGACCAGAGAACATCATTGTTCTCAGTGAAAGTGAAGAAAGCGAAGTACCAACTCTTGCAAGTGCTCCTGAAGATCCAGCTGATAAAGATAAAGAAATCCAGAGCACTGAGCTTTCAGGTGATGTTGATTCTTCCGCAATTGCCCCAAGTGCCCCACTCACCTCTCAACTCGAGTCAACAGATGCGCAGACCTTGAGCGTCATGAGCTCTCTGTCTCTTGGTCCCCTTGCCCTCCTGCTGATTCCTCTTCCTCTTTTGCGTGGGTGCAACCTTTGGTTGACAAAGGAAGAGGAAATTTTCCTCTCGGAGTTCAAGGTCAAATTTTGATCTTTGTTGCGTGACCTTGTTGGGCACCACTCCTTCTCGTGCCAAGAAAGCCAGAGCTACCTCTAGAATAGTGTCTGATGCTCAAGGTCAGCAATTCCTGGAGATTTCCAAGCCTACAACGGATAAATCAGAGCAGGACTTGCAGGTATCTGACTTAGAGCTCTCGAGAATCCCAATGGGAGAGTCTACCCCTGAAGGTGAAATTCACAACCTCCAGGAAACAGTCACAAGAGTCATTGGGAGGGTAGAGAAAGGGCAACAAACTATTGAACAGTTGGAAGAACAGGCCCAAGTTCTCACAGGTTTCATCAAGTCTCTTTTGTCTAAGGACAAAGTTTTGGACCCTACCCCATTGACTACTCTCCCACCTCCTGTAATTCTAAGCCAAGATGAAGTGCAGAGTATCAAAGATATGCACAAGTATTATTGCATGCTATGGCAGAGCTATTGAAGCCATGGTGGATGACATGCTTGTTGCTGGATTAAACTTCATCGATGAAGCTTTCAAACTCCATGAAAAGGTGAGCAATGTGCAACTGAAGCTCTCCTCCACTATCAATATCATGGATAAAGAGCTCAAACTCTGGAGCAGTTGCATAGTAGACCTCCGACTCATGGGACAAGCAGATGAGAACGTTTTGTTGGTGAGTAAAGTCTTTGATGATGCAAAGGATAATCTGTCGAAGTCCTGGGTCTACAGTGTGGAGTGGAAGATCAGAGTCCTGGAGGAGGCTTTGGGAGAACTGAAGAACAGTTGGCAGAAGGGTGAAGCTTTCAAGACACTGGTGGTCTCTGCTTTCAAAGATATACACTGTCATCTTCAGGATGAGACTTCTGGTACTTCCCTTTCCTTGCAAGAAATCAAAGCTCAATTCAGAGCTTTTGTCAAAGATAACCTATTCAAGGAAAGTTCCATCTCCAAGGAGAAAATGAAGGAGATTTTCTCTCTTCAATCTGCCATTGAAGAAGCAAACAAAGATTATCATACTCATGTCGAGTTTGATAAAGAGATGGAGAAGTGTCTTGGATTTTGGACTCAGTCTACGACCAACACGTCAGTCCCTCGTGGCAGAGACATAGCTGAGGCGTTAAAGAAGTTCAGGCAGCGGATTCTGAAGTCAGTGGGTCCCTCTCGGTGGTGGCCACCACTGTCTTCTTATCCCATTCTTTTCTCTTCTTCCCTTTCTATTTTTTTCTCGGATTCTTTGTAATAGGTTGAGGTATTGCGGTTGGCAGTCCTTAACTAATCTTTAGTTAAAAGAAGTAGTTACAAAGAGTAACTGATTTGTAAGCTATATAATGGCCTTTCCACGCCATTCTGAAAAGGAGGAAGAACTTGGCATATTTTCTGAAAGTGTAAATAGATTACAAAGAAATCAATACAGAAGGACTTTTCCATTCTTTGTCTATCTGATCTCTGTTATTCCTAAGCTTTCATTTATTTTCTTTGTGAAGATCATTTGTCTCAAGTTCGTTAGTCTTACCGATTGCATACTCTTCGACTTTGCAAGCACGGTGATCTTGTATAACCAAGAAGGAACTTTGTGTCCTTGATTAATGAATCTGTGTTATGTTAAGAAACTTTGTGTTCTAAGCAGATGTTATTTACAGAACTTTGTGTCTTTAAATTCCATCTTATTTATTCAATACAAATGATCTTGTTTCAATTCACTGTGACTTTCGCATACATAAAGAATTACTCTGATATCTATAATTCTGCATGTTGCCTTTCTGCTCTTTCCCGTACTCTCATTTCCTCAGTCCTTTTGTAATTGATGATCTTCATAGAAAACACTTTCGTGATATCCAAGTTTAACCAACAAATCATGTCTTGTACATTTGTAAATAAGTTCATTTCTGAATAAGGGAACCTCTCCCATTAAAGAGGAGGGACTTCTTGTCCCCTGACTGTTGCTCTTCGTAAAGTCCTATCTGACGACCAACAGTTTTTGGCGACTCCACTGGGGAAAATCATATTCCAGTTCTATAATTTTTGATCATCCTTTGATCTGGCGACTCCGCGTTTTACTCGAGGGAGAAGGACCCTTGGTATTGAAGATTCTCAGTTCCAGATTTTGGAGCAGCAGGGTTTTCCTTTTCCTTCAAAAAGAAATAGAAGGACTCGTTCGACAAGCACTCGCACCTATTCAAGATAGAAGTCCACGGGTGGTATTCCTTGAGCCGGCTAGCCTAATCTTGAGCTTTGATTCTTCTTGGTGTTGCAGTCCCTCTCCAGCTGTTTTTCCAAGAATGGTGGCACCATTACCATGGGGTCATCGTGTCGGGCCCCTGCCCTTCCTCAACCTTTGCATGAGTTACCTAGAGGTAACCGAAAGAACTTCTAAATTCAAAGGCGATGGCAAAGTGCATCGGATGAACACATCGCGGCCTTCATTGTTGCATGTGGAGTTAGGAGTTGAAGCATGAAGACATCTCCGTGAGAGGCATTCGTTGAGACGTTACAAGATAATGCTGCTGATTGGTTCTACCACCTTCCGTGGCATTTGGCGCTATCATCGATTGGGGACCATAATGAGAACTCGGTTGAAAACCGTTTCAAGCGCGAGAAGATGTGCATGCCTTGCTTGCCCAAATTTCTCGAGATAAAGAAAGATTCACAAGAACCCATGAGAGAATTTTGGCCCGATTCAATGACTGATCAACAAAATTCCTGTAAATACTCGACCCTGTTGATCAAATTCAAAAATGTTTCTTCCTAAATGCTCAATCATCCAAAGTTAGTTATGCACTAAGAAGGGCTAATCTCGCAACATTGGTCGAGGATCAAACTCTTGCTGTTAGTATCGAGGATGACTTGATCATGTCAGGGAAGTTGAGAAGAGACCCTCCCAAATCTAAGTCTGCTGCTTCTTCCTCTTCCACCCCTGGACCTAATACTGATCCATTAGTTCAGAAACTTGCGAATGATCTTATTGCTATAAAGAAACAATTGGCTCAGCACGCTCCTTATGCAGACGTTCCAAGGAGAAATTTTCAGCCCAGAAATCGTTTTCCTGCTTCTCAAACAAGATTAGCACTTGAAGGACCTCCTGTTAAGGTTCCTGTGAATGCAACCTGTGAGGTTGAAGAGCCAGATGATGATGAGGATAATGAAGCTTGCGAGGAGTTTGTGGAGGAATTTGATGATGAGGCAGAGGAACTTGAGGGATCTCGGGTTAATTTCTTCACCACTGAGGGCATTGATGATGGAGATGATTATGATGAAGTGGTAGCAGACATGAATAGTGAATCATTTGCTGTCATGACTCGAGAACAGACACATCAGAGGGAGAAGGTGACACAGCCCATAAAGAAATCTAAGGAGCAGTCGGAAACTATTCCTGTAATTGCAAAAAGAGGATCTCCTATCCCTACTTCATCTGCACCAAAGGTGAGTCCTGTTAATCCTACTAGCAAAGTTCCTTCTTTTTCTCCTAAAGTTGATAAGCCTAGAATTTCAAATGATGATGGCTGTCCATTTCGGGTCTTTTGATATTATTGATCATCGAAAAAGACTAAGGTTCAAATTTCGAGGTGAGTATTATCAAACTCATCCCAAAGCTTTTGCCAAAATGATTCAATTTGTTAATTCCCATTCCAAAACCACCTCTAAAGGCCTTTTACCCACTCCTTCTTCGCACCATGACCCTAGTCAGTAGGCTCTTTGTCACCTCGCTAAGTGACAAAATTAAACCATTTTATGTAACACTTCTTATAGCTGGTCATAGGCTAAGTAATGGTGTGTCATTGATTCGGGAGCCTCGAGATAATGTGATGCACTACTAAAGTAGCTCATGCTTTAGGCTTGACCTCACACGCACTTATGGATCTTGTTACTCCATGGAGAGTAAGGAAGTGCCTACTGGTTGGGAGAATTAAAGATGCACAAGTGGCTTTTCTTTACCTTGCACGAAAAGAAAGTGTTGGCTACCATCTTAGTAGTGAGATATCCCTCCTTCATACGGGATGTTGCTAAGTAGGAACTTCTGCAAAGATGTGGGTGGGGAAATCCAAATGGATTGTCGCATGCACTCATACTGTTAATGGACAAATGAAGAAGTTGATGCGAGAAGCGATCGAGTATATTGTGCAAAAACGGATGATCCTAAAGCACAAATACTTATGAGGATATGGGTCATGGTAATTACATGATTATGTCCCCTGATGAAATCCAACTTCCCAGAATGTCACCTAAAGATCCTAATGGTATTTGGATTTTAGAGTTTGATGGAAGTTGTTCCTCAGCTGGTTCTGGAGCTGGTGTCCTACTAGTGTCACCTGAAGGATGCCTACATCCTTTTCATTTAAGTTGTAGTTCGAAATACTAATAATACAGCAGAGTATGAGGCTCTCATTCTCGGATTGCAAGTGGCCAAAGAACAAGGTGTAAAGAATCTTCTGGCACGTGGTGATGCAGAACTGATTGTAAAGCAAGTGAGAAGCCTTTTCAAGTAAAAAATGGGAGGCTGAAACATTACCGGAATCAGGTTTGGGATTCCATTGAATTCCTTGATGCTTTCTCCATTGAGGCAATACCTAGGGAGAAGAACAGCAGGGCTGATTCACTAGATCTCGGAGTTCACTACTGATTCCTCATCCTGATTTCTCTCAGGATAAGTTCACCATTGAGATGGTCCATCGGCCTAGTGTACCTGATAATGCCAATAACTGGCAAGTTTTCAATGATGATCAACATTTTCTTTCCTTCCTGGAACTCAAGGGTAATTTCGAACAACTGTATTTTGAGGAAGTGACAACTACCTCGTGAGAGTGTGCCCTTTGACCAAGTAGTCGCAAGGGAAGAAACAGATCAAGATGGATGCATCAATCTCAAAGGAAACAAGATTCCTAAAGGGTTGGTGAGTTTGGAGGAACTATTTGATAAACATGACAGGTATGTGAAATCTAGAGCTTCTCTTGGACCTCGTGATCATTTGAGTATGATAAGATTGATATTGGGAGTCCTACTGACCCTAAGCTAGTGAATATTGGAAAATGTTGCACAGCGGATGAGAGGAGAAAAGCAATTGATCTTTTAAAAAGGTATAAGGATGTTCTTGCTTATTCTTATGAAGATTTGAAAGCTTTCAAACCAAAAGATATGCAGCACTCTATTCCTCTTAAGCCTGGAATTAAGCCTTTCAAGCAGAAACAGAGGCAATACAACCCCAAAATAGCTGACACCATCTTTCAGGAGATACAGAAGTTGTTGAAGGCTAAAATTATTTTTCCCATTCACCATTCAACATGGATTGCAAATATTGTGCCTGTTAGGAAGAAAAATGGTGAGATCCGCATCTATGTTGATTTCAGGAACCTGAATCAGGCTTCTTTGAAAGATAATTATCCTTTTCCTATGATGGATCAGGTCTTGCAAGCAGTAACAGGATCTGAAATGTTATCTATGCTTGATGGATTCTCGGGATATAATCAGGTAGAGGTTGATACTGTAGATCAACACAAAACAGCTTTCACTACTCCTTGGGGTACCTTTGCCTACAAAGAATGCCTTTTGGGCTTATTAATCTTTGGTGCCACTTTCCAGAGGGCTATGGATCTGGCTTTTGGAAGCTTAAAAGGGAAGTGTATTGTCATATATCTTGATGACCTGACAGTGTTTTCCAAGACAAGAGCGGATCATTTTGATCACCTAGAGATAGTTCTGCTGAGATGCAGAGAGCATGGGATCTCTCTGAACCCTAAAAAATTTGTCTTTTGTGTCACTGAGGGAAAGTTATTAGGGCACATTGTTTCCAAGGATGGTATTAAGATTGATCCTGAACGAGTTCAAGCCATCCAACAAATTCCTCTCCCAACCAGCAAAAAGGGCGTGCACTCCTTCTTGGTAAGATCAATTTCTTGAGAAGATTCATCCCTGATTTTACAGAATTAACTTTGAATATTTCTCCAGATGATGAAAGGGAAGCAAACATTTGGTTGGTCTTCTGAAGGAAAGGAATCCTTTGAAGGTATCAAGAGAGCTATTGCTAAAACTCTGTTTTGCTTTGTCTGATTTTAATAAGATTTCATCATCTATTGTTATGCTACAGATAATACCTTGGCTGTTGTGTTAACTCAAGAAGACTCTAATGAGCATGAGCTACCAATTGCGTTCATGAGCTATATTCTGAAAGATCACGAGTTGAAATACACCATGATGGAGAAACATGCTTTTGCAGTGGTTAAAGCTGTCAAGTAGTTTCGCTTTTACATCCTCAACTCTCATTCCATGGTATTGGTCCCGGATACAACTGTTAAGTCAATCCTCACACAACAAGAATTTGGATCAAGAGAGGAAGGCGGGTTGCTAAGGTCCAAGAGTATGACATTGACATCAAGCCGACCAAGCTGGTTCGTGGAAAAGGTCTTTGTGAGCTCATTGCTGAAGGAGCTAAGCATGAATTATTGGAGAACAAAGTTGGCCTTCCTACCGTTCTGTTCCTTAGTTCAGTTGACGAATGGTATGCTGACATCGCCCATTTTCTCACCTATGGGGAATGCCCCTCTCATTTAACTACCAAAGAAAAGAGGACTGTTAAATTGAGGTCAGCACAATATGTATTATGGGAAAATGCTTTGTTCAAGCGTGGCTTAGATGGGAGATTTTTGAAGTGTGTGGACAAAGAACAATAGAGAAAGTTGCTCTCAGCTTTTCACGATCAGGCATGTGGAGGGCACTATTCATCAATGGTTACAGCTCATAAGATACTCCGTGGAGGATACTACTGGCCTTCCTTGTTCAGAGATGCATCCAAGTGGGTGGATAAATGTGAGGCTTGTCAGACCTTTGTGGGAAGACCTAAATTGGCCTCTTTGCCTCTCAAGCCAGTTGTGATTGAGGAACCATTTCAACAGTGGGGTTTGGACTTCATTGGTACACTTAATCCTGCTTCTAGTGCTGGTCACACTCATGTACTAACTGCCACTGACTACTTCACCAAATGGGTGGAAGCTATTCCAGTTAAGAGCACTACTTCTGAAGTGGTATGCAGCTTCATCAAAGAGAACATCTTGGTAAGGTATGGTGTACTAACAAGATTGTAATAGATAATGCCTCGAATTTCTCTTCAATTGAGATAATGGACTTACTGCTATGGGTATGGCATTTCTTTGGCTCACTTGATTACTACCCTCGGGAAATGGGCAAGCAAAATCCACTAACAAAAATCTGTGACTATTATAAGGAAGTTGGTCGATGAGTCTCAATGAAAGCTTGTCACAAGAAGCTCTATGATGCTCTTTGGGTAGACGAGATTACACCAAAGAGAGCTATTGGAATGTCTCCTTTTCAAGTGGTATATGGAGTAGAAGCTCAAGCTGCCGAAGGATGCAGTGGGGCTGCCAGGCCTTGCACCTAATGAAGCCATCGAGATATTAGTTTCGAGTGATGCTTTGGACAAGAGAATTATGTACCGCACAAACTGAATGAGGACAGATTGGAGGTTGTTGATCGGATATTCGTTCACCGAGCAGAATGTAAAGGTCTGTTTGACAAGAAAGCTAGGTTCAGAGATTTTCAAGTTGGAGACACCTTTGTGCTGTTATGGGACAAAAGACATGAACCTCGTGGCAGCCATGGAAAGTTTGATTCCCTGTGGCTCGGACCTTTGAGATCGAGACACTTTCTTTGGTGAGAATTCCTTTTATCTTGATTACATGGATGGTTCTCTCTCCACTTCCTTATAGTGGGCAGTATCTCAAGTTGTTCAAGTCCTAGGTGATTAGGGAGTCCTTGTATATTTTGTACGAGTGTTTTTGTTTTTCTTTCTTTTATTTTGGTGTGTTGTCCTCTATTTTGGTCTACTTTTTGACTCCGTGTCCCGATGGATAAGGTCTTGGTATGCTTCCCTGAGTTTGTCTAAGTTCTTGCCTTGTCTCATTCCTTGAATTTATGCCAAGTCATCCCCGAGAAGGAGCATTTGTTGTCGACTCAAAATTTCTTACTCTTAATGAAAGTAAAAATTTCAAAATTTTGAGTTTAAGTGTTTTCTCTGAAGTTTGTTGAAGGTCGTGAAATTGAGAAAATCTATGTTTTGGGTCATTTTGTGTGATTTTCGGGAACTGTCGGAATTTTTTCCCAACGTGTCCCAATTTCAAAAGTGCGTTCTATTCCCGATCGGCGAAATCCCGAAGTTGTTCCTTTTTGGGCCCATCGGATTTTTTCGTCCCAAGTGTCCCAAATGGAATTGTGCAAGTCGTTCCATTTCGGTCAAAACTCCCAAACCGCGTACTTTGCACTTTCGTGTTCCCAAAAATGTCCCAAATCAAATGTTGCGAATGCAGTTGTTCCATTTTCACCCAAACCAAATGCCATTCAACTTAGTTTTCCCGCTCTACGTACTCGGAACTTTTGTCTCAAAGTGGTAGTTGAATTTAACATTGCCTTTCTCTCTCAATTTCGGCTAAAACATCCGAACCGCGACCCCTTTCCTTCACACATTTTCGTCCCAAATGTCCCAGAATGCATTTGTGCGTCTTCGAAACCCCTGATCTGTTTCACCCGAATCGCCGTTCCCTCTTGCATGTTTCCGCTAAGCATTGCAATTCTCTCTCATCACGATAATACCAATATGAGTGTCATTCATGCTTAGTTTTACCACTAGAGTCTGCCGTTCTCAATATTGGGGAGTGAATATCATGCTTCGATTCAAATTGGTGGGTATGTATTAAATGCGCATTTATGACCTTTCTCTCTCAAAATGGCTTACATGGAGCATTTCCCCTTTGCATTTTCTCGAACGGTGTGTGCGACACCGTGCTTTCATGCGGAGCTCACTTGACGCCGTTTCGAGTGAATTGACTAATATACACGGGGAACTCATCGCCAAACTGGATGCTACCGCCATTAGCACTGCTCTGAGGATTCCAGAGATGGATAATGCCATAGTCATTTCCCGAGATCAAGCACAGACCCTGTTTGACCAAGACAGTGACAAATATAAGGCACGAGTGGCGAAGTCCTGGCTTAAAAATCCTAAGAAAGGAGCTTCTCGTCTGACCAAAACCCTCTTCCGGGTAGATTTCAATGAAGAGTTGTCAGACTTCATAATCTTGCTAGCTCGGGTTATGGGTTTGCCCTCTACCAACGAATTTCACTTCTGGATGTGCCGCTCATCGCATGGTGTGTGAAGGAACGCGAGAATATCAATTGGGTGGAAATCATAAGCATGAATTTGGCGGACGCTAGCGATATGCAATGTGCAGCAAATGAAGAAGTTCTATATGACTTCGTACCTGATGTATACTCTAGCAGCATCAAGGCAATGGTTTGGCTTTTCTTATATAGATGCACAAAGATGATCCAGTATATGCTTACTATCTGCCCAGCCTCACCACAGAGACCAGCAATCGTAATTTCAGAAGGGTCAATGATGCTTTCACCATGTACGTGGTAAGACTGCTCGAAGGTGATACTGCTAGGAGATTTTCAGATGAAGCCATGACTCTAATATCGCATATGGTGCTTATTTCATCAATTCGGGAAATTATCTTATATCAGAGCTTCTCTTGCTATGAGGGCCCCTCTGCGGCTTCCCATGTTCTGCAATGATAAGATGGCTTTGATGAAGTATGCAGGCAAGTTAGACAAACTACACAGAACCTGCAGGGACAAGAAGATTTCGGTTTGCACTTTCCCATCTCTTTGGGAAACTACACTTGCAAAATAGCCCTGGATGCATAGAACATAGAGAGAGCCCTGGTTCTATCACTGTTCATTTCTTCAAGCCAAGAACCTGCTTTGACTTGAAAAAGTTTATTGAACAAAACGTCAAGATAATCTACCATCATAGGGCAGATACAGAAGACTACTGGGCTGACTGTGTAGATGATTTTGAGGCCGAGGAGAAGACATTATGGCGGAGGTTCTCCTGATTGATCCAATAACTCGTTCTATACCAAGTTCCTAGAAGGTCTCCAGGATGACAAATCTGATCTATACTCGTATGAGTATGAAAATGTGGTTAAGCACACTCCCTTGGAGGACTTGGATTGGAAAGAAAAGAGGGATGATCGGGTGAGATCCTTGCTCCGGTCTTAGTCGGGACTAAGGTGCGGTTTTGACGAGATGGTTCGAGAAGCTCGGGACGCATTCGGGAGAATCCTCTTCTAAGGATGCTTCAACACCAGAAGAGAAGCATCATTCCGAGGTCAAAAACACTGGTGAAGACCCCTCTCTGCCTCATCAATCAGAGGACTGCAGTTTCCTCCTTCTTCATCCACTCAAGTGTACGGAAGAAGCTCAAGGAGGTTAAGAAGGAGCTGTGGAAAGTGACCCTCAAAGAAAGCGAGGTAGAGTTGCCTATGGGACCGAGAGAACATCATTGTTCTCGGTGAAAGTGAAGAAAGCGAAATGCCAACTCTTGCAAGTGCTCCCGAAGATCCGGTGATAAAGATAAAGAAATCCAGGCTGAGCTTTCGGGTGATGTTGATTCTTCGCGCGCAATTGACCCCAAGTGCCCCACTCACCTCTCAACTTGAGTCACACCAGTGCACTGGAGACCTTGAATGTCATGAGCTCTCTGTCTCTTGGTCCCCTTGCCCTCTGCTATTGATTCCTCTTCCTCTTTTGCGTGGTCTTGACCTTTGGTTGATAAAGGAAGAGGAAATTTTCCTCTCGGAGTTCAAGACCAAATTTTGATCTTTGTCGCGGCCTTGTTAGGCACCACTCCTTATCGTGCCAAGAAAGCTAGAGCTACCTCTAGAATAGTGTCTGATGCTCAAGGTCAACAATTCCTAGAGATTTCCAAGCCTTCAACGGATAAATCAGAGCAGGACTTGCAGGTGTCTGACTTAGAGCTCTCGAGAATCCCGATGGGAGGGTCTACCCCTGAAGGTGAAATTCACAACCTCCAGGAAATAGTCACAAGAGTCATTGGGAGGGTAGAGAAAGGGCAACAAACTATTGAACAGTTGGAAGAACAGGCCCAAGTTCTCACAGGTTTCATCAAGTCTCTTTTGTCTAAGGACAAAGTTTTGGACCCTACCCATTGACTACTCTCCCACCTCCTGTAATTCTAAGCCAAGATGAAGTGCAGTAGTATCAAAGATATGCACAAGTATTACATCATGGCGAGAGCTATTGAAGCCCAGTGGATGACATGCTTGTTCTTTGGTTAAACTTCATCGATTGGAATCTCCATGAAAAGGTGAGCAATGTGCAATTGAAGCTCTCCTCACTATTATGGAATCATGGATAAAGAGCTCAAACTACTGGAGCATTTTCATAGTAGACCTCCGACTCATGGGACGGGCGAGATGAGAAAATTTTTTGGTGAGTAAATTCTTTGATGATGCAAAGGATAATTCTGTGAAAGTCCTAGGTCTCTGACATGGAGTGGAAGATCGAGTCTGGAGGAGGCTTTGGGAGGCGAAGAAAGCGGTTAGCGAGAAGGGTGAAGCTTTCAAGACTGCTTGGTTATCTCTGCTTTCAAAGAACATACACTATGCCATCTTTAGGATGAGACTTGGTACTTCCCTTTCCTTGAAAGAAATCAAAGCTCAATTGAGCTTTTTTCAAAGATAACTTATTCAAGGAAAGTTCCATCTCCAAGGAAAAATGAAGGAGATTTGCTCTCTTGATCTACCATTGAAGAAGCAAACAAAGATTATCATACTCATGTCGAGTTTGATAAAGAGATGGAGAAGTGTCAGGATTTTGGACTCGGTCTACGACTAACACGTCGAGTCCCTTGTGGAGAGATATAGCCGAGGCGTTAAAGAGATTCGGGCAGCGGATTACGAAGTCGGTGGGTCCCTCTCTCAATGGCCCGGCCACTATCTTCTTCTCCTTTTTCTTTTCTCTTCTTTTCTTTCTTTTCTCGGATTCTTTGTAATAGGTTGAGGTATTGCGATTGGCAATCCTTAACTAATCTTTATTTAAAAAAAGTAGTTACTGAAGAGTAGCCGATTTGTAAGCTATATAATGGCCTTTCCACGCCATTTTGAAAAGGAGGAAGAACTTGGCATATTTTACGAAAGTGTAAATAGATTATAAAGAAATCAATACGAAGGACTTTTCCATTCTTTGTCTATCGTCTCTGTTATTCCTAAGCTTTCATTTATTTTCTTTGTGAAGATCATTTGTCTCAAGTTCGTTAGTCTTACCGATTGCATACTCTTCAAATTTGCAAGCACGGTGATCTTGTATAACCAAGAAGGAACTTTGTGTCCTTGATTAATGAATCTGTGTTATGTTAAGAAACTTTGTGTTCTAAGCGAGATGTTATTTCTGAGAACTTTGTGTCTTTAAATTCCATCTTATTTATTCGATACAAATGATCTTGTTTCAATTCACTGTGACTTTCACATACATAAAGAATTACTCTGATATCTATAATTCTGCATGTTTCCTTTCTGCTCTTTCCCGTACTCTCATTTCCTCGAGTCCTTTTGTAATTGATGATCTTCATAGAAAACACTTTCGTGATATCCAAGTTTAACCAACAAATCATGTTTTGTACATTTGTAAATAAGTTCATTTCGAATAAGGAACCTCTCCCATTAAAGAGGAGGACTTCTTGTCCCCGACGGTTTCTCTTCGTAAGTCTATTTCGGCGACCAATAGTTTTTGGCGACTCAGTGGGAAAATCATATTCGATTCTATTATTTTGATCATCTTTTATGTGGCGACTCGCGTTTTACTCGAGGGGAGGACCCTTGGTATTGAAGATTCTCGGTTCCATATTTTGGAGCAGCGCGGAGGTTTTCCTTTCCCTTGACAAATAGAAGGACTCGTTAAACAAGCACTCCACTGTTGAGATAGAAGTCCACAGGTGGTATTCCTTGAGCGGCTAGTCCTAATCTTGAGCTTTGATTCTTGTTGGTGTTGCAGTTCCTCTCAAGCCGTTTTCCAAGAATGGGGCGCCATTACCATGGGGTCATCGTGTCGGGCCCCTTGCTCTTCCTCAGCCTTTGCATGAGTTACCCAGAGGTAACCGGAAGAACTTTCCTAAGTTCAAAGGTGATGGCAAAGTGCATCCGGATGAACACATCGCGGCCTTCATTGTTGCATGTGGAGTCCTGGGAGTTGAGCATGAAGACGTCTCCGTGAGACTATTCGTTGAGATGTTACAAGATAATGCTTTGATTGGTTCTACCACCTTAAATTTGGCTTTATCACCAGGAAACAATGAGAACTCAATTCGAAAACCGTTTCAAGCGGCGAAAAGATGTGCATGCCTTGCTTGCCCAAATTTCTCGAGATAAAGAAAGATTCACTAGAACCCATGAGAGAATTTTGGCCCGATTTAACAGTGATCGATCAAAAAATTCTTGTAAATACTCGACTTTGTTGATCAAATTCAAAAATGTTTCTTCTAAATGCTCAATCGCCCAAAGTTAGTTATGCACTAAGAAGGGCTAATCTCGCATGACATTGGTGAGGATCAAACTCTCATTTGTTAGTATCGAGGATGACTTGATCATGTCGGGAAGTTGAGAAGAGACCCATCCAAATCTAAGTCTTCTACTTCTTCCTCTTCCACCTGGACCTAATCTTGATCCATTAGTTTGAAACTTGCGAATGATCTTATTGCTATAAAGAAACAATTGGCTCGGCACGCTCCTTATGCGAGGCGTTCAAGGAGAAATTTTCAGCCGGAGAATCATTTTCCTGCTTCTCAAACAAGATTAGCACTTGAAGGACCTCCTGTTAAGGTTCCTGTGAATGCAACCTGTGAGGTTGAAGAGCCAGATGATGATGAGGATAATGAAGCTTGCGAAGAGTTTGTGGACGAATTTGATGATGAAGCAGAGGAACTTGAGGGATCTCGGGTTAATTTCTTCACCATTGAGGGCATTGATGATGGAGATGATTATGATGAAGTGGTAGCAGACATGAATAGCGAATAATTTTCTTTGTCATGACTCGAGAACGAGACAAATAGAGGGAGAAGGTGAAATGTCCCATAAAGAAATCTAAGGAGCGATCGGCAACTATTCTGTAATTGCAAAAAGAGGATCTCCTATCCCTACTTCATACACATCAAGGTGAGTCCTATTAATCTTACTAGCAAAGTTCCTTCTTTTTCTCCTAAAGTTGATAAGCCTAGAATTTCAATGATGATGGCCCATCCATACGGGTCTTTTGATATTATGATCATCTAAAAAGACTAAGGTTCAAATTTTAGAGGTGAGTATTATCAAACTCATCCCAAAGCTTTTGCCAAAATGATTCAATTTGTTAATTCCCTACCAAAACCACTTCTAAAGGCCTTTTGCCCACTCCTCTTACGCACCACTGACCTAGTCACGGTAGCTTTGTTGTCACCTCCTGGTGAAAAAATTAAACCATTTTATGTAACACTTCTTATAGCTGGTCATAGGCTCGATAATTGTGTCATTGATTCGGGAGCCTCGAGATAATGTGATGCCCTTCTAAAGTAGCTCATGCTTTAGGCTTGACCCTCACATGCACTTATGGATCTTGTTACTCATGGAGAGTAAGAAGTGCCCCAGTTGGGAGAATTAAAGATGCACAAGTGGCTTTTCTTTGCTTTGCACGAAAAGAAAGTGTTGGCTACCATCTTAGTAGCGAGATATCCCTCCTTCATACGGGATGTTGCTAAGTAGGAACCTGTAAAGATGTGGGTGGGAAATCCAAATGGATTGGTCGCATGCACTCATGCTGTAATGGACATATGAAGAAATTGATGCCCGAGAAGCGATCGAGTATATTGTGCAAAAACGGATGATCCTAAAGCACAAATACTTCTATGAGGATATGGGTCACGGTAATTACATGATTATGTCCCCTAATGAAATCTAACTTCCCGAATGTCACCTAAAGATCCTAATGGTATTTGGATTTTAGAGTTTGATGGAAGTTGTTCCTCGATTGGTTTACGGAGCTGGTGTCTCTTTAGTGTCACTGAAGGATGCCTACATCCTTTTCATTTAAGTTGTAGTTCGAAAATACTAATAATAGCGAGTATGAGGCTCTCATTCTTGGACTGCAAGTGGCCAAAGAACAAGGTGTGAAGAACCTTTTGGCATGTGGTGATGCAAAACTAATTGTAAAGCAAGTGAGAAGCCTTTTCCAGGTAAAAAATGGAAGGCTGAAACATTACCGGAATCGGGTTTGGGATTCCATTGAATTCCTTGATGCTTTCTCCATTGAGGCAATACCTAGGGAGAAGAACCGCGAGGGCTGATTCACTAGCTTGATCTCGGGTTGACTCACTTCGATTCCTCATCTGATTTCTCTCGGGATAAGTTCACCATTGAGATGGTCCATTGGCCTAGTGTACACGATAATGCCAATAACTGAAAAGCAAGTCTTCAATGATGATCGGCATTTGCTTTCCTTCACGGAACTCAAGGGTAATTTCGAACAGCTGTATTTTGAGGGAAGTGACAACCTACCTCGTGAGAGTGTGCCCTTTGACCAAGCAGTCGCCCAAGGGAAAGAAACAGATCAAGATGGATGCATCAATCTCAAAGGAAACAAGATTCCTAAAGGGTTGGTGAGTTTGGAGGAATTATTTGATAAACATGACAGGTATGTGAAATCTAAAGCTTCTACTGGACCTCAGCAATCAGCTGAGTATGATAAGATTGATATTGGGAGTTCTAATGACCCTAAGCTAGTAAATATTGGAAAATGTTGCACAGCAGATGAGAGGAGAAAAGCAATTGATCTTCTAAGAAGGTATAAGGATGTTCTCGCTTACTCTTATGAAGATTTGAAAGCTTTCAAACCAAAAGATATGCAGCACTCTATTCCTCTTAAGCACGGAATTAAGCCTTTCAAGCAAAAACAGAGGCAATACAACTCCAAAATAGTGACACCATCTTTCGGGAGATACGAGAAGTTGTTGAAGGCTAAAATTATTTTTCCCATTCACCATTAAACATGGATTGCAAATATTGTACACTGTTAGGAAGAAAAATGGTGAGATCCGCATCGTGTTGATTTCAAGAACAGAATCGGGCTTCTTTGAAAGATAATTATCCTTTGCCTATGATGGATCAAGTATTGCAAGCGATAATGAGGATCTGAAATGTTATCTATGCTTGATGGATTTTCTGGATATAATCGGGTAGAGGTTGATACGTAGATCAACACAAAACAGCTTTCACTACTCCTTGGGGTACCTTTGCCTACAAAAGAATGCCTTTTGGGCTTATTAATCACTGGTGCCACTTTCGAGAGGGCTATGGATCGGCTTTTGGAAGCTTAAAAGGGAAGTGTATTGTCATATACCTTGATGACTGACAGTGTTTTCCAAGACAAGAGCGGATCATTTTGATCACTAGAGACGATTCTGCTTTGAGATGCGAGAGAGAATGGGATCTCTTTAATCCTAAAAAATTTGTCTTTTGTGTCACCGAGGGAAAGTTATTAGGGCACATCGTTTCCCGAGATGGTATTAAGATTGATCTGAGCGAGTTCAAGCCATCAACAAATTCCTCTCCCAACCAAAGTAAAAGGCGTGCACTCCTTCTTGGTAAGATCAATTAATTGAGAAGATTCATCCCTGATTTTGTAGAATTAACTTTGAATATTTCTCAGATGATGAAAGGGAAGCAAAAGTTTGGTTGGTCTTCTGAAGGAAAGGAATCCTTTGAAGGTATCAAGAGAGCTATCGCTAAAACTCCTGTTTTAGCCTGTCCTGATTTTAGTAAGATTTCATCATCTATTGCTATGCTACAGATAATACCTTGGCTGCTGTGTTAACTCAAGAAGACTCTAATGAGCATGAGCTACCAATCGCGTTCATGAGCTATATTCTGAAAGATCACGAGTTGAAATACACCATGATGGAGAAACATGCTTTTGCAGTGGTTAAAGTTGTCAAGCAGTTTCGCTTTTACATCCTCAACTCTCATTCCATGGTATTGGTCCCGGATACAACTGTTAAGTCAATCCTCACACAACAAGAATTTGGATCCAAGAGAGGGAACTAGGTTGCTAAGGTCCAAGAGTATGACATTGACATTAAGCTGACCAAGCTGGTTCGTGGAAAAGGTCTTTGTGAGCTCATTGCTGAAGGAGCTAAGCATGAATTATTGGAGAACAAAGTTGGCCTTCCTACCGTTCTGTTCCTTAGTTCAGTTGACGAATGGTATGCTGACATCGCCCATTTTCTCACCTATGGGAATGCCCCTCTCATTTAGCGCGAAAAGAAAAGAGGATTATTAAATTGAGGGGAGCCTGATATGTATTATGGGAAAATGCTTTGTTCAAGCGTGGGCTTAGATGGGAGATTTTTGAAGTGTGTGGACAAAGAACAACGAGAGAAAGTTTCTTTCGGCTTTTCACGATCAAGCATGTGGAGGCACTATTCATCAGCGGTTCTGACTCATAAGATACTCCATGGAGGATACTACGGCCTTCCTTGTTCGAGAGATGCATCCAAGTGGGTGGATAAATGTGAGGCTTGTTAGACTTTTGTGGGAAGACCTAAATTGGCCTCTTTGCCTCTCGAAGCCGAGTTGTGATTGAGGAACCATTTCTTGAGTGGGGTTTGGACTTCATTGGTACACTTAATCCTGCTTCTAGTGCTGGTCACACTCATGTACTAGCGCCACGGACTACTTCACCAAAGTGGGTGGAAGCTATTCGATTAAGAGCACTACTATACGAAGTGGTATGCGGCTTCATCAAAGAGAAAATCTTGGTAAGGTATGGTGTACCTAACAATATTGTAATAGATAATGCCTCGAATTTCTTCCTTTGAGATAATGGACTTGCTATGGGTATGCCATTTCTTTGGCTCACTCTTGATTACTACCCTCGGGAAATGGGCAAGCGAGAATCCACTAACAAAAATCTAGTGACTATCATAAGGAAGTTGGTCAATGAGTCTCACGAAACTATCACAAAAAGCTCTATGATGCTCTTTGGGTAGACAGGGATTACACCAAAGAGAGCTATTGGAATGTCTCATTTTCAAGTAGTATATGGAGTAGAAGCTCAGCTGCCCGATGCCAGTGGGCAGCCTTGGCCTTACACCTAATGAAGGCCATCGAGGATACTAGTTTAAGAGATGCTTTGGATAAGAGAATTATGTACCTGCACAAACTGAATGAGGACATATTGGAGGTTCTTTGATCGGATATTTGTTCACCAGCAGAAGGTAAAGGTCCTGTTTGACAAGAAAGCTAGGTTCAGAGATTTCCAAGTTGGAGACACCATGTTGTTATGGGACAAAAGACATGAACCTCGTGGCAGCCATGGAAAGTTTGATTCCCTGTGGCTCGGACCTTTCAAGATCAGACACTTTGCTGGTGAGAATTCCTTTTATCTTGATTACATGGATGGTTCTTCTCTCCCACTTCCTTATAGTGGGCAGTATCTCAAGTTGTTCAAGTCCTAGGTGATTAGGGGAGTCCTTGTATATTGCATACATGCAGTGTTTTTGATTTTCTTTCTTTTGTTTTGGTGTGTTGTCCTCTGTTTTGGTCTACTTTTTGACTCCGTTGCCCAATGGATAAGGTACTGGTCTGCTTCCCTTGAGTTTATCTAAGTTCTTGCCTTGTCTCATCCTTGAATTTATGCCAAGTCATCCCGAGGAAGGAGCAGTTTGTTGTCGACTCAAAATTCCCTGCTCTTCGATGAAAGTAAAAATTTCAAAATTTTGAGTTTAAGTGTTTTCTCGAAGTTCCTAGAGTCGTGAAATTGAGAAAATCTGTGTTTTTGGGTCATTTTGTGTGATTTTCGAGAACTTTTTTCCAAGCTGTCACAATTTCAAAAGTGCGTTCGCTCGATCGCCCGAAATCCCGAAGTTGTTCCTTTTCGGGCCCTTCAGATTTTTCGTCCCAAGTGTCCCAAATGGAATTGTGAAAGTCATTCCATTTTCGGCGAAAACTCCCCGAACCGCGTACTTCACACTTTCGTGTTCCAAATGTCCCAAATCAAATAGTGCAAGTTGTTCCATTTTCACCCAGAACCTTCTAAGTCGCGTTCTCCGGAACTTTTTGTCTCAAAAGTCCCAAGTTCAAAAGCAGGCCTTTTGTTCCAATTCAGCGAAACATCCGAACCGTGTACTTTGCGTTTTCGTCCCAAATGTCCTGAGAATGCATTTGTGCGTCTTCTCCTGTTTCACCCGAATCGGCCGAGCCGCGTGTTTCGCGCATTCGCATCCACATGTCCCAGCGTACCAAGTGTCATTCATGCTTATTTTTCCCACTCTACCGAATATCATGCTTATTCAAATTGGTGGGTATGTATTAAATGCACATTTATGACCTTTCTCTCTCTAAACGGCTATATAACAAGGCGAGACCCCCTTTGCATTTTCACAATACTTCCATGTTATCTTTTTCTCGAACCCCTTGCAATCTGAAAACTGCGCGTGTATCCCTCCTCTATAATTCCTTCCTAAGTCTAGGTTTTGCGATTCTCTGTCCTCTAGCTACTATCAATATGAAAATCAAATTTCGAGGGGACGGGAACAAATTTCTCCATTTGAGTGCCGTTCGTAATATTGGGGACAGTGAAGCTCGTCATCTTGATTTGGTGATTTTTGGGCAAGAATGGCGGACACAAACCCTACACCAATGGCATGAGATGATTCACGATAGTGGTTTGGCCTTCTTTGGTGGTTTTCGATCTCGATACAGTGTCTTGACCTTTGTGCTTTCATGCGGAGCTCACCCGACCCGATTCAAGCAAATTGACTAATATACACGGGAACTCATCCCATGGCTGGATCTACCGCCATTAGCCTTTGCTCACGAGGATTCGAGAGATGGATAATGCCATAGTCGTTTCCGAGATCAAGCACGGGCCTGTTTGACCAAGATAGTGACAAATATAAGGCACGAGTGGCGAAGTCTGGCTTAACAACCCTAGGAAGGAGCTTCTCATCGACCAAAACCCTCTTCCACGGGAAGATTTCAATGAAGAGTTTTGAGAATTCATAATCCTGCTGGCTGGCTCGGGTTATGGGTTTGCCCTCTACCAACGAATTTCACTTCTGGATGTGCCCACTCATCAGCATGGTGTGCGAAGGAATGCAAAACATCAATTGGGCGGAAATCATAAGCATGAATTTGACGGAGCAGCTGTCCAATGTGCAGCAAACGAAGAAGTTCTACATGACTTCGTATCTGATGTATACTCTGGCAGCATCAAGGCAGTGGTTCGGTTTTTCTTATATAGATGCACACAAAGATGATCCAGTATATGCTTACTGCCCGCAGTTCACCCTGGAGACCAGCAACCGTAATTTCAGAAGGGTCAATGATGCTTTCACCATGTACGTGGTCATACTCGCTCGAAGGTGAATCTTGCTAGGAGATTTTTGAGATGAAGCTATGACTCTAATATGATATACGGTGCTTACTTCATCCGATTCGGGAAATTCTCTTATATCGGGCTTCGCTTGAGTATGAGGAGCCCCTTTGAGGCGCCCATGTTACTGCAATGATAAGATGGCTTTGATGAAGTATGCGGGTAGTTAGACAAAGCGCATGAGAACTGTAGGGACAAGAAGATTTCGGCTTGCACTTTCCCATCTCTTTGGGAAACTACACTTGCAAAACAGCCCTGGATGCACAGAACATAGAGAGAGCCCTGGTTCCTATCACCGTTCATTTCTTCAAGCCAAGAACCTACTTTGACTTGAAGAATTTTATTGAACAGAACATCAAGATAATCTACCATCATAGGGTAGATACAGAAGACTCTTTGGGTGATTGTGTGCGAGATGATTTTGAGGCCAGGAGAAGGCATTGTGGCAGGTTCTCCCTGTAATTGATCCAAGAACTCAGTCTGTACCAAGTTCCTGAAGGTCTCCAGGATGACAACTCTGATCTATACTCGTATGAGTATGAAAATGTGGTTAAGCACACTCCTCTTGGAGGACTTGGATTGGAATAGGAAAGAGAGGGATGATCGGTGAGATCCTTACTCCGGTCTTAGTCGGGACTAAGGTGCGGTTTGTGACAGATGGTTCGAGAATTTAGGAGGCATTCAAGAGAATCCTCTTCTAAGGATGCTTCAACACCAAGAAGAGAAGCATATATTCAAGGTCGAAACACCGGTGAAGACCCCTCTGCCTCATCAATACAAGGACTGCAGGCTTCCACTCCTTCATCCACTCAAGTGTACGGGAAGAAGCTCAAGGACATTAAGAAGGAGCATGTGGAAAGTGACCCTCAAAGAAAGTAGGAAGAGTTTCCTATGGGACCGAGAGGACATCATTGTTCTCGGTGAAAGTGAAGAAAGTGAGGTACCAACTCTTACAAGTTCTCTTAAAGATCGGTGATAAAGATAAAGAAATCCAGAGCTTGAGCTTTCGGGTGATGTTGATTCTTACGCGCAATTTCCCCAAGTGCCCCACTCACCTCTCCACTTGAGTCAGCAGTGTTTGCGCGGGCCTTGGCGTCATGAGCTCTCTGTCTCTTGGTCCCCTTGCTCCTCTGTTGATTCCTCTTCCTCTTTTGCGTGGGTGTAACCTTTGGTTGATAAAAGGAAGAGGAAATTTCCTCTCGGAGTTCAAGGTCAAATTTTGATCTTTATCGCTGAGCCTTGTTGGGCACCACTCCTTCTCGTGCCAAGAAAGCCAGAGCTACCTCTAGAATAGTGTCTGATGCTCAAGGTCAGCAATTCCTGGAGATTGTCAGGCCTTCAATGGATAAATCATAGTAGGACTTGCAGGTATCTGACTTAGAGCTCTCGAGAATCCCGATGGGAGAGTCTACCCCTGAAGGTGAAATTCACAACCTCCAGGAAATAGTCATAAGAGTCATTGGGAGGGTAGAGAAATGGCAACAAACTATTGAACAATTGGAAGAGCAGGCCCAAGTTCTCACGGGTTTCATCAAGTTTCTTTTGTCTAAGGACAATGTTTTGGACCCTACCCCATTGACTACTCTCCCACCTCCTGTAATTCTAAGCCAAGATGAAGTGCGAGTATCAAAGATATACACAAGTATTCTTTCATGGCGGCAGAGTTATTGAAGCCACAGTGGATGACATGCTTGTTTTTGGATTAAACTTCATCGATGAAGCTTTCAAAATCCATGAAAAGGTAAGCAATGTGCAAGCTGAAGCTCTCCTCACTAGTGGAATCATTGAGAAAGAGCTCAAACTCTGGAGCGATTGCATAGTAGACCTCAGAGCTCATGGGGAGGCGAGATGAGAAAGTTTTGTTGGTGAGTAAAGTCTTTGATGATGCAAAGGATAATCTGTCGAAGTCCTGGGTCTACAGTGTGGAGTGGAAGATCAGAGTCCTGGAGGAGGCTTTGGGAGAACTGAAGAACAGTTGGCAGAAGGCGAAGCTTTCAAGACACTTGGTTATCTCTGCTTTCAAAGACATACACTGCCATCTTCAGGATGAGACTTCTGGTACTTCCCTTTCCTTGTAAGAAATCAAAGCTCAATTCAGAGCTTTTGTCAAAGATAACTTATTCAAGGAAAGTTCCATCTCGAGGAGAAAATGAAGGAGATTTTCTCTCTTCAATCTGCCATTGAAGAAGCAAACAAAGATTATCATACTCATGTCGAGTTTGATAAAGAGATGGAGAAGTGTCTGGGATTTTGGACTCAATCTATGACTAACACATCAGTCCCTCGTGGCAGAGATATAGCCGAGTCATTGAAGAGATTCAGGCACGGAGCGGAGTGCGAAGTCATTGGGTCCCTCTCGGTGGTGGCCACCTATCTTCTTCTCCTTTTTCTTCTCTTCTTTTCTATTTCTTTTTCTCGGATTCATTGTAATAGGTTGAGGTATTGCGATTGGCAATCCTTAACTAATCTTTAGTTAAAAGAAGTAGTTACAAAGAGTAACTGACTTGTAAGCTATATAATGGCCTTTCCACGCCATTTTGAAAAGGAGGAAGAACTTGGCATATTTTCTGAAAAGTGTAAATAGATTATAAAGAAATCAATACAGAAGGAATTTTCCATTCTTTGTCTATCTGGTCTCTGTTATTCCTAAGTTTTCATTTATTTTCTTTGTGAAGATCATTTGTCTCAAGTTTGTTAGTCTTACCGATTGCATACTCTTCAACTTTGCAAGCTCGGTGATCTTGTATAACCAAGAAGGAACTTTGTGTCCTTGATTAATGAATCTGTGTTATGTTAAGAAACTTTGTGTTCTAAGCAGATGTTATTTACAGAACTTTGTGTCTTTAAATTCCATCTTATTTATTCAATACAAATGATCTTGTTTCAATTCACTGTGACTTTCGCATACATAAAGAATTACTCTGATATCTATAATTCTGCATGTTGCCTTTCTGCTCTTTCCCGTACTCTCATTTCCTCAGTCCTTTTGTAATTGATGATCTTCATAGAAAACACTTTCGTGATATCCAAGTTTAACCAACAAATCATGTTTTGTACATTTGTAAATAAGTTCGTTTCTGAATAAGGGAACCTCTCCCATTAAAGAGGAGGGACTTCTTGTCCCCGACACATTGCTCTTCGTAAAGTCCTATCGACAACCAACAAAATGCCACTAAACTATCACAAGGATTGAAACCTATGTGATTAAGACTGATTTTGATACAAGATAGCAATAGGAACAAGAAAATTTATTTGCAGTCATTCGAAATGAAACAAACACACTTTTCCCAAGATCAACACAAGATAACTCAAGTTTGATTAAATTTATTACTGGGGAAAGTTTATAGAACAATCTCAGAGCTTGTCAATGGTTGTACACTTGCAACCACCTTGACATAATCAAAATTAATACAAAATAGTTATACGGGCTTCTCAAACGGATTCTCAAAAGATAGGCTTTGTCAAGTTTTCCTCTTGGGAATTTTGTTCGACCTCTAACACTCTAACCCCCAAAAATTTGCATGAAATTTTTTTCCATCTATAAAATTTACAATAGAGCCCCTTTTCCCCCAAAAATCACAACATTGAGTGCTACCAATGCCCACCATGATCACGCTCGTGATTTCTAGAATCGAGATCATGTGATCACCGAGTGCTCGGGGGTAAATCTCTTCGAATATCTACCGCATTCAACTCCTCCTTCTGGTAGATCACTCTTTCTTCAACTCGCTAACCACTTCCTCCCTTAATCTATCAAATCTTGTTTCATGTAGCTCAAGAGAAGAAAAATGGAAAATCATATCAAGCCCAAGAGTTAGACCATTTTAATGGTGAAAGACGTCTCGCATCTCCTCCACAAAAATTAGATATGAAAATTAACTCTCCTCTTTCTTTGGTGTGTAGGAAATACTTATAAATCATGAAGACTCGCTCTTCTAGGCTTGTTTCAGTAAAATGGGGAAAATCAAATTAAGACTCTCAGTTGTCGTTGATCTTTACTTTGAATTTGGGCCATCCATATGGAAGATTCATTTTAAGATGGGCCCGAGCTTATTTTTGACTTCTTACAACTTCTAGAAAAATGTAAAATTTTTTCATTTTGCTCCGTGCCTCCACCCTTGAGAAATGAGCCTGACACGTGTCCCAATGTGGGTCCTAGCAGAACCACGCTTCCTTTTTTACTTTTAACTCTTTTCTCATAAAAGGAAAATTCTCCAAATTTCCTACGAGGTTTCGTAGCTCCACTTTTATTTGGAGCAAGTTTTTACCTTTCCTCTATTGGGCTTGTTGGCCATTTTTATGTTTTAATCTTTTAGTATCGGGAGGAAAAAAATTCAACTTATCCCGATGGTCCACCTCCTGCCTCTTAACATTTTCAAAGCCAACCCTGACCTCCTTCTTATCGGGCTAGCGGGGCATTTTGAGATTTTAATCCTTTTGATGACAAGACAAAAAAAATTCAATTTACCTCTAATGTTCCACCTCCCCGCCTCTTTGAATTTTCAAACTGCCATGTGTCACAATGGCATATCTTGCGATGATCCCCAAAGTTTGAGACCTTAAATGAGTGTGGGCTTACCACGTGTTGTTATGGCGTAGCTTCAAAAACCTTAAGGTTTCAAAATCATTTGGTAGGGGTGCGCTTCCATTTTAAAATCTTATTCCATTTTTCCAAAAGGGAAAAACATTCAACTTACCTTTGAAGGCCCGCATCTCAGACATTAGCTTTGCCATGTGTCCTCCTGTGGGGTCAAAATAAGACTTTTTCCCTACCACTTACTATTTTCTTTAATCGAGCCTCGTGGGGCTGTGGGGCAAGTTCAAACATTTTACCAAAGTATCCAAAAGGAAAAAGTTCAAAAACAAACCCGTCGTGCCCCATCCAGTTAGAAGAAGCCACGTAAGCACCAAAAGAACCAATCAGAAATGAGCAAAGCCATGGGACCAAATTTTCCTTTTTCCGGAAAGCAAAAGTGATAATGAAAGCATTTTCCTGCCATCCCTAACCAACCAAAATAAGCCACGTTACTGTCAGCCGATGCAAGGATGTAAATTTTACTAGGGGAAACACCCGTAGAAGCGTAAAATGCAGAAACATGACCATTTGAACCCAAGGATGAAGTTTTTCCAAGGACAAAGGATTTAGAATTATTGTAAGGCTCAAATAATCTTTTCATAGCTACATCCATACATATTCCATCAAGTATTTGGGGCAAAGTGACAAGGGTAGAAAATCCCATTGTAAAAAATGAAAAGAGCAGGGAAAGCCCAAGTTTTTGAATGAATAGAGGACGAGAGACCCAAATTATAGACCTCTTCGAGAGATACAGAGAAACAAGGACACAAATATAGATCCATACATGATCTTTGGCCTAAGGAAAGATTAATTATGGAAACAAAGGAAAGTAGAGACTTCCCAGGCACAACACAGGGGGATAAAATGTGACAGAGGCCATAAATCAATGGATTTTCAAAGGAAAAATGGGGTGAGACTATTTTGAGCACCAACATTGGCTCTGACTCAGGGATGGGCATTCCCTGTGAGTGCCACAAGAACAATAGTAGACCAAGTGCCAAAATATCCATTGGGAAATAGAGTCATCTCGTAGAGCAGAGAAACAAAGCCATCTCCCAAAAACAAAACAAAAACCAGAAACCAACAAAACATGTCACCAAGGACCAGAACGAGCAAAAACACAAAAAATAGGAAACAAACAAGTAACTATGCACTGTATAAAATATTTTTACCTTGATTCTAGGGAATCAATCCAAGAAATGCTTCAAATGCCTGCCATTAATAGGTAATTCAAGAAAATCACCATCCAAATCCTTCAAGAAGAAGGTGTGTTCACCAATTCTAATATCAATGGAGTAAGGGCCCATCCATAATGAGTCAAATTTTCCATGCTTTCCCTTATCTTCATGTCTTCTATCCCATAACAACACAAGATCTCCAATATTGAAAGCTCTGGGAGTGACCTTCTTGTCAAATAAATTCTTCAACTTTTCTCTAAACTTTACATGCCTCTGGTGGGATGCCCTCGTCTCTTCATCAAGCTTAAAAATATGATTAATGTAGGCATCATAAGGGCTTACCTCCTGATCCTCCAAGTGTTGAATGGAGTAATATGAAGATAGTTACATATGAATGGGCAATAGGGCCTAAGTCCCATATTCAAACTCAAATGGACTCCTTCCAGTAATTTTCTTGATAGTTATTCTATCAAGCCCAAACAGAAAACTTCAATTTTTCACCCCATTTCCTTTTATTCAACTCCAAGGTTCTTCAGATAATCTTCAACATTTTTTTATTACTAGAATCAACTTTTCCATTTCCTTAGGAGTTGGAAATAGAGGCATATGTCAAGTTTATCCCATACTCTTTTCAAATTTCCACCAAAAGTTTAGCTCGAAACTCATGGATTTTTTAGCTATAATCTTGATTTGCAACCCACACCTACTGAGATAATATGATTACAAAAAAATTCCATGAAAATTTTGTGTGTTTCCTTCTTGGTGGGCATTTCCTAAACCCATTTAGTAAAGTAATCAGTGGCTACAAGATTCCACTTTTGGCCAACACTTGAAGGGTCTGAAATCTCACTAATGAAATCCATTCCCCATTGCTTGAATGGAGATTCAATTAATACAGGATATAAAGGAAGGGAGCTTGAAGCTTTCATTCTTCTAGAGAAGTGGTGAAAACTCTCACATCTTCTAACCAACAAGGTTGTATCCTTGAAGAGAGTTGGCCACCAATAACTAGCCCTCAGGATATTGTGTGTTGTGAATCTTGCAGCAAAATTCCCCCCACAAACTCCTCCATGGAGATCAGCAATTATCTTGGGGGCTTCTTATTCAGTAATGCACCTTAAAAGGACTCCTTCTAGGTTTCTCTAGGATAACCCATAATCAGTAATGACATATTTATGGGAAGCCAACTTAAGGGCTCTTTTTTGGTTCTTAAATAATCGAGATAAGTTCAAATTTTAGAGATAAAAATTACATCTTTGTACCACTTAAAACTCATCAATTTTTAAAAACACCTACCCTTTCTTCTTCTACCTCATTTACCTCAATAGTTTACAAGTTTCTCTCATCCATAAGCTTAGCCAAGCCCAAAACTCTCACCAATTTCATCGTTTGGATATCCATATCATATTCTTGTAACTTGTTCATGCACACCCCTTTTGCTTGAGACTTCCATCTCTAATAAAATGTCTTGCACCATGGTGTGGGAACATAAACAAAAATCGTAGAACTCAAAATGTAAGTCCTGAAAATGTTTGCTTCTTTTACCAAGGCAAATGCTTATTTCTCCATAATAGTTTACCTCAGCTCATCCCCTTGTAAGGCCTTACTGAAAAAGGCAATTGGCCTCTCGGGCCCCTCATCATCCTTACGTAGTAGAACATAAGCAACAATGTTCTCTGAAGCAAAGGAAACTAGTTAGAAAGGATTCTTATAGTCTGGAGCTGCCATAAAAGGTGCATGCTTTAAGGACTCTTTAATCCCATTGAAATCTTGGATGGTAGCCTCCTCCCACTTGATGACATGATCCTTATTTAACATGGAAGTGATTGGAATGGTAAACTCAACAAAGTTTGATTTGAATCTCATGATGAATTTTATCTACCCAAAGAAGAACTAAATTCCTTTCTTGGTTCTTGGAATTGGGACCTTGTTGATGGCCTCTACCCTTTCTGGATCAATCATCACCCCTTATTGTGACACAATGTGACCATGAAACTTTACCTTCTACACTCTAGAATGGAACTTATTTGGATTGAGTGAGATGCCATATTCTCTACATCTTATCAGCATCTTCTCCAAGTGCAGTAGGTGATCACTTCTCTTCCTGGAAAATATAGTCACATCATCTTGATAAACAACAATAAACTCATTGATGTAACCAGAAAAAGCAACATCCATTTCTCTTTGAAAGGTAGCTCTAGCATTCATCAAACCAAAGGGCATCCTAACATACACATATGTTCCCCAAGGAGTAGTAAAGGTTGTCTTGATCCTTTCTAATTCCTTCACCATAACTTGGTTATAACTAGAGAAACCATCTAGGGTGGAGAGCAATTCAAAACTAGTCACTAACTACATCATGCTTTCCATATTAGGTAAATGATAATTATCCTTTATTGATGCTTTATTTAGATTCCTAAAATCTACACACATGAACTTGATATCACCATTCTTCTTTCTCACTTTTACTAGGTTTGCAACCTAAGAAGAATACCTTGTGGGATGAATAATCCCTTCATCTCTAAGCTTCTTTAGTTCTTCTTGAATTTTGAGAGATAGAAGTGGATTAATTGGCCTCTGTTTCTACTGAATGAATTTGCATTGGATTCCAAGGGAATCTCATGTTGAAATAGGTCCTCTCTTTATGCTTTTAATTCAAAATAAGTCAAAGCCATCTAATCTTAGTATTTATTAAAAAATTGGATGTATGACTACTTCTCCTCTTTGCTGAGATTGTTGCCTAACAAAATTTTTCTTCGCTTCTCCTTCATACAAAGATCATGCTCCTCAACATCCCTCAAGGTTGCCATATGTCTATTAATAATGCAATCAGCAATATCAAAATTTTATTCAAGAGCAACCAGCCCTCTAGGAATGGTATTAGTCTTTAGTTGGATGATTCCCTTGCCAAACAAGGTTTCCTTCCCATTATGCACATACCATTGGCTCCCAATCAATACTTTGATAAAAAAACTCTCCCTTGTTCTGCAGAAATCTTCTGATATGAGCATCATCATCAAAAACCTACGGTCCTTAATGTTTTCAGGGATAGAGGGTCTTATCAATACCTCAACATCATATTCACAATATGGGGACATTGAATAATTGTGAAAACGAGACCACAACATTGCAATCTTGTCTGACAATTCATTGAACTTCCTATCATGATGTACAATGTTGAATGAATCAAAAATCTTAATGAAATCCCAAACTGCATGCTTTTATTGTTTCATTCATTGATTTTTTGTGGCATATAATTTTTTAACTTGTTTTACAATTAATTTTGAGTCTCCTTTACAATGATGTCCTTGACACCATATTTCCAAGCAATTCATAACTCCAAGAACAATACCTCATACTCAAAAATGTTGTTGGTGCACTCAAAGTTTAGTTTGAAGGAAGAAACAAATTATTTGTAACATGGAGAAAGTAGAACAACACCAACACCATTCCCAAACTTGGAGCAAGCTCCATCAAAAATAGAGTCCAAGGATAGCCTACTTGTTCAAGACACTTGCATTCCTCAATCTTGTGCTCCTTTCCACCAGCAAATCCTACAAAGTTATCAGCATCAACATTTGTGTACAATACTTCATAGGATGCGTTGTTGGGATCTTCAATAAGGAACAACATATTCTTTTCCCCATACAACCTGACAAGGCTACCCTCAATTGGGATAGTAGCATAGTACATTTCCATTTGGACACTCCCACCAACACTTGTAGCCCATTTTCTAGACAATAGCATGCCCCACTTGGCTAGGCAGTCAACAATGACAACATCAAGTTTTAAGTTTTTACCTAGGTAAGTTATAAGCTGTACCACCAAACCCTTCACACATCCCACTACTAGCACTTCTTTGGAGTCCATGGTAGTGCAATTCCCAGATGTTGTTGTTACTTTGATATTCAGCTCATTCATGACTTCTAGAGGGATGACATTGCATGATGCCCTTGAGTCAAACATGCAATTATGGAGTAGTCTTTCCTTAATGATCAAAGTGGTGAAGAATGGATACACATTCAACCAAGAATCCACCAAGGATTTCCCCAAATAAACCTAAGATGGTTCACCTAATTCCTCAATGCTGGTGGGGTCTCTAACTCTTCAATGATTGGAGGAGTCTCCATAATGTATACATTTTTGCCTAGGCGAGTCTTCTCTTCTTTCAACCCAAAGTATTTGAATGCTCTCTTTTTGTTCTCGGGAATCCTAAGCAACTCAAAAATTATAATAGAGACTTTGATTTGACTTAAAACTTAGGCAATATCATATGGGACATTCTTTGGCAAGGAAGTATTAGAAGGAAATCTAACACACTCACAAGGTGGTACAAGTTTTTTATGACTTGGGCATGAGGATGGGTATGATTTTGTTTGGAGATATATGGTATTTGGAAGATGCATCTTTCTTAGGAGAATATTTTGGAAAGTTTGAAAGTAAGGGATATTTTGGCTTGGCTTGAGGCCTGTCCCTTTGATGACCTTACTTCTTCTATTAAATTCCTTTTCTTAAGCAACAACAACATTCATTAATGCTTGTCTATCTTCCTCATATGTGATTCCTCCATCATTCTTCTTTATAATTAGAGCCCTTAAATATTCAAATTCATTATTGGGAAAATTAAAATATTGCACAATATCTAATTCTAAACTATGAGAGGGAGGAAGAATAGGTACCCTATGAATGCACTCCCAAAAAGTGGCGCAATCCAGGGAACTTATCACCTAAGTTGAATTTTCCCATTGTTGTGAGCTTGTGGAGAAACCTATCATGTATACATCATCATCATTATCATCAATTTATTCTTTTTCTTCTTCTTCTTGATCTTCTTCACAAGAATCATGAGTCATGAAACATTTGTCACACCAATCAATGACATTTGTTTCCTCCACAACAACAACTTTGTCTAACCAAAGGGTCGGGCACAATTCTATTTTCCGTGCCTTAGGGCTGCTTATTTCCAAATCAATAGGTCCCTTACCTTGTTCGTAAGATCTTTGGTGATTTGTGAATATTTATTGGCCATGCTGCTTGTGTTGACCCCGTGAGCTCGCCCAATCCCCTTCTCTACTCGGGTTATTTTGTCGAAATTTCTTTGTGATTTCCCAAAGTTTTCACAACTTCCTCCAAATAAGGAGCTTTGCTTATCCAAGGTTTTTCGAGGTTAGTTAGTTTTGTACCCTCCCTCTTTGGAGGATTCCTAATTTCCTTGATATTGTTTTCAATTTGCAAAGCCATAGTGAAGGCCTGCCTCATATTAGTAGTGTTTTTGTCCCTCAAGTAGTAAGCATCCTTTTTATCAAATGCGGTTGAATGTTTGATCAAACATGATTCATCACATGGCCTTATGCTAACAAGAAATCTCCTCAAGGTATTATTAAACCTTATGTTGAAATCATGTACTGACTCATTAGGATTCTTTTTGATGTTTTCAAATTATGTCAAAAGAAACCTAGGGTCAGTTCTATCACCATACTATAATCTAAATGCATTGCTCATCTTAGTCCAAGAATCAATAGAGTTATCTAGAAAAGCCTTATACCAATCCCTAGCATCCTCTTCCAAAGTATGGATAAACAACTTGATATATACATCTTCATGTTCAATCTCAAATTCTTCCATCATATTGATAAAAAGATTTAAATGTTGATCACTAGTTATAGTGTTGTTTCCTTGGAACTTTGGTAGTTTATTCCTTACATCTTGAGGAACTGCATTTGGATAACCAGCCATTCCCACAAAATTTATAGGACCAAAAGTGTTTACAAAAATGGAGGTCTATGTGTGGGGGTTGGGAGATATTGTTTTGAGGAGGTGACCATTAAGGGAAACAAAATTATAACGGGAAGAGGTTCCTTGGAACACGGGAGTATAAATTTCAAAATGGATACCCCTAAAGGACTTGTTTCTTGGAAATCCCTATCATTTTCTAAAAATAAGGGGAAGGATGAGAAGTAAACCTTTAGAAATCAACCGAAGGCCCCTCTCCAGTTAGAGAATTCAATTCCACAAAGAGGCTACCTGATTCGAACAACATGAATAACATTCTTCAATGATAGGCTGATCAATTTCATCAATGGAGAACCTCTTCTTCTCTGTCTCTTGATCTCCCACAACTCTCTAGGGTTTTCTTCCTTCTGATTTTGCTTTTCCTAGCTCTAGAAATAATTGCCTAGTAGGATCCCTAGTAAAGAAAAATATTCTTTCTTCCAGGTTTGCAAAAATTGGTAACAAATATCACTTGACATAGGTTAAGACACTAGTAATCATCAAGAATTAGATCAATAGGAGTCGCCAATAATATTTCCACCTTAGTTGTGCAAATACACTAAAATATGATTATAGAACTAGGGTTTGAAAATTAACTATGATCACTATGTTCCCCAAAAACATCTTTGGAAGCATGTTGTTGATGGGCTAAATAGATATGAGCTGGAACTAAATCAACAAATTAGTCTGAGTAATGTAAATCATTTCTCACCAACTTAAACAATCCTCGGAAATGGCATCGAAGTGTGTTAGTACCAAAATTTAATCTCCTTCAAAGGGTGAGAAACATCATGGATTTAACATGACACTCGAGAGGAAAATAGATGATTATGTATGTCTTTTTGCATACTGGGGAAGCAATCTATCTGAATTTTTAGCACTCACGCTTTGAAAAGGAGTGGGTAGTACTTAAGAGGATTTGATCTATCCTCATTATTTTAGGTTGTGACTTTCAACCAAGGTAAGAGAACCCTCTTGTAGCCTATTTATTATGGAGGAGATGGAGATGTCCTTCCTAATGATTTTTACGAGACCTTGGAGAAAATATGATCAATTTAATAAAATCTAACTCTCACGAGTTGTCACTCTAGATAGTGGAGATGTTTTCTGGGCAAGGTTCAAGCTACTAAAGACATTTGAAATCTTGATTGTTTCTAGATGCTTTGGTAATGGAAATTATGCTTTTGTGCACACATAGGACAAACATGGGTAGTATGAGTATGATTTTTTGTTTTAAATGTATTTTTGGTGGGAGGTGAGGTAGAATGAACTTGATTTGCCATATCTCTAAGAACTCTTACAAAATGGAAAGTCTAATCAACAGAATGCTTCACAATAGCTAAAATGTTCCTTTAACTAGAATATGTGCTTCAATGCAGGCCCATATTAGCACTTTTTCACATAATATATGATATTTTAACACACAATCTCGAGTTATAAAACCCAAGAAAGTATTGAGATCAAACCCAATCATTCCCCGAGGTATACCCAGAGGCTTATAGACAATCTCTGTCAACAAATGAAAGAAAAGTGATTTTAAATCATTTATTTCATCCCCAAATCAAAGCTCTTCCAGGAAATGAAATTGAGTATTCCACTAAACTATCACAAGCATTGAGACCTGTGTAATTAAGACAGATTTTGATACAAGATTGAAATAGGAACAAGAAAATTTATTTGCATACATTAAGAAATGAAACAAATACATTTTACTCAAGATCAACATAAAATAACTCAAGTTTGATTAAATTTATCAGTAGGGGAAAGTTTCTAGAAAAATCTAGAGCTTTTTAATGGTTTTAAACTTGCAACCACCTTAACATGATCAAACTTAATACAAAAGAGTTATACGGACTTCTTAGATAGCTTCTCAAAAGATAGGCTTTGTCAAATTTTCTTCGACCTCTAACAGTCTAACCTCCCCTTAAAATTTTCATGAAAAATTTATGCCATTTATAATATTTACAATAGATACCCTTTTCCCCCAAAAAATCACAACATTGAGTTCTACCAGTTCCCGCCATGATCACGATCGCGATTTTCAAAATGAGATCTACAAAAGTTGTCAGTGCTCAGGGGGAAATATCTTCGAATATCTCCTACATTCAACTCCTCCTTCGCTAGATCACTCTTTCTTCAACTCGCCAACCACTTGTGCCCCTAATTCATAAAATCTAGTTATTTGCATGCTTAGGAGAAGAAAAATGGAAAATTATATCGAGCTCGAGAGTCAGACCATTTTAATGGCAAAAGACGTCTCCAGATATCCTCCACCAAACTTAGATATCAAAATTAACTCTCCTCTCAGTTTGGCATGTAGGAAATACCAAGAAATCATGAAGACTCACACTTCTAGGCATGTTTCAAGTAAAATGGGGAAAATCAGATTCAGACTCTCAATTATCGTTGATCTTTACTTTGAATTTGGGCCATCCACATGGAAGATTCATTTTAAGATGGGCCCAGGGGATCTTCTTTGAATTTTTACAACTTTTAGAAAAATATAAAATTTTCACATTTTTCTCCATACCTCTGCCCTTGAGAAATGAGCCTGACACGTGTCCTAATGTGGGTCCTAGTGGAACCACACTTCCTTTTTTACTTTTAACTCTTTTCTCCTAAAAGGAAAATTTTCCAAATTTCCTCCGAGGGTCCGCACCTCCACCATTGATTGGAGCAAGATTTGACCTTTCCTCTATTGGGCTTGTGGGCCATTTTGATGTTTTAATATTTTGAATATCACGGGGTAAAAATGCAAGTTACCCCCGATGGTCCGCCTCCCACCTCTTAACATTTTCAAAGCCAACCCTGACCTCCTTGTCTGGATTATGAACCTTTTGAGATTTTAACCCTTTTGATGACAAGAGGAAAACAATCTAATTTACCTCTGATGGTTCACTTCCCCACCCCTTTGACTTTTCAAACTACCACATGTCACAATGGCGCATCTTGAGATGATCCCCAAAGGTTGAGACCTTGAATGAGCATGGGCTCACCACGTGTCATTATGGTGCAACTTCAAAAACCTTAAGGTTTTAAAATGATTTGGTGGGGGTGTGCTTCCATTTTAGAATCTTATTCCATTTTTCCAAAAGGGAAAAAAATTCAACTTACCTCGAAGGCCTACATCTCCGCCATTAGCTTTGCCATGTGTCCTCTGTGGGGTCAAAGTAAGACTTTTTCCCTGCCACTTAAAATTTTCTTTAATCAGAGCCTGACGAGGCTGTGGGGTGAGTTCAAACCTTTTTTTGAAGTAGCCAAAAAGAAAATTTTCAAAAACAAACCCACCACGCCCGTCCAGTTAGAGGAAGCCACGTAAGCACCAAAAGAACCAATTAGAAATGAGTAGAGCCACATGACCAAAATTTCCTTTTTGCCAAGAAAGAAAAAAGTGATAAGTTAAAGCATTTTCTGCCATTCCCTAACCAACAAATAGAAGCCACATTCCCTGTCGATGCAAGGATGTAAATTTGACTGGGAAATGCTTGTTAAACAGTAAAATGTAGAAACACGACCATCTGAGCCCAGAGATGAATTTTTTTCCAAGGACAGAGGATTTAGAAATGTTGTAAGGCTCAAATACGCTCTTCATAGCTACATACATACATTTTTCATCAAGTATTTGGGGCAAAAGGACAAGGGAAAAAAATCCTCACTTAAAAATGGAAAGAACAGGAAAGTCCAAGTTTTTTAATGAAAAGGAGACAGAAGACCCAAATTTTAGACATGTTCGAGAGAAACACGAGAAAAAAAGGACAAAAATATAGATCCATACATGATCTTCCATCAAAGTAAATATTAATTATGGCAACAAAGGAAATTAGAGACTTCCGGGCATAACACGAGGTGATAAAATGTGATAGAGATTGTAAATCAATGGATTTTCAAAGGCAAAAATGGGGCGAGACTATTTTTACCACCAATAGAGTCCTCTTCAAAATTTCTTGGTCACTTCCTGCATGCCCCATATAGCAATTTATGATCTATGTTTACTATTCTCATCGAAATACTATTTACACCTCTCCCGACAGGTGACTATGCAACCTTAGTGAATAGGCTATAATGGCACACCAAGTATACTATAACTACATGTTTATGAAGAAAATTTAATCAACTACTATGTAGGTACAAATGCCCATGGACGATATAGCCAGCATCCACCTTGTTCCAAGATGCATAGGGCAATGTAGTTTATACTCTAGTGCGCAATGATGACATATTAAACATTCACAACAGAGATATGCTAACATCTTGCCATGCCAACATGGAATGCCAACCCGTAGTTTTATGCCATCCTTATTTTAAAATACATAGCAAAGTATGCATCCAAATCGAGAACAAGTCAGAAACATACAACCATATGCTTGTCGAATTACAATCACTACAAAACCTAAAAAGGATGTCAATGCAACATACAACAAGCTCTTTTATGAAACAATTGCTGACTAGGATATATGCACAAGAAACTTGCCACATGTTGCTGAAATTTCCACTTACCGTATGCGGTAGAGTGTTCTGACACTATCCATGGGAAAATTCATCTACACAAAAATTTCACAGCCCATACTTCCTAAAATTGTATAAAACCATTTATAAATGCCTACATAATATGACCCCTTTCCCTATACAACTATTAGTTAATAGAAACCACTCAGTCATGGGCCTATGATAAGTGTAGGAAAGGGAAACCATTTAAAGTGCAGAGAAAATAGGCTATTGTTAGAGTGTTTTCTTGGATAGTAGCCACCCCTACTATTTCGCTCGCCTTCATAAAACACTTTTTACTTCATGGATATACTTTTTACAAATCTTTCTGTTGTATTCCATCCAATATTGGCACATACCTAGAAATACTTAGGATTTAGTGGGTTGCCTTCACTCTAATGTACTAGGCATGAAATATAAACCATTTGGCCACTGTGAACTAGTTACCATTTCGAATACTAGCTCTAATATTTCCCTCAATGTACCCACCCCAACTCGGATAGACGAGTGGAAGGTGTTCTTTGGCTTACATCCAATAGGGATTGTAGACATCAGTGACCTAGACATTCTTGGGAAGCATGATTTTGATCTATCACACAACTTGCCACAAGCTATTTTTGTTAGTAACAAGTTACATGAAACGAGGAATATTTTCATATAAATTTCCCGCTCAACCACTAAAATAGTTGCACCAATTTTCCTACCCACTCTAAATGGCTATACCTTATCAGGAGAACAAAAAGATGTGTCTAAATAATCGTAACCCATGAAAATGTAGTGCCACACATTGCCCCATTATACATGATAATTCAAGGAACAACAGGCATTAGTAAATCACATCTGATCTGTGAAATTTCAAGGGCACTCCACTCACGCACCAACCTCCATGCCAGCAGCTTACTCCTACTAGCTCCAATAGGACTTTCAGCATTCAACATCTTTGGCACAACAATACACACTAGCCTACACATACCAATAGCTGAAGTTACCCCTCTTCGAGGTCAAACACTCGCTACATTTTAACAAGCCATGGTAGATGTGGAATATATACTAATCGATGAAATGAGATTTATCAGACCTAAACTATTAACCAATATAGACAATCGCCTATATGAAGCATTCCCTACCTATAAATGTAGGATTTTTTATGAGTCGATTACTGTTATTTTAGTTGGAGACCTATCTTAGTTGCCTCCGATTAAAAATACTACACGTTTTACATTCCTTGCACCTATGGTCACATGTTAGTGTCACTTTTCAGAATACAATCACACTTACTATTAACTTCGCCAACAAGGCATCGATGATTCCTACCACATCTTCCTAGCTCTACTACAAAATATTCAGAAATGTAGTTCTACGAACATGAATAGAATCTACTAATGTCGAGGACCCTATATACATCACTCATATAGAAAAAGAAACATTCTAGGCCACAATGCAATTTTATGCAGCAAATGTACTTGGTAACACTACATAACCAATATAGGATGTGAGCTCTCAATACACCTATTAGAATATCTAAAGTTAAACAACCACGGAAAAGCCGACCGGGGAAAGCACCAAAACACAATTAGAGAATAACCTATTACTCTGTGAAGGTGTAAAAATTATTTTGACAACAAATCTTTGGGTGCAAACTGACCTTGTTAATGGTGCACAAGGATAGATCATCACTATGTTGTACGAGCAAGCAACCACCCCACCAAGCTTTCCCTTGTATGTGGTTGTCAACTTCCCAAGGTACAAAGGTCTAGCCTGGGACCCGACCCATCCAACTTACACTCCAGTCCCCCATAACAAGAAGAAATTGCGACAAATGCCCTTAAAAATGGCATGGGCCCTAAATATTTGTAAATCACAAGGATTGACTCTTGATAATGCTACCATTGAAAATAGAAAAAAAACGAAAATGAATGACCTTTACATCCTTGTCCCGAGTTTGAGTCATTTCCTACCTCCACATTTTCCCAACCTTCTCATACACACACTAGAAGAATCTACAGGAAGAGAAGCACATTGTACTATGGTTAAAAATAGAAGCCCAATTACAACACGATGTACCTTTTCCCACCACATAGGTGCATACTAATGTTGTGATTCACATTTATTTACACTATCTTCTTATACACCCATATCACCCCAATCTAACACACTCAAGATTAATTTTGTACCTAGGCCCTCTATAAAGGAATCCACCACCTACAGTATAGACATAACAAAAATACCTAGGCTTCACTTATTGGTACAATACTCCATTCAAACTTACAACTAGGCTACGCATATTTATTTTGTATCTAGTTCTTACTTTATATTTAAATTTACAATTAAATGCATGTTATCTACAACAAATTTTACTAACTAACATTTGAATTCCACTTGTAGGCCAGTTTGCAATGGTTGAGAACTTTTCTGATTAGCTATCCACACCAACACGATACCAGACTTTCTAGAATGCCTACTATGTGACTATCTAGAAACACAATACCAAATGTATACGCCCATGGATGAAGCTACCATTAAAAACATGTATTCCACAAAAAAAAATTGAAGAGGCACAACAAATCCTGCAACAAACAATTTTAGCTATGGAAGCTGCACAAAAGAAAATGAAAATAAAAGATTACAATGACATGTTTCAAAAATTGATAGACAAGGTGTTCACTACGTACCTCCTCAAAGAATCCTAGACATAACACTCTATGGAAAAAAATGCCTGAGAAGAAAAGACATTCCATCTTGTACATTGCATACTTCCATTTCTCTCTCAATCTCTGTCCATAATAGTTGTTTTTTGTTTTTTATGTTGTATTTCCCACAAGTTTATGAACTCCATGTTGTAGTAAATAAAATAGTCTCCTACCCATAATTATAAAAATTCACATTCATATCATGTCTACTTTTGCATAATTTTAAGCATAGCTACATAAATTACTTGCCTATTGCATACAAGATTAAAACTACACTAGAATTTGTTGATTGTAAATTGATAAAACCCCTAGCTTTACAAACTTCAAATTAACCAACCAAAATTTGTTTAAACATCTTTGAACTATAATATATTTGCGTATTTACATTTTCTAGTGCACCCTACATCTATATTTCAAATCTGCTAACATTATAGCACTTTTAATTTTCATTCACAATAAACAAAGTAAATCATTTGTCCTCCCTAATTTATGTTTCTAGTATATTATTTTTGCACTCCCTTTGGGCACTCCAAACATGACATCCATATTCGACACCATAACAACCCAAATTGGAATTGATTACACCCACACACAACAATTTGCGCTATCCGAATGTGTGTAAGAACAATGCACAAAACCATTGTTGGAGATAATGATGTTATATCTGCAATGTTGCGTACATAACAAAAACTAGAACAAGCACAAGTTGCACTACAACAAGGATTCATTGCCAGTAAAGACACCATCCACATCCTTAGGGGAAAATTCTACATAGAATTTTATAAATCCACTTCCTCTGCATAACAATAAAAAACCATCACAATACAATACTTCAAAGAGATATTGCCTTGTGGATTGCCATGGCTAGAGGATATGCGTAAAATGGATTTTCCAAGAATGCTCGCTTCCTTCTTTCCTTTTTGAACTAGAGCCTAAAATATTTTATAGGTTATGTTGTTCTATTGAACATCTATCATTACACCAAATGATGTTGTGATTTGATTTTTGCATTCTTTGTTATTTCAAAATAAATATGCCAACACTGTGTAACTTCCTCTATCTTCTTTTCTATCATTTTGTGACAAACAATTATTTATACAAGTTAAATACACCAATATATGTGTCGTAAGTCCTTGATCAATTTATAAAGGTTGGATATTTGCATCTTTACAATGCCCTTTAGTGGAACTATGGTTTGTATGTGTATTGTAAGAACAACTTTTTTGGTATTTTAAAATTCTAGTCTGTTTTATTAAGTTATCATTGCTTCTGGGTGGGAGAAACAATTCTAATAGGGTCACAACAAATCATGCTAGTAAGTCTTATGCTTCATTTTTTAAAGAACCTAACCTAGATGAGGATGTCTACATAAAAACATAATTCAAGAAGGTAATTCAAAATAAAACCACATAGATCAAAATCAAAGAAACTCTTTATATGAAAACATTTTGTTCATTTACAACCATGCATAAAAATCATGAGAGTGTTGAATTACCAAATGTAAATGAAATATTCATTCCTACTACCTACAAAATATTTTTTCACTATCGCAACTACAACATCTTAATATAATTCATTTATGATTATGCTTTAATGGATATCCATACCCTATCCTGAACCTCCCATTTTGACACACGCTAAGCTTATGTAACTAGACTTTACACTTGTAAATTGGATTTTATGTACATATCCATCCCATCATTTTATTTACTCTGATGGGCTCTTAACTATTCGATAGAATACGAATAAGAAATGTCATCTTTAATTTGACCAATTTATAGACCATTTAATTTTGTTGGGTAAATCACCTTTTTGTCCCCTATGGAAGGGCATTACACAATGAAATAACATATACAAGCCATTGATAATGGATCTGAAAATTATAATGCAACCTCTTGTTGTTTTTTAAATATTTCTACATACCCTACACTAATTAGGTATGTGTCGAGAATATGCTTCTATTGATGGTGACTAATTTTCATGAAAAGTTACTAACTCGATTTTTACACCCATTCATAGACATGGGGTAAGCTTCAACCATGGAGGCCACAATCTTATGTTTCATTTATTTCCCACCGATTGATAACCAATTGTTTGAAAAAATACCAAGAGGGAGCACATTACGGACCTTTTGTAAATGTATATTTGTAAACATTACATGTTTTTAATGGGTTTATTAATTTTTTGATCAATAATCGGGAAAGGGATGGACAACATAAAATGGTTCCTATGATTCAAACACTCTTTCCTATACAACTCAAAATGGTCTAGGGAGACCACAATATGTTAATTGATATTCAAGAATTGGAATTTATGACCAGTAACAAATAAACAACCAAAACCCCAAAATAAAAAACATAAAAAACGTCAATAACTCATTGTCTACTTTTGGTAACTTTTTCAACATCTACCCATAACAATTCAATCTTTACATCTGTCATCAACAAAACTCCATTCAAAGCAAGCTTCTATTCAATGTTTTATAGACTATGTTGTGCAAAATTTCATTCTACAATCCTAGTATTAATGTTCAAATTTCACTTATATCTAAAGGACTTAAAACAATGTGTTTGTACTAGTATATTTACGTATAATACAAGTTTCCATAAACTTGAAATTTAAATGATTTATTTCCTTTGTATAATAACTAGAATGGTTCTAAAGGATTATCCATATCCTTAGTCACCCTTGTATGATGTCAACTATGAAGCAAAGTAACATCATTTATTTCCATCATCTTAGAATCCCATATTGGTTTAATGCTTCCTAATAGCCCTATTACTTTTGGTATTGCAATGGAAAACAACCTATAATTATATTAAGTTGTCACTTTAATTTGTAACTAATTCTATTAAAATTTATGATTATAAATCCTCTTAGCTTAGGTAGATTGTCAAAACTTCATATTTACACTCCTCTAGGTGAAAAGAAACCATAGATAAAACCTTACATAGAAAATGCAAGGTCAAGTACTACCCCAAATTTTCCGATACCACAAATCCTTAATGCCTTCATCTATTACCCATTTATAAAGGAATATCATAAGTAATACAATATTCTATCGGTGTACCTATGAGTATATTTGCTAACAAGATTCACCATAATTAATTTATCTTCATCCATACCCATTTACTCAACATTTGAGTTAGAAATCACTGCACTAGCTACAAACTAATCTTGGTTACTTATATGTTTGATGGAATCCCTACATGAAAAAAATTGGTTAACTTGAGTTGAGACATTAAAACAAAATAGGGATTTTCCAAACGAAGATTACTCATATTTTCCTTCAATATACAAAAAAACCCAATACATACTCTCTTACCTATGCAGGCATTAATAACAATCAATTTCAATGCATTCTATAATGTGAAAATCCAAGGAAAATAGCAACTAAGAACACATTTTAGGCACGAAACTTGATTTCCATTAGCCAATTGTAATTTATTTACCATAGCAAGCGTTGCATTAAATCCTACATAATATAAATCTACACAAGTTCATTACACATATCGATTGGTAAGGTACTTATGAAAAATGTATTAATCATTTTTAATCATTTCGAGTTTGTTTTCAAACAAAACAAATTCAAGTATGTATGCTTGAACAACATTGGCTGATATGCAAAAAAATCCCACATTAAAATCTAGAAATGTTATTCAAGATTTAGCTAACTCCCACATGTTTACTTTTCTATGCATGTTTGGTCATAAACTTCTTCATTCCACTTTAAAATATATTTTGACTTTTACTACATTGTTTTTCACGATTGTTTGATGTCTTGATTTGAACATAAACCATTTAGTCAGTTCAATCTATGCCTCTAATACATTTTCTACCCACCTCTAGCATGCACTTTAAACATGATGACCACATTCAATGCCATAGCAGAGACCACATTCGAATAGATTGTACCCGAATACAATGACTACTATCTAAATGTGTACAAGAACAATACATCCAAGGAACACCTATAGACACTAATACAATTGCTTTACCTCAAGCAGCTTAATTATATATGTTTTCGTATGTCAAGCAGAGCAAATGTTTGATGCGTTTAGATGATTTTCCCATATGTTTGTTGAGGTCAACATTACATGTGCCTTGCTCTTATGTTACCAAGTTATATTGAGCCATGCTAATCGATGGCTATAAGAACTTCTCCATAATTTTGCAGGGTATAATTGATTTGGAAACAATAACTTAATTAATTGAGAAAGATTATTTAAAAACAAAAAAACAAAACATGAATTTTTTTTACTAGAGGCGTTACGTGTAATAAAGTAATTGATATTGTAAAGAGTTCCAATGACTCATACTAAAATTACAAAATGAAATTAACTTGTAACTCACGGCATAATCTTGCTCCTCTTGGAGCGACCACTACTGAACTAAGTATTTTTCATTACTATCTTTGGAGGTGTGGCTACAGCTCACATAAACAACTCAAGCATGTTGACGAGGTATATCATCTTCACTGCTTAGACATTGGATGACCTATTTCACCAAATTTATGACCTACGTCATGGGATTAGGCCTCAAATTTTGCAATCAACAATAAAATTCATGCTGAGAACTGCTTAGAACCTTGTATGACGTCAAAAATTACATCTTCAGTGGGTGCATAGTGTTGCGAATTGTATAATACGTCATTTGAATAACAATTGGAGATAATGTACTCACATAAAGAAGTGAATGATAAGCTCTAACTACTGGAAAAAATAGGGCATTAAAATAGATACCAAAAAAGAGGAAATTGAATTTTGATCTATAAGATTTTATGCATTGAATTACCATTCACCACTCATTATATCACACGGGTTTACCGAGAGAATATTTTTATTTACATAGGTTAGCACACCATTTAATTTTTGTAATAGGACATCCGACTGGACACGTTACCATTGAACGTGCAAAGATTTAATGGAGGATTGAACATTTCCTCCAAATATTGCTTCATCACTGTAAGAAAGAAACTTATTTCTTTAAAAAAGTTCATAATAATTCGGTGGAGTCATTTCTTTCCTATTTCCTTAAACATTTCATAAAAAAATTCTTACACGTTATTATAATTTTAAACATGGTTTTATCGCTTAATGAATTAAAAAATTATGTTTCATATTGAGAAAAAGAACAAAGAAATGTGTTGTGAATATTGTTGAGAATTTTAAACAAATTAATGTAACTGAATTTTTGAGTTTAAATTATAAACCTTTTACCTAAAAGAAGATTTCCTTCTATATTTTTGGGGTATATGAAATTAACATAATTAAAATTTTATCATATACATAAGCATCTAGCTAATTTAACATCCATGAACCGAAAAGGGTGCGGATTTGATATAAATATTTAAGAGACACATGTGTAGTTTTAAGTTTTGAAGGGCCATAGCTCACCATGATATAATAATTATGGAATAAAGACAAGATGGTTTCTATGATTGATAAGAGTTCTATTCTCAAACATTCTACCTATCCCTCGCACACGTTCACAAGGGCATATTTATTTTAAAACAATCAAAACTTCACTAAATAAATGTTGTTCCATGGTTGTGAGCCTCTGCTTGTGAGTTTGGAGGTCACTAGTTCAAATATCTATTTCACCCATTGAAAGGAAACAAGGAGATAATGTTTTATAAGAAAAAAATGTCTTATTATCAATATCTATCCCACTTATTGAATGGAGATTCATATAACCCCATGCCAAACTTCACCATTTCTTTCCTATCTCCATCTTCCCGTAGTCCCCTAGATGTCTATAATTCTGTCTGGCCATGCTTTACTTGAGGAGGTTTCGTGTGTATGATATCCCTGTTATCCAAAATTCACCCCTCAAGGTAATTTTGATAACATGCATCAAATTTTTTAGTCCCAAGAAATTATATTGATTCAAGGAAAAAAATCATGTTTTTGGGGTCCCCTCGGGTTCTTTCTAACTCTTCTGTCCAAGAAGAAAACCCAACAAGTTTTAAAAATGTAAAAAATTTAAGAAAACAAGCTCGGGCCAGAAAAAAATCATGAAAAATGGCTAATTCCTAGTCCTCATAGCATCGGGACATAAGGGACATCGGGCACGAACCAGAAAGGCTGTGTGGTGGTCTCACGCACAATATTTGGGACATCGGGCAAAGGGACGCGTGGGACGCGGAAATCCGAACTAGCCGAAAAGTCGAAAAAATTGACTAACTGTTGTTAAAATAGGTGAGTGCAGGACATCTAGGCAGTTGGTACACGGAGGATGCGAGTCGGCCGAAAAGACTTAAGGCAGCCCGGAATAGTTGGGCCAAAGGTACGCGAAGTACGTGAACCGGCCGGATCAGCCGAAATGAGAACTTTCATTCCAAGATAGTTGGGACAAAAGTACGCGAACCGGCTGAACCAGGCGAATCGAAAGAATTTGTCCCAAGCTATCCGGGACAAGCGGGACAAGAGTATGTGGCGGACACGAACCGGCGTTTGGCGAAAGCAGAGAGGACTTTAAATCTTGGGACATCGGGCCAAAGGGACACGTGGGGCGTGGAAAACCGAAGCGGCCGACAAGCGAGGAAGAAAAGTCAACGTTTGGTCTAAAAACTTCAAAACGGCCATAACTTTTGACTCGAGCTCCGATTTTCATAAAATTGGACTTTTTGGAACGAGCATGGACGTCCTCTATGCCACAAAAACTATATTTATTATTTTTATGAGGGTAGATATATTTAAATAAGAGAAATATATTCGGCTCAGTTAGTTAATGCTCATTCCGTCAAATAATGAAAACGCCTTTGCAGAGGCCCAAAATAGCTTCCCGCACTCAGAAGGCCATAAATTTTGCATTTCTCAATGAAATCACACAAAATTGGTAACGTTGGAATTGTGGTTCCGAGTGCGATGCACAAAAATTAATAAATTCTAGATTTGATCAGAAATTGATTGAGATTTTTAAGAAAACATGGCCGGGTTCAGAACAGTGTTTTATTTGGTAGTTGGGAGTGCAATTAAGAGGCATGGTCATCATTATTTCTCTGTTGCAGCACATGGGACAGTATGGGGAGCCTTTTGCAAGTAATTTATAATCATATTACTCCATTTAATGCCTCTTACAAGTGGTTGAAGGACATATTTCAGGATTTCCGTTTTCCCTTCTCTTTCCCTTCTCATTTTTCTATAAATTGGAGTGTTGGGCTCATTGTAAAAGAAAGAGTTTTTGGGTAGAAAATCTTTGCCAAAATTGCTTTGTGAAGCCAGTGTGTTGTAGGCCCTTGTAGTGGACTCCTTGCATGGTGATCCAGGCCCTTATCTTGTAATAGACTGAAGCTGTGCATATCATGAAGCAATAAAATATCGGTTTGTGGATGTATCTTCCGCTATGTTTTCTTGCATTCTTCTTGCCCCTTTAATCTTTCTACAAGAATATTGTGTCTATTATTATGTTCTTGCAGGATCCATTATCATTGTGTATGCTTAGAGTATCATTGTGAATATATTTTGCTAGATTATGGATAAGCTGTCATCACCTCTTCTAGTGTGCACTTTGCCTCTATATTTCACACATTTGGAGACTACTCTCACACCCTCCTTTTCCGGTGTATCACCGCTTTAGTGTAGGCTTTCATTTTATACATTCTCTCTCCTGGTCCTTGGAAATTTAGATTAGAATAGTTAGCTTATCCTGCATTAGAATAAATTATGGCGGGTAGTTTAGGAGCAAGAACCAGCTTTCTCTAGAGGTCTATCTCAAGTAGCAAGTCCCACAACTTGGAGATAGTACCCATGTTATCCAATCACACCATGAGTTTGAGTATATGCACTTGTATAAACACAAGGGTGTTGTAATTCGGTGATAACAGTTCTGGCACGCCCGGTGGGATATAGAGGTCTTCACTTTCATTGCAACAAGATTGATGTGCACTTGTTGTAAGTTCCAGCTTTGAAGGAGCTTTAAAATCGCACATCTGGCGACTCCAAAAGAGGCATAATCCAGCTGGTTCCTGCAGTCCAAGCTGGAAAATTTATGAGAAGAATACAAGACAGGTCAAGAACTAGGGAGGAAGTATTGTTTGTTTATCTGCATCTATCTCCAGGCAGAGAAAGAAGGGGAAGAAGAGCTCAAAGATCTGCGTCTCCACCTAATAGAACTTTGTCTACACCTCCACCTGGTAGACCTTTTCTCGCATCAACAAGGGTTCTCAAGCCAATCAGAATGGTGCAACCACTAAATCCCTTTGTCAACTTCACTGGCAGTAGCCCACTTGCCCTCAATACGAGAATCCGGTTCAATTGCGGTATTGAAGAACATTCCATTTTTCACTGGAGAAAATCATACCACTCCTGGTGATCATGTCAAAGACATTGCTAACGTCTGTGCAATCCATGAGATAAATGAAATGGATGTGGCTATCAAATTGCTGGCATCTTCATTCAAAGGGAAGGCATTGCAATGGTTTAGGAGCCTTACAGCCGGTTCTATCACAAATTGGAATCAGTTGTGCATAGTTCTCCATGAGCAGTTTGGAGAGAAGGGAGACAATTTGTCTCTACTAGAACAATTGACAACTATCAAGAGAGCCCCCAACGAGCAGCTGACTGACTTCAACTTCAGATTTCAAAGGTCTTGGGATAGGATTCCAGTGGCAGTCAGGCCAACAGCAGAAGGTGCTTTTCTATATTACCTTAAAGCTTTGAATTCTGATATTTCTATGTTAATTCAATCTATGGGAGGCACAACCTTACCTGCTGCTTATAGCATTGCCATTAGGGCCAAAAACTTTCTTATTCAAGTTGGTAAACTGGCTCCTAGGCCTCCCATGCCCTTGTATCCGAACTTAGAAAATCAAGCACTAGTCAAGCACCCACTTTGGCTCCTATTCACACCCCTAGAAATCAATGTTCAAATGAGACTTCTACTTCATCCTCTAGTGCTTCAAACGAACTCCAAGAGGTCATGAAGCAATTGCAAAATTTGGGAAATGAGCTAGTTACTATCAAAAGATAGCAAGCTCAAAGTGCTAGACCATATCAACCTCAGGCGCAGTACCAGGCTAGGCCCCCATACCAACAAAATAGGTCACCAACTCAGGCTGCAAATCAAAATCAAAGCCAAGTAAGGCCTCCCGCTAATAGACCATTTCAGCCCTATAACCCCAATGTCGTATCTTCTTCTAAAGCATTAGTGCCAGTCCAAAATAACATGGCCCAAGAATATGATTGGTGTTTTCCATGCAGTCATCCACATAACCAATCAATGTGCTTTAACGATTGTACTAAATCGGAGCTCTTATGGTGCAAACCATCGGTGGGTTGCAAGAGTCCAGCCACAAAGAAGATCAGCAGCAAGGAGCACCTCAGCAAGGAACATCTCCAAACGAAACTACTTTTGTCAATTGGCAGGCTGAAGATTTCTGCGGTATGAATCAAATACCCTCTCAAAGTGTTGTAGCCAACACAAGGTCAAAGAGGAGAAATTTGGGTGAAGAACAACCATTGGCTTCGAGTAATCCACAACCTTCTACCACTCCACAAGCCGCTGGCAAACAAACTGTAGATCCAAACATGCAAGGAGCATCCAAACCAGCTCCTAGGCCAACTCAAATGCCAGTTGCTGCTGCCCATGTGCAAGGAATGAATGTGCAGACTAAGGGACAGCAGAGGGATGCTTCATCCCCATTCAACATCATTGATCAGATGAAGAAGACAAATGTAAACATATCAATGTGGGAATCACTATCCATCCCAGGCCAAAGAGATCTGCTACAAGCTGCCATGAAGGACTGGTTAACTTCAAATCAACAGGTCCAGATGCAAGAGGAGGTACTCACAAATGCTGCCCAGCCTGAAGGAAATCATGGAGGACAGCAAGGTAAAATGTTGAAGCCCCCTCCATTTTATGTTTCATTGATCATAGGAGATAAGTTGGTACATAATTACATGATTGACTCTGGGGCAAGTAGTTCAGTAATGCCCAAGCAAATACGATCGAGTTAGGGCTTCAATATGAAGTCATCTCCAAGGGTGTAGTGTAATTAGACGGGACAGCAGTGACAACGGTTGGAGTAATCAGAGGTTTGAGCCTCACACTGCATGCATGTCCCAACGTAATAGTGTTACAAGATGTGTCAGTCATAGACCTGCCACCACTCTTTGCATTGTGTTTGTCAAGGGACTTCACGGCCAAGATTGGAGGGTATTTGTCTGCTGATTGGTCACACATGCTATTCAGAACAAGGTATGGAACCAAGGCCACAATCAGGTCTGAACCTATTGCGAACTTTCACATTGAGCCTTACACTACCAGCCAAATCAATACATTGTCCAAGCACCGATGAAGTGACACCAAGGTTGGAAGCATCCCAGATTTGACTCTTGATGAATGGGCAAGAAAGTGCATGCTTTTGATCCTATCAAGAGAAATAGAAGAGTCGAGCTAGGAGTTTATTGTTTACATGAAGAGAATCAACCTCTCCCCAGCATAACCAAGCCAGATCATAAGGACAAGAATGAAGTATGGCAATTGTTCTTTGATGGGTCAAGGAGTAGACAAGGTGCAGGAGGAGGAGCTATGCTCATTTCACCACAAGGTATAAGGTATTACTCGGCCCTCCGTTTCTAGTTTTCTGTCCAAACAACACGGTGAGTATGAAGCCTTAATTCATGGATTACCTTTGGGCAAGGAAGAAATGCATCAAGAATTTACAAGTATTTGGTGATAGTGAGCTGATCATAAACCAATTCAAAGGAAAAATGATGCAAAATGATCATTGAATAACTACAAAAGTCGGTATGGGATCTTATTGAGGATTTTGAAGCTTTTAGCATCAATTCCATCCCAAGAAAAAGAATGAAGCCCGAGAGGTGGCAGCAATTGGGCTGCGTTTGATGTTGTAGAAAGTATCAAAAGTGAGAAAGCTCAGCCTCATATCAAAGTGGTTGTAAGACCAGCTATTCCGGATAATTACACAAGTTGGCAAGTCTTGAGAATGATCAAGCAAATTGTTAATTTCCTACAAGAAGAAGCAAAGATCTCTACCAGAATCAAGACAAGGTGGAGCAGTGAGGACTAACAAATTGCCAAAAGGCCTCATAACCTTGGAGTCAATCTTCAACTCGAATGATCAGTTCCGGAAGGAGAAAGTGAACATTCAAGTAAAGGGTGAAGATTCAGAGCCTATTTTAGTAGAAGAAGGCAAGACATTGCAAATTGGCAAAGTAAGTACCTCACAAGAGAAATCTGATTTTGTTCAGCTTTGTCAAGAGTTCCCAGATGTCTTTTTGGACTTACAAAGATTTAAGAGGTTTCAACCCAAATTTGGCACAACATACTATTGAGTTGGATCCAGAATCCAAGCCCTGTCAGGCAAAAGCAAAGGCCGGTGAATCCCCATATTGAACCTCTCATGAGAAAAGAGTTAAGCAAGCTCATTGAGGCTAGTATCATCTTCCCCATCAAACACTCAAGTTGGGTTGCAAACTTGGTGCCGGTAAGAAAGAGAAATGGAGAAATAAGATTGTGTGTGGACTTTCATGATCTAAATAGAGCATCACTCAAAGATCATTATCCACTTCCATCAATGGAACAAATATTGCAGGTTGTAGCTGGTTCAGAAAGGTTTTCATTGCTAGATGGATATTCAGGCTATAATCAGATAATGGTGAAGGAAGAAGATCAATTCAAGACGGCCTTCACTACAAAATGGGGCACATATGCTTACAAGAAGATGTCATTTGGTGTATCGAATGCGAGCAACATTTCAGCGAGCTATGGATATGGCGTTCAAAGGCTTGATCAACAAGATAGTGCCGGTATACCTAGATGATATCCTTTGTCTTCTCAAAGAATGCAGCAGACCATCTCTTTCGACTCGGACAAGTGTTTGAGAGGTGTAGAAGGTTCGGAGTTTCATTGAATCCAAAGAAGTGTGTATTCTTGGCACACAAAGGCAAGCTGTTGGGCCACATTGTCTCTAGGAAGGGCTAACAATTGATCCACGAGAGGGTTGAAGCCATCAAACGCTTCCATTACCTCACCATAGGAAATCTCTCCAAAGTTTCTTAGGAAGGATAAAATTTGTCAGAAGGTTTGTGCCTTTAATTTTGCTACTCTTGTGAAGCCTCTAACAATGATGTTGAAGAAGAGTCTGACATTCAAATGGACAACAGAAGGCAAAGAGAGTTTTGAAAACATCAAGCATGCAATATCACAAGCTCCAACTCTTATCAACCCAGAATTTTCAAAGGACTTCATGTTGTATGCGTTTGGAGGATCAGACACAATCTCAGCTATCTTGACATAGCTAAATAGAGAAGGTTCAGAATAGCCCATAGCATTCTTCATTCAAACCTTGGAAGATTATGAAATAAAGTATTCTTTCATCGAAAAGCATGTCCTTGCCGTCATTAGAAGTTTGAAGAAGTTCAGACACTTGGTCTCAAACAATAAGATTCAACTGCTGGTGTCTCATGCTGGTGTTAAGGACTTCCTCCTAAACAAGGATTTAAATGAGAAGAGAGTAGGTTGGATCACTCGGGTGATGGAATATGATATTGAAATCAAAGTGACCAAGCTAGTTCATGGCAAAGGCTTGTGTGAGCAGCTCGCTTCCAAACAACCATACGAGTCAAAAAGTGAAGAGGATGTTGTCTTGCTACTACAGAATGATCAAGACCAACCAGATGATGATGCACTCATCCCATGTTGGACTCAAGACCTTGTGCATTACCTCCAAACAGGCTTGTGCCCTCTAGAAGTGAGTAAAGCGAAGAGGAGATACAGATTACAAGCCATTCCATATGTGCTTGTTGATGGAGTTTTGTTTAAAAAGGACATCAATGGTGTTCTATTAAGATGCATTGGAACAGGTCAAGTTGAGAGGATCTTTCACGAGTTCCATGACGGGGAAGCAGGAGGCCACTTTGCTCCGCGAGTGACATCTCTCAAAATCATGAAAGCAAGTTACTATTGGCCCTCGTGTTCAATGATTGCTACTCATGGGTCAAGAAATGTAGGAAATGTGCATTCTTCACATGGAAGGAAAGGTTAGCAACACTTTGCCCTTCATCCAATTTCAATAAATCAGCCATTCATGCAATGGGGATTGGACTTCATTGGGGTTATAAATCCCAATTCAAGTCGGGCCACAAGTGGATACTAACAAATGACAATGACTATTTCACCAAGTGGACCAAAGCGGTGGCACTCAAGGAGGCAAATGAATCTAATATCTTAGATTTCTATGAAGGGATAGTCACGAGGTTTGGTGCCCCTGCCACTATCATATCAGACAATGCATTGGCATTTCTTGGCACAAAGATCACTGAATGGGCTGTCAAGAATTGTGTGTATCTCAGCACTTCATCTAACTATTACCCTCAGGGTAATGGTCATGCCGAGTCTACAAACAAGAATCTACTAAGAATCATCAGAAGGACTCTGGATGAAAATCAAAGGACTTGGCACTCAAAGCTCAAATCAGCTCTATGGGCTGACAGGATCACGCCTAAGAGGTCTACAGGAAGCTCTCCATACAAGCTTGTGTACGGGAAAGAAGCAGTTCTACCTATATCACTTGAGTTGCCAGCGTTGGAGCTCATGAAATAGTTGGAACTAGCTGAGTTTGAACCTATGGAAATCAGGTATGCAGAGCTGATGGAATTAGAAGAGACAAGAGAGCACGCAATGCAGACCATAGAAAAGGATAAAGCATTGGTCAAAAAGAGTTTTGACAAGAAAGCTAAGGCTAGGATATTACAAACTGGAGATTTGGTACTGAAGTGGGATGCTGATCGTGTAAAACTGGGAAAGCACTCCAAGTTTGATGCCATCTGGAGTGGCCCATACATGATCATTGAATGCAAAGGTAGCAATGCTTTCAACTGGCTAAGTTGGATGGTGAAGAATTGCAGATTCCGGTCAATGGGATCTATCTCAAACGCTGCTACTAGAAAGATAGACTTTCACCCTTGTAAATATTAATTTAGAATTTCCATTCCTCTAAGTGCTTATGCACATTGTACTGCTGTTAGAGTAGTTTTTATTTCCCTAAGTGCTTGTGCACATGTCCTATTGCTTCTAGTATGTGCATGTTTGCATCTCATCAAGCTCCGGAAAGAATTTGCAGCCACGGAAAACCAGCTCAACGAATGTTTTGATGGCTCAAGGACACGAGTTTTCAAATTTCAAATCAGGTGAGAGGTTATCAAACAGACTCCATGCCCAATGGATTGCTACAAGCGTTGGCCGTTCTTCATCTGGCAGGCAGATGACCCCGCTGAGTCGCCAAAATTGTTATCCAAAATTCACCCCTCAAGGTAATTTTGATAACATGCATCAAATTCTTTAGTCCCAAGCAATTATATTGATTCAAGGCAAAAATTACGTTTAAGGGTCCCCTCGGGTTCTTTCTAACTCTTCTGTCCAAGAAGAAAACCCAGCAAGTTTTAAAAATGTAAAAATTTGAGAAAACAAGCTCGGGCTAGAAAAAATCATGAAAAATGGCTAAGTCCTAGTCCTCGCAATAGTCGGGACATAAGGGACATCTGGGCGCGAACCGGCTGAAAGGCCACTAGGCGGTCTACGCAGCATTTGGGACATCCGGGCCAAAGGGACGCACGGGATGCGAAATCAACCAGGCCATTTGAAAAGTGGAAAAAATTGACTAACTGTTGAAACAAATAGTGCAGGACATGCTGGGCAGTTAGTACGCGGAGGATGCGAGTCGGCCGAAAAGACTTAAGGCATCTCGGAACAGTTGGGCTGAAGGTATGTGAAGTGGGTGAACCGGCCGGATTGGCTAAAATGAGAACTTTCATTGGGGACAGTTGTGACAAAAGTACACGAACCGGCCGAACCGGGTGAATCGGAAGAATTTGTCCCAAGCAGTCCGGGACAAGCGGGACAAGAGTACGCAGCAGACGCGAACCGGCCGGTTCAGCTAAAACAGAGGAATTTCATACTGGGACATCTGGGCCAAAGGGACGCGTGGGACACGGAAAGCCGAAGCGGCCGCAAATCAAGGAAGAAAAGTCAACGTTTGGTCAAGAAAACTTCAAACGGCCATAACTTTAGACTCGAGCTCCGATTTTCATAAAATTGGACTTTTACGGAATGAGCACACGGCGTCCTCTATGCCACAAAACTATATTTCTTATTTTTACGAGGGTAGATATATTTAAATAAGAGAAATATATTCGGCTGCGATTAGTTAATCCTCATTCCCGTCGAATGACGTAAAACGCCGCAGGGCCCAAAATAGCTTCCGCACTCGAGAAGGCCATAAATTTTTCATTTCTCAACAAAATCACACAAAATTGGTACCGTTGGAATCATGGCTCTGAGCCCGACACACAAAAATCAAGAAATTCCAAATTTGATGAGAAATTGGTCGATATTTTTTAGAAAACGTGGCTGGGTTCATAACAGTGTTTCATTTGGTGGTTGGGAGTGCAATTAAGAGGCATGGTCATCATTCTTTCTCTGCTGTAGCACCTGGGACAGTATGGGGATCCTTTTGCAAGTAATATATAATCATTTTACTCCATTTAATGCCTCTTACAGGTGGTTGAAGGACAGATTTCGGGATTTCCATTTTCCCTTCTCTTTCCCTTCTCATTTTTCTATAAATTGGAGTGTTGGGCTCATTGTAAAGGGGGAGTTTTTAGATAGAAAAGCTCTGTCAAAATTGCTTTGTGAAGCCAATGTGCTGCAGGCCCTTGTAGTGGACTCCTTGCATGGTGATCCAGGCCCTTATCTTGTAATAGATTGAACTGTGCATATCATGAAGCAATAAAATATCAGTTTGTGGATATATCTTCCCCTGCTATGTTTTCTTGCATTCTTCTTGCCCCTTTAATCTTTCTACAAGAATATTGTGTCTATTATTATGTTCTTGTAGGGATCCATTATCATTGTGTATGCTTAGAGTATCGTTGTGAATGCATTTTACTAGATTATGGGCTGTCATCACCTCTTCTAGTGTGCACTTTGCTTCTGTATTTCACACATTTGGAGAACTACTCTCACACCCTCCTTTTCTGGTGTATCACCGCTTTAGTGTAGGCTTTCATTTTATGCATTCTCTCTCCTTGGTCCCTTGGAAATTTAGATTAGAATAGTTAGTTTCCCCTACATTATAATAGATTGTGGCGGGTAGTTTGGGAGTAAGAATCGGCTTTCTCTGGAGGTCTATCTCAAGTAGCAAGTCCCAAAACTTGGAGATATTACCCATGTTATCCAATCAAAACATGAGTTTAAGTATATGCACTTGTATAAACATAGGGGTGTTGTGATTGGTGCTAATGAGTTCCTTTCAAAAAGATTCTAACAACCTTACAATATTTTTAGAATGAAAGAATCTCAACTTGGAGGTATGGAAGGAAAATTTGGTTTAAATCCATGTATATCCATTTCAAATTTATTTAAATCTTCAATATTGTAAAAAATACAATCTTTGATAATCTTCTTCCACAACACTACACATACGAGATTTTAATTTCCTAATACCACAAACTCTTAAAGGAGTTTACAAAATAGAAATATTTCAAGAGTGCATCAACTTTCTCACAATTTAAAATTTTACATTATATCCCTTCAAATGGGAAGTATGAACTTTGAAATAAATTACAACAAGTCTACCACAGCTAACTTTCAAGTCTTCGGAGAATCTATGTCTTCTCCTCAAGTTAGTACCAACTTAGGCGTTCTTCAACTTCGCCATATGATCACAAACAAGGAAAGGGGAGTAGACAATGCTCTCCACCCAATATTAAATCCATTAAGGGAAGAAGTCATTCCCTTAATGGGCCCTAAGTCCCAACCAAGGAACCATGAAGGGCATTAAGCAACAATGAAAACTAACACAAAGAGGCTTCTCAACAAACACACATACAAGGCAAACAACTCCAACAAGATCACATAACCAAAACATTTACACATAAACATCAAAACCAAGGTTTGAAAATCAAACCAAGTAGAGCAAGGGATATGGGAGACCACCTCCTTATGCCTCCCAAGTGAAGTGGGAGTCTTTCCCTAAGCCTCCAAGTGCACAAGAATAATCACACAAGTCCTTATCTCTCCCTTACAACAAGCAACAAATTCATAAATCCCTTTTCTCTCCCAATAGGAAATATTCCCATTCACACTCCCACCCATTTCCCATGGCTCACATAAACTCCCTTTTCCCTTTCCAATGGTCCTATTAATCCTTCTCAACACACCCAACTAAGGCCAACTACTAAACCAACCCACACAACACCATCAAAAGACAAAATATACTTTTAACAAGCACAACATTACTTACAACAACAAAGTAACATAATAATAAAAGTGTGGAGAGCCTACCTCTCCATCAAGATCCAAGAAGAACCTTCACAAGCCTCTAAAATTCAAGCCAAGCACTCCAAAAATCCTCAAATCTGAAAGTGCACAAAAGGAAATCAACAAGTAACCCCCATTCCAACCAAAAATCACAAATAAATAGAATTGAGAAGTGAGGATGATGAGGTGGCTCCATTATGGATGCCACTTTATCACCCCCATTCCCACAATCAAGTCATAACATCAAACCCATCAATCAAGTCATAACATCAAACTAGGAAACATCAATGTAGTCAAATTGATTACATGCTATGACAAGTGCCCCCACATTTTTGTGTATAAACTTCAACACACCATGATTTCAACAATATTATAAAAAATAAATATACAAGAGGGATTAAGTCTAATGAACACACACTTAGACATGCTAAAAAAGTGACAAATTCTCCAATTTTAAAAAATATACAAAGCATAAATAAGCATATGCAAATATTAATGAAAGAAACACAATTCACTTGATGGCCACACATATGAAATCACCCCCCATGGGTGACCTCCAAACTAGACAAGAAAGACACAACACAACACAACATTACACAAGCTGTCAATTTGGGCTCGTTACTCAATTCTCGACATCCCGCCGTTGTGGGTCTCCTATCCCCTCTCGATATTTTTGATACAAGCCCTACACAAAACAAATACCTCTTTGGCATTTCGGCCATCTTAACAACATCGATAAAATATATATATATATATATATATATATATATGAACTTCAAATTCATAATTCAACATTTAACAATTATATTATCATTCAATATGCCAAAATATAACTCTAACATCCATGATATTACAATTATATACCAATAGCTTAAAAACATAACATGTCGTATAAACTCTATATCCCGAAAATCAACATGTATCTAACTCTGTCTAACATCGCTATCTAGTGCATCAAGATAAAACATAGACATCATGGTGTCCATAATCCACACATCAAGTATAATCTAATATCTATTGATCAATGAATCATAATCAAATGTCCGAACATCATTATAATATTATAATTATCTAGATAAATAGCGTAGAAGAGGAGTGGGCACTACATCCCTCTCCCCTTAGACTCGACTTCCTCCTGGAAGTCACTGGAATAGATGAGGAAACTAAGCTCATAAAATAGTAAAGCATCCTCTAAATGTGGCTGCGGCCTCGTCATATCTATCCCACCGGACCCACACCTAGTCAATATCACATCCACGAAGGCCTAGGGTCATGTGCTCTATGATGCGCATGGGCTCCACCGACAACCGCCCTACTCCTACACCTACAATGCGGTCCAATCCAAAACATGAGAGCGATCAAGAATATATATTCTAAGTGAAAATACATGAAAACATCGTGCACGTGAGACAAGTTGGGTGACAATGCTAGATGGTAGGCCATGGGACCGATACACTCTAAGATCTCAAAGGGACCCATAAATCTCAAAGCTAACTTAGAGCCATTTCCATAATTGATTGGAATCTTATGAGGACTGACATGAAGAAATACATTTGTTCCTCCTCCTCAAAACTATGATATGTCCTCCTCATATCTCGCATAATTACTTTTCCTATCCCGATCCTCCTAAATTCTCTAACAAATCAAGACTACCTACTTCTCCATATCCTATACCAAAGTTGGCCTAAGAGAAACCCTGTCCTCTAATCTATCCCAACTCAAGGGTGTCTTGCACTCCCTACCATACAATGCCTAAAAAGGATCCATGCTAATCAAACTCTAAAAACGTTTTTGTAAGAAAACTCCACCAAATATAGGTACTCCTCCCACCTAGCCTGCTGGTCAATGACATACATCCACAACATATCCTCCAAAATATAATTCACTCACTCTATCTTCTCGTTCTATCTCTAGATGATAAGTTATGTTGAAGTTGATACTCGTACCAAGAACTTGCTATATGGTAGTCTAGAAGTGAGAAATATACAAGGGATCATGGTCGTAAATGATCTTCCACGGAATCCCGTGTAGTCTGACAATCTCATCAAGGTATACCCATGCTACTACACTAGTTGTATAGGTGTTCTTCACTAGAGAAAAATGAGACACTTTCGTTAATTTATCCACCGTGACCATGATGGCATCATGGTGGTATCTTGACATCGAGTAGCCCTATAATGAAATCCATGGAAATGGTGTCCCATTTCCACACTGGTATGGTATGTGGGTAGAGAAGGCCAGCAGGTGCTGATGCTTGGCCTTCACCCTCTGACACTCTAAACAACATGAAAAAAATTTGAGCTACATCCCACTAAAGACCTCTCCAATGATAAATTTTTGTCTCAACGTGGCATGCATCTTCTTCACCCTTAGATGGGATGAACAGGGTGCATGATAATCCTATATCAAGATATCCTGTCTCAAGCCTCCGTCTCTAGGAACATATATCTAACCTCTGTTTCTGAGAAGAAAATCTGCCTCTAATGAGAATCCATCAAAATTCCCCTCAAGGGATCTTTGAGACTTAATCTCTTATCTGGCTATAAGGTAAAAACTGCCGTGATGAAGATGTTGCAAGATCTTGCTTCGTAAATCTATACTCACTAAGTTAGCCATAACCACATGCCTCTTGTCTACTCGGGGTATCTGCAGCCACATTCTCCTTCCCCTTCACATGCTATATCTCCATGTCATACTCGTAAAGTAACTCCATCTAATGCCACTAACGAGAATTGATATTGGGCTGAATGAAGAGGTGGTGAAAACTCAAGTGATCAGTCCTGAGTATAAATCTCGGCCAAGAAGGAAGTGTCTCTTAATCGAACAAAGGCATGAACTATAGTTGCAAGCTCAAGGTCATGAGTCAGATAGTTGAGTTCATAATCCTTGAGTTTTGCAATATTCAAAAGCTACAAAATGGCTCTCCGCATCAACACACCTCCTAAACTCCGCCAAAGAAGCATATGTGCAAACAAAGAACTCACACTGAGAGTCTCGCACTGCAAGAATAGTTTTTGTTGAAAGGAATTCATCCAGTCTCCTAAAATCATGCTCAAATCTATCTAACCAAATGAACTTCTTACCTTTCCATTGAAGGGAATCGATGGGTTGCGTAACCCAAGAGAAGTCTTGAGCAAATCTCCTATAGTATCCACCAACCCATGGCGCGCACCTTGGTCACTAGTAGGAGCTGGCCAATCCATAATTTATCTAATATTGTAAGGATTGAATGCGATAGATTCCCCAAAAATATGTGACCCAAATACTACACTTCGACTGAAAGAACACACACTTCTCCGGGTTCCTGTAAAGTTTCTACTCACAAAGACACTAGAAAACCGAAAAGGTACTCCTCGTGCTCCTCATGCATATGTGATAAGATTAATATGTCATCAAGGAATATGAGTAATAAATGATCTAAAAATGTCCTTAACACCCCGTTCATACAACTCATGAATAGTGGGGGCATTCATAAGACAAAATGGTACCTTTGTGAACTCATAGTGGCCATACCTCGTGCGAAAAGTTGACTTGTGGATATCTACTTCTACAATCCTCAGCTAATGGTATCCTAATTTAATATCTATCTTAGAAAATATAGTATCCCCCTTCATCTAATGAAACAAATCATTGATGCGAGGAAGGGGGTAATGATTCTTGATTGTTACTTTGTTCAGTTGATGATAGTCTACAATGACAAACGCAAGGATCCGTCCTTCTTCTTCACAAAAATCACCGGTGCTCCCCAAGGGTATACACTAGCAAAAATTAGGCATTTATCAAGAAGGCCCTCAAGATACAACTTGATCTCACATAGTTTACGTGTGGTCATCTAGTAAGGGCACGCAAGATCGGTTCCATTCTTGGAATCAAGTCGATGTGAAAATCTATCTCACACAGGGAGGCATCCTGACGACTCACTAGGAAACACATCTAAGAACTCCTGCAATATAGGGTGATCATCGAGTGATGATCCACTAGCCTCATCCATTGACCTATCACCGATCAGTAATAGTATAAAGTTGATAGCCCCGCCACCCACACTACTTCAGCTATATAAGCGGAAACAATGCGGATGGAGATGGGTCTCCCGATTCCAACAATCAATTACTCCACACCCAAATCATATGCATAAGATATAATCTTACTTTAGAAATCCACTGGCTCCATGCACTAACAACCAATCCATAGCTAAAATAACACCATAATATCCCAAGGAAGGATGCGAAGAAACAGAGTAGTGGTAAAGGGTCCTAGGTACACTATGCATTCCTTGACTAAGTAGTCAACTGAGATCTTGGCTCCAAAAGCCATCTTGATGTCCCAACTAAAACCTTGCCTAATCTTTGCCACCATCCTCGCAATGCTTTACTAAAGATGGAAAAAGGAAATAATCTGATGAGCTTGAGTAAAATAAAATAGGGATATAAATACCACCAATGCTACATGTGGTCTCTATCACTGTGCCCTAGTGCTCTGCCTACCGGTTCTCAACCGCTGCATAAATCCTATGGCTCCTAGCCATGTCACCAATAGTTGCTCAAAAATAGGTGCCTTACTCGATTAATAAAGTTGTGGGGGCACTCTCTCCAATGATATTCATGCATGCCACATCCGTAACAAGTGCTTGGTCCTCTCCATTATGTAGATAGCCCTCCACGTGGCCCAATAGTACGTGGGGAAGGACTCGAAGATCTGTAAATGGATCTTTGTGGGTGCTGTGGTGGATGTTCTCCTACCGATTGTGCTCGAGTTGGGGCCTATGTCCTATTGGACCCCTAACTAAATTTCCCATGTTATGCCCCATCCGATCATCATGGCATTGTGGAGGTCGAAAGGGATATCAATTTTTCTATTGTTGAGAAGGTGGAGGTGGCCGAAAGGAAGACCATGCTAATGTGTGTCCTCCATGAGGAGGGGAGCTAATCACTTTGATCTACTATGTCCCTGTGGCTCCTCACTCTGTCACATGCCTACTGCGTCTCCCCTAGTTTCCTTTGCACTATAGGATTTCTCTCTGACCTCTAAAAGTGTTTGCTAGAGTGAATATGCAATGCCCCTCCCAAGTCCAAGTTCAAGCCCCTGATGAACCGGTGAACTCAAACCTGCCCATCCTGGATATAATCTACATGATGAAGTAGATCCAAGAGCTTCACCTCATAATTTACTACCATCAAGGAGATTAGACGCAAGTCATGGAACTCACCAATCGATGCTAAATGAACCTCCCGGAAATATACTTGCTCCCTGAAACGCTCCTCAAAGAGCTCCTAAGTGAGTATCTCAGAATCTACATGGAGCTTCTTCTCCTCAGTCCTCCACCATACTCTAGCTCCGTCTCTCAAATGGTGGATGGGAACACAAGATTTCATGTTACTAGAACAAGGGCATAACTTAAAGCATCTAATCAAACTAACAAACCACACCTCAACTTGAAATCTCGCTTGTGTCTCCAAGAAAATGAGGTGGGTGCAACTTGAGTATCTCTCTGATGTGCTCCACTGCAGATGAGTCACCCTATAGGCCTATCTACGTGATCAAATCAAGCATAGGGCTCTTACACTTGTCTCTGTGCATCCCATATCAATCTTTTATCTCTCTAGGAGGTTTTCATGTCTAACTAACTCCACATGGGAGTTCTCTGCCTTCTCCTCTCGTAGTGTGACGTGAAGGTGAATGTTCCTCCACGATGGCTCCATGTCTTACCTACTAGGTTGCCCTCCTATCGATCCTCTGTGTATAGTGACATTAACCTCGTGTAACATCTCCAATATCTGAGGAAGGATAGTAATTATTTCCTAATTTGGGGGTGGTATATCTAGGTCCACACGTAGGAACCCCTCGTCTAGTCTACACCTCTTACACGTACAAGGAGAGAGTTAGTTTATAATGATCTAAGCTTTTGTTTTCAATTTTCTAAAATTTTCTATGTTTCAATTCATCATGCATAGTTATGTCTACTAGGTTTAAAGTTGTGTTTGGTTTAATTATTTTTGTTTCATTTTTTCTAAGTGTGCCGGGGTCCAAGCATTGAACCCACGGCTTAGATACCAAATGTAACACCCACAAATTTTCACACACGAAACCCAAAACCAAACATAGTTTATGCTATAAAATTATGGAATAATTTTTTTGTTAAATAATGGATGAAACGCAAGCAAATCCATAGATTAATGAATGATCATCACAAGAATTAATTAAATAATAAAATTTAAATAATCGAACTCATTTAATCTACGATTAGGTTTACATACTTCATTCAAATAATCTTGAATAATTTTAAAACAATGATTTCCTAATGTCATGTAAAATTAATTAATTAAAGTCCAAGTCAAAACCCATTTTATTACCCCAAGCTAATTAATTATTTCTCTATTGGAAAAGTAAACTAAACTAATAAGGGGAAATTTCATGTAATTTACTTCAAGGATAAAAGACAATAAAATCATTTCCTTTCAACACACACCTAATGGCCCTTTCGAAAAGGAGACCCATGTGATCAAATGATCACCTCACCTAACCCCACCTAACTATTGTAGGGGACAATCTTGGCCCTTGGATGTAAACAATATGGGCCATAGGATGGGGAAAATTCACACTAAACCTAAAATCCTTAAGGAGTCTTATACTCTTCTCTTTTTATTCTTTTGATTCATTTCTTTCTATTTTTTTTGCAGGTTGAGGAAGATAGAAGAGGGGGAAACCATGGATGAGAGGGAAGGAACTTGAGGATGGATATGCACATCCAAATCCATTCTATTCTATTTTTTTTCTATTTCTATTCTACCCTATATCAAACGGTTTGTAAATGGATTATTTTCTACATATGTGTTTACAATGGAATACCCATTTGGGTAAATCTCTTTTATCCAATAGATCTATTTTATTTAAAGTCAATATTCAACCAAGAACACCCATTTGGGTATTTTTCCATTGGCCCAAGAGATCTACATATTGGTAGTATTTACATTCTTTCCTTTTTCCTTTAAGAAAAAAATACACCAAAAAAAAAAAAAAAAAATTATTATAAAAAGAAGTATATATATACCCACTTTCTAATTTTAAAAAATTACCCAAAATATAAATCTATTATTATTTTTATTTATTTATACTTTTTCCCTTTTTAAAGAAATGGATAAACAAATCCGAATCCATATATATGTGTGTGAGATTTTGAGGTTGCGGTCACATTTACACAAACTGCGTTAAAGAAGGAACTCTGCCACAAAACCTGTAACATGGTTTATGGACAACAACAAAAAAAAAAAAGGAGTATTTGGTGGGTTTTTTGGCCGCCACCTATTATATTATCAAACAAGACTATGGGGTGGGGGTTGGGTCACCGACCCTACCCACCCCATTCCCTTTTCTTTTTTACATAAGACTAAATGGCCATGGCTGCACCGTAGCCTAATTTTTTTTTAATTACATATGCTTTCTTTTCTTTCTTTTTTTTTTTAAATAAACATTGTTTTTAGAGTTTGGTTGATAATAATATTAATACATGATTGGGTGTTAAATATAATAATATTTATTATTACTAACAATAATAATAAATATAAATATAATTTAAATATATATGTATTAATATAGGTATGTGTTATTAGATGTGTATCATTTGTATTATATCAATTTTGTTAATATTTTATTATATAGAATCAATATTAATATATAGAAATATATTAATTATATTAATAATGTTGAGATAGTCAAATAAATTTGAATCTTTCTTTTGGTAGATAATAAAATGAGTTAGGGGTATTAAGTTTAGTAATCAATTTCTAAAGTAAAAACAACTTAAATTATTATTAGGTACTCACATTCTTGACATTGATTTAGTCAATTGAATAAATCAAGTCATTTGGAGCAATGCAAGGATAAACAAGAATATTAAGGATTTTTAACTATCCAATGAAGAATGGTAATAGGGATACTAATAAGATTGTTTACTCAAATGATCTTAATAATTATTTTTCTTCTTACTAATTAGTAGAAATGTAAAAAAATTCTATATCCTCAACACAAAAACTTTTCAAAGCAAACAATGAACTATCTTCTTTTTCTTTTCTTTTTTGACTATTCAAATAACAACCATTTGACAAGCAAATGCAACCCACAAGATAGTTGTTCCTTTCAAATTAAAGTCTAACAACCTTACAATATTTATAGAATGAAAGCATCTCAACTTGGAGGTATGGAAGGTAAACTTAGTTTAAATCCATGTATATCCATTTCAACTTTATTTAAATCTTCCATTATTCAAAAAAATTACAATCTTGATCATTTTCTTCCACAACACTACACATACGAGATTTTAATTTCCTAATCCCCCACACTCTTAAAGGAATTTACAAAATAGAAACATTTCCAAGAGTACAAAAACTTTCTCACAATTTACAATTTTACATCGTATCCCCTCCAATGGGAAGTGTGAACTCGAAAATAAATTACAACAAGGATACCATAACAAACTTTCAAGTCTTCATAAAATCTATGTCTTCTCCACAATGTAGCTCCAAATTAGGCATTATTCAACTTCACCATAGGATCATAAACAAGGAGGAGGAGTAGACAACGCTCTCTCCCAACCTTAAATCCATTAAGGGAAGAAGCCATTACGTTAATAACCCCCAAGCCCTGACCAAGGAACCATGAAGGGCAAAGTGATCAATATTGACAACTAACACAAAGAGGCTTCTCAACAAACACACATACAAAGAAAACAACTCCACCAAGCTCACATAACCAACAAGTTTACACATAAACATCAAATTAAAGGTTTGAAAATCAAACCAAGTAGACCAAGTGATATGGGATACCACCACCTCAGTGCCTCCTAAGTGAAGTGGGAGCCTTGCCTAAGCCTCTAAGTGAAGTGGTCAAAGCATAGCCCGTGTCCCCTAAGCCTCGACAACCAAAACAGTGCAAACACATATAAAATGACCACATGCATTTTTAAGAGGTAAATACCAAGGTGCAAGGCATCCAGAATTTACTCGATTTTTAAATTTTTATAGTATTTTTAATTATTTATTTACTAGTCATATTTTAAAATATTTATGGCCACAAAGTGGGACACACTTTGACCCCACAATTACTTATCTCTCCTCGTAACAAGCAACAAATTCATAAATCCATTTTATGCCCCATACGAAAGATTCCCATTCACTCTCCCACCATTTTTCCATACCTCACATAAAATCCTTTTCCCACCCCAATGGTCCCATAAACGCTTCTCAACACACCCAACTAAGGCCAACTACTAAACCAATGCACACAACACCATCAAAAGACAAAATATACTTTAAACAAGCACAACATTGCTTACAAAAACAAAGTAACATAATAATAAAAGGGTGGAGAGCATGCTTCACCATCGAGATCCAAGAAAAACCTTATCAAGCCTCTTCAAATCCAAGCCAAGCACTCCAAAAGCTCCCTAAATATGAAAGTTCACAAAAAGGAAATCATCAAGTAACCCCATTTCAACAAAAAGTCACAAATAAATAGAATTGAGAAGTGAGGATGATGAGGTGGCTCCATGTAGGATGCCACTTCATCATCTCCCTTTCCCACACTTAAGTCAAAACATCAAACCAAGAAACATCAATGCACGACTAAGGGCTATGATAACCCATATCGCTCTAAACTTGTGCACCAAGCTTTGAGGACAACAATAAATTTGGGAAGAAATAAAGTGCAAGGATTTTCCATCTCCAATAGTCAAAGATGGAAAAAGAAGTCAAAATTGAGCTTCCCAACCCATAGGTAAGATTGTTGGGCCAAATTAAGAGGCATGGGACACGCCTTGCTTGTCCCAAAAGTCTCCAAAATTGCCCCCAAGTCAAAATCTAAATTTTGAACTTGGGATGGAATAAAATACTCTCAGATCAACATAAATTTATCTTACATGAGGACAACAAGATCACATCCATACTATAAGTCACATCTCTACTTTGGTCAAATTAAACAAGAGAGATTAAGTCTAATGAACAAACAATTACACATGTTAAAAAGTGACAAATTCTCCAATTTTAAAAATACACAAAACATAACTAAGCACATGGAAAAATTAAATAAAAAAACACAATTCACCTAATGGCCACACATGTGAGATCACCCGCGATGGGTGACCTCCAAATTAGACAAGTAAGACACAACACTACACAACATTACACAAGTTGTCAATTTGGCCCCGTTGTGCAATGCTCGACATCCTTCCGTGTTGGTCTCCTATCCCCTTCGATATTTATGATACAAGTCCTATACACGACAAATACCTCTCTAGCCTTTTGGCTATATCAACAACATTAAGGAAATCACACACACACACACACACACACACACACACACACTCCAAACTCATCATTCAACATTTAACAATTATATTAATAATCAATATGCCAAAATATAACTCTAACTTCCATTATATTACAATTATATACCAATATTTCAAAAACATAACATGTTAGTATAAAATCTACATCTTGAAAATCAACATGTATCTAATTGTCTAACATCACTATCTAGTGCATCAAGATAAAACATAAACATCGTGTCCATAATCCACTCATCAAGTATAATCTAGTATCTACCTTGATGAATGTATCATAATAAAATTTCTAAACATCGTCTAATATTATAATTATCCAGATAAACAGTTTCAAAGAGGAGGGAGCACTACATAGAGTGATACAAGAATTAATTATCCAAACCATGTCTAGCATAAATAATTTTACAAAAGGAAAATCCCTCATTGTGAATTTGTTTCCTACACTTGAGGCTTCATCTAATCCTAAAAGTTAAAGCCCCATATTGTTAAGACAAATTAGAGGCATTTTACCCATCCACCTTACACACTAGGTTTTTAGACATTCCATCTCTTTTACTTTTAAAATGAAAAAGAAAGTTTTGAAACAAATCTAAACATGTCAAATGGAAAATATTTTTTGAACTTTACATTTAGAGGTAGCTCTAAAATGGGGTTCCCAAGAGTTAGAAATGGATTTTCCAATTATGTTCTTTCAAGACGAGTCCAAATAGATCTTTTATTCTGTTGGAAGGTATGCTTTTGGAAAGCCATGTTATGGCCCACTAATGCAACTTTGTTGCAATCATCCTTTGGTTTAATGCCCATGTATAGGTTTTCCTTATTGTGGTTTAACGTAGGAAACAAAAGCGAGTACACACCTAAGTACATAAAGGTTTCTCTACATAAATTCATGCTTACCCAACCCCTTGCATCACCTAGCATTGTACATACATGGAGAACTCACAACATCATTAGAAACCCACATTTGACCACCATGTATATGGATTCTACGTTCTCCATACTCCACCATGAAATCCTAATGTATGTACATCCACTAAACCTTATATTATTACGTGTATCTCCCATGCATGCTACATACAGTTACCTAAGGAGTCAAAATACTTCATTATAGAATGCATAATTATGATCTTCCTCACCATGTGTTTCTAACATAAAAATTCTTTCCAACCCATATGTAGGTACCCAAGAGATGGTAGAAATTTTCTAAAATATAGCTACGTAAATTGACAATGATAACAATAACATACAACACTTGTTATCTAAAAGTGTAGCGAGACAATGCGAGGAACACCGTAGCTGAAGATATAACTTTTACAATCCCCCTCACTTATAAAAATAAGAGCAGAAACAACAAATATTGCAGCATGCAACAATTGTTGTCTAGGATACCCATAAAATCCTTAGGAGAAATTCTATTTGGATTATTATCAACACACCCAAACAATAACCATCTACAAATGATGTATAACTCTACATGCTTTCACATATGTATACCAACAATTTTGTAATGTGTAAATATATTTACCATTCACTGAAATGAAAGCATTTACATTACACAACACATATTAGCACCCACCTACCAATAAGCACGTAAAAATTGAATTCAAAAATAAACACGATACACTCAAACAATTTCCCACATAGTGTATGAAAAGTATAATAGGTAACATTTAGAAAAGACATCACAAACAATTTCCCCACTTTAACTTATTTATTTCAACATTTCGTTTTGCATCTACTACTCTGCAAAAAAACAACTACATCATGTTATTCTCATAAATTGCATCCACGCCTACCATCACAATTTTACAAATTCTCTTCCTTCCACAATCTCAATTGGTAACATGTTGATCTTGCTAATTGAAATTGAAATTATTTAATTTCTGTAGCTTTATCATTATTCTACCATATTATTTCGGAAAACTCCTATTTATCTCAACTATATTATTTCCATACTCTTTCTATAAGTTACCTCAAATTACAACCACTTTCTTGTAAAAACCTCATGGCCACTCTTCACTACAACTCAAATCAAACTAAACAAGACATACATACACTACACACACCATTTCAATAATGCGTGCCCTCAACATATATACGAGTACCTATTTAATACACAACAAAGGCATCGATCGATTATCGAACCTCTTGTTTGTGTTATCCATGACATTCTTATAGGATGGGCGGTGGAAACCACCCAAAAGAATAAAATTGCTAGTTTTTTCTGCTCAATATCTTCGTGCCTTCGCAATGAAGATACGCTACATTCAATGGCGTGCTTGATATTCGTAAGCGAGTGGACGAAAGAAGGGGAAGACAACATTTTGCTGAGCATCAATATGCCGCATCTTCTCATTTTGTTCAAGCACGAGCTGTCCCTTGAGTCTCTTCCATCTAGATCTTTCTAACCCCATTATAGAACCTTTTTAGCTGATTTAGAGATATCGGCAAGGGTTCGAGAATACTTGATTAATACATTCCACGAGCTTGAGCTTTTCATGTCCAGCACTTGAGAAAATCGCTGAAGATACCATTTTGGGTCATAGGTCCGATGCTTCCACCAAATTTTCTTTGTGGAACAGGAACGGCGTGCGAGAGAGAGAAAATGGCCGACATCAAGAAGAAGAAAAAATTTCTGGCTGGATTCACAAAGCCCATGTTTGGTTGTGTACGTCGCGTTTGGAAACCACTTTGCTTCGATCACAACAGAGATGAATGCCTTGCTAGGGGCTCTGGAAGCCAGTGACCAACCATTTGTTTGGGCTATCAAAGTTCCCACGAGTGTTGAACCCGTAACATCGGACTCGACAACAGATTTCACTACCAAATATCTTCCCCGTGGCTTTGCGGAGCGAAAAAGAAGAGAGACTTTCCTATATCTATAGTTCACATCATTGTGTACAAGTTCATTATGCTTTTCTTGGGGAATGTCGAGAGACTTTCCTTCTTTATTATTTTTTAAGAAGTTTCTTTTGAGTAGAGGAAATTATTGATATTTTTATAATAGCACTAATCCACATTTGTTGGGTGTGTTAGATATGATTAGCCATTACAAGTGATTTGTGTAATGGAAGTTGTTACTGAGTGTGGAATGGTGTGCAAGTTTGAGTGTCTTTTGCATTGTCGTAGTCTTACTTTTCATTTATTGTCTTGGGCATGGTGTTTAACTTGTGTGTTGGAATAGAATAATGGTGACGTGAAATCCTACATGGATCCACCTCATCATCCTCACATCCCATTTTCTATTTATCATTAGAATTTGATGGAATTTGTGTTACTTATTTATTTTATTCCTTTTGCACTTTTAGAATTGGGAGCTTGTTGGAGTTGCTTTGGAATGCGCTTGGCTTGAATTTTTCAAAAATCTTATGGAATAAAGACTCTTGGAAGCTTGATGGAGAGGTAGGATCTCCATCTTTGTTATTTCTTTTGTAAATGTGAAAATTTGTGCTTGTTTAATATTATATGAGTGTTGTGAATGTGTTTTTGTGTGGTTGGGTAGTATGCCTTAAGAAGGGAGTGGGAGAGGGAAGTATGGGACCATTGGGGAGGGAAAAGGGAGTTGTGAGACATGCATTTTGGAGGGAGTGTTATTGGGAGTTTCACCTATGGGGAGTGAAAAGGAAATCATGGTTATATTTTACATATTTGCAAGGGAGAGATAAGGATGTTTTGTTTTTTTGTATTGTTCACTTGGAGGCTTTGGGTGAAACTCCTACTTCACTTGGGAGGAAAAAGGAGGTGGTTCCCATATTTCTTTCTCTATTTGGTTTGATATCAAACTATGTGTTGTTGAGAAAGTTGTAAAATTTGTTGAGTATGTCCTTTTGGATGTGTTGAATATTTTGAAATGTATGTTTTTATGGAAGCCATGTTTGTTAAAAAAGTTATCAAATGTTACTCAAGATCCCTCATTGTTCCTTGGTTTGGGGCTTAGGGGCAATAAGGGGATGGCTTCTTCTCTTATTGGATTAAAGGTTAGGTGGAGAGCATTGCCTATTCCTCTTTCCTTTGTATTGTGATCCTAGTTTTTGAAATATTGAAGAATGCAAGATTGAAGCTACAAGTTTGGAGAAGGCATGCAAGAAAACTTTTGTTTATCCTTGTTAAATAACCCCTATGTTGTATTTAATCATAGTGTTCTTCCCACTTTGAGTGAAAGTTTGTAAAAATGTTATGATTGAAGGAAAGTTGTAGTATTTCATTTATTCTAAATTGAAATGAGTTAGCGAATGTGGAAAGATATCTTTCTTGCTCACCTTGTTTGAAAGGATTAGACTTAGTGAAAGAAATGGATTTTATGTCCTTGCATTGTAAAAGAATGATTTGGAAAATTGGTGGTTTCCATAGGTTTATTTTGTTGTTATAGTGAAAGGAAAGCTTAAATTATTTATTTGTCTTGAAATGAAACTCTCCTAAAGTTGTAAGCATTTAAAGTTGCAATATATATACATGTATATTTGGAAAAAAATATGTATTGAAAGGAAGTGTGTTGAATTCTTGTTGTTTTGTTGGCAAAATGGAATATGTGAAATAAAATGAATTGTAGAAATGTTATACTCAAATTTTACATTTTATTGTAAAGGGAAAGATAGAGATTGAGTTGATGTTTTGTATTTGGAATTAAGAAACTAGATATACTATCACTTTACCCACCAATGAATGGAAAAAATCCTCATTAAAATTAATATTGCACTAGAAATCAACTTAAGAAGAAAAACTGTGAAAATAATGTTTTGTTGAAGGTTATGTTTTCAGAGAACAAAACCACCGCCCTATGCAAAGCGGTGGTTTCAAAACTTCCATCCAACACGTAAAAGAGGTTGATGACAACCCCCAAGCATGGTGATTGTCACAAGACCATCGACCTGCATAGGTGGAAATTTCATCACTTTTGATGGAAAAAAAATTCCGTCCATGAAAATCCCAATTTTAAATATAAGAAAATCCTAAGCTTAAAAAGACAACACGGATCCTTCCAGCAACTAGGAATCAACTAAAGTTAAAAGTTTTAGCCTTTTTGTCTCCTTTTTGACACCATGTAACACCCACAACAATATTTTCTAGGTGTTGGTATCTAAATTGATTGTCCTACATGCACCTAACAACATCATGAAACTTGAAGGATGTTTAGGATTTGATCCACCCTCAATACTTTATGTTGTCCTTTAACCAAGGTGAGAATACCCATTTTGTAACCTATGTTGGTGAAGGACATAAAGCTATCCTTCTTTGCACAATTTTAATGAGAACCTTGAGGAAATATGATCAATACAACACAATCTAATTCTCACGAGTTGTCACGCTAGAGAGTCGAGATGTTTCTGGACAAAGGTTTGGGTTACTAAACACGGTAATTGAATATTGATTATCCCTACATACTTTGGAAATGGAATTTGTTCATTTGTGGATATACTGATACAAAAAGGGGTAGTTCATGTAGGTTTCATCGTTTGAGAAATTTTTTGTATGAAGTAAAGCAAGATAAAGTTTATTATACAAGATCTTTGAGAGCATTTTTAAAAAATTGGAAAATTCACACACAGAATGCTTGAGAATAGCCAAGATATTCCTTTAACTAGAATGTGTGCATCGGTGGAGGCCTAGAGATGCACAGTTTCACACACTCTTTGAGAATTTCAAAACATAAAGGATTGTGCAAAAGATTCAATTAAATCTACAAATCCTTGGTTTGTTACCCTAAGATACACTCATAGGATTATAAACAATATTTCTCAACTTAGTGAAAGTAAAGTGCTTTTAAATTGTTTATTTCATTACCGGATAAAGTATCTTCTCATAATGAAATTAAAAATACCACAATACTAACACATGGATGATATCTTGTGTGACTTAAATATATTTTAACATAAGATTGCAATAGGAACAAGAAAAATATTTGAAAACATTCTAAAAGAAAATCAGACACAATAATGCACATGATCAAAACATAGTCATTCAAGGTTCATGATTCATCAACAAGGAAAAGTTTTCTCAACAATCTAGAGCCTACCATTGGTTGTACAATTGCAACCACCTTAACGCAATCAAATCCAAAGACATGGGAATATGAAATGGTCTCTCAAATGGCCTCTTGGGAAAAATGGTTTTCTCTCAAACTTTCTCAAAAATTTAACCCCTCGACCCTATGCAAGAGTGTTCTCATTGCATTTATATATTCACTTGCTCACTCATCCCAAATTTTCCCCTCAAAAGAATAATATTTGAGGAATCCATTGTTTTCTACAAGTTTGTTCTAGAAAGTGTTGTTTAACAAATTTACACCCAAAGTCTGTCAAGTGGTCAAATCATGAACTGTTCATGTTTCTCGGACCCTTTAACTATGACTCTAGGATGCCATATCATAATTTTTTGATAGTAATCTTGATCATTATTTTATTCTGTTGTGTAAGAAATCCCCTTTATAATAATTCGTGAGGTTGCTCCATATGGATGGATCTGACAAGCAATCTTTTTCTCCTTTGAGAAAACACATTGATAAATGAGTTTCGTTGCATGGATACTTGCATTCGTGCCTCTAAAAATGAGTTTCCTTGCATGGATTATTCCACATACCTATGCTATGAGTTTTATTCGGCCAAGTATAAAGAGGAACCAATGGAAACCTCATGTGTTTCCTTAGCACAACTGTAAAGGTGAAGTCTAGGGGAAGGTTAACAAATGAGCGCGGGCCCTCCATGTGTTTCCAAACCCTAGAGAGTTGCACTGATTGCTGAAAAGTCATAGTATGAGAAGTTCTAGTGAAGCTTCCACGTATCTGTTTGGCGCAACCTCAAAGATGAAGTCTAGAGGCGGGACTTCAAACAAGCACATGCTCTCTACATGTCATAGGTCCAAGAAATTTTCCTCGGACTTCAAAAAAAGTCTCAATATAAAGAAGAGCCAGTAGAAGCCTCCATGTGTCTTTTCAATGCGGCTTTTATATGGTGCCCAAAGCGGAGACCCCAAACAAGTGTGGGCTAACCACGTGTCTAAGCTCGGAAAGTTGTTGAAAGAGTTTAAGGACCGAGTGGAAGGTGCCACGTGCTTAGGGTCTAAGAAAGTGTCCTCAAGCCAGTTGAAAAGCATAAGTATGCGAGGGCCGGTGAAAACCTCCACGCATCTCACCGGTGCTCTTTCAAAAGTAAAAATTAGGGGCGGGTCCCCAAATAGGTGCAAGCCCTCAACGTGTCTAGAAAATGATAGAGGTGCATCCGCCACTAGAAAAATTTAGGTATGGGTAGAGCCAGAGGAAACCCCTATGTGTACCTTCGGCACTCTTTTGGTATGACGCTCAAAAGAAGGACTCCTAAACAAGCGGGGTCCATCCATGTGTCTAGGGTCCGAAAAATTTGCATCCGCCATTTTGAGAAGTCTAAGTAAGGGCAGATCTAGCAGAAACCACCATGTGTACCTTCAATGCAAATCCAAAAGTAGGATGCAGAAGAGGAACCTAAAATAAGCACAAGCCCTCCACATGTCCATAACCCGGTAGAGTTGCATCTGTAATTAAAAATTTTTTTAAGCAAGGGAAAAGCCAACAGAAACCTCCACTTGTCCCTTCGGTGCTCTTTTGGTATGAGGCTCAAAAGAAGGACTCCTAAACAATCATGGGCCTTCCACATGTCGTGGGTCCAAAAAATTTACACTAGACACTTGAAAAGTCTATGTATAGAGAGGAGCCAGCAATAGCCTCCATGTGTCTCCTTGGCATAACTCCAAAGGTAGGAATAAAACATGGATCCTTAAGTAAGTGCAAGCTCTCCACATGTCTAGAACCTGACATAAATGCATCCACCACTGAAAAATTCTATGTATGGGAAGAGTGATCAGAAACCTCCACATTTCTCCCTGGCGCTATTTCAAAAGTAAAATTCATTGGCATGTCCCCAAACAAGCGCAGGCCCTCCACATGTCCCAAGCCTAAGAAATTCACTTCGACCATTTGAGAAGTCTCAGTATAAAGAGGATCCAGTGGAAACCTCCATGTGTCTCCTTGGCGTAACTCCAAAGTTAGGACCCATAGGTGAATCCTCAAATGAGCACAAGCCCTCCACATGTCCTGTTGCGGGTCTTAGGAATTTACCTTATACTTTCATGCCCTTCATCATACTATGTTAAAATATACCTGCCACAATGTATCCAATTAGAAAATACCATGTTTTAATAGATGTTGTGACAAGGTTTATAGAGGAAGAACAATGGAAGACACCCAAAAAAAAAACCTGGAGAGAAGACTATAAATAATACCAAGACCCAATGTGATTCAAGACCCAAGGAAAATATTGAAAACATAAACCAAATGGGGATAAAGATTTCACACATCCATATAGGTAGATAGAAAATACATCTTAACCATGCGGATAGAGAAATTTTGGACAAACAGGGAAAGATTAAATTGAGCACCAACATCGGCTCCGACTTGGGGATGGGCACTCCCTACAAGTACCACAAGAACAATAGACTAGACCATGTTCCAAAAAATCCATTTTTGCAATGGAGTCAAAAACAAGCTTGTAAACCAGAAAAGAAAAAAACAATCCCCTAAGAATGAACCGAGAAACCAATAAAATCGGTCACCAAAGATTAGGAGAAACCGAAAAGAAAAATTTGAAAACAGAACCAAAAAAAAAAGACTATACACTACGCAATGATGCATGTCTTGATTATGAGAAATCAGTCAAGGAAATGTTTCATGTGCCTGCCATTAACAGGTAAATCAAGGAATTCCCCATCTAAGTCTTTTAGGAAAAAAGTGTGCTCAGAATTTGAATGTCAATAGAATAAGGGCCCATCCATAAAGCATCGAACTTTCCATGTTTTCCCTTATCCTCATGTCTATTATCCCATAGTAGCACCAAATCTCCCACACTAAAAGCTCTTGGATTCACCTTTTTATCAAATAGTTTCTTCAATTTCTCCTTGAACTTCACATGTCTTTGGTGGGATTCTCTTCTCTCTTCATCTAATTTAATAATTAGATTAATACGAGCATCATAAGGATTGACCTCCTGGTCCTCCAATTGTTGGATAAATTGGTATGAAGAAAATTACATATGCGGGAGAAGTAGAGCTCTATTTCCATACACCAACTCAAATAGGCTCTTTCCAATAGCTCTTTTTACAATGATTCGTCAGCCCAAATAGTAAACTTCAACTACCCACCCCACTTGGGTTTTTTTAATTCCAAGGTCCTTATGATTATCTTCAAAAAATTCTTGTTGCTTGATTATAGTTGTCCATTAATCCATAACAAAACCCTTGGCTATGAAGCATTTGAAGCATATGATAAATTTATCCCATATTCATGACACGTGGCTATGAAAGGTTTGGCTTGAAAACTCATAGCATTGTCGGCAACTATCTTAGTAGGCACTCAAACTGCAAATTATATGTTTTAGAATAAAGTCCATAACATTTTGGTGGGTAGCTATCTTTGTAGGGATTTCCTCCACCCACTTGTTGAAGTAATCAGTGACCACTAATATCCACTTGTGGCCCGCACTTGAAGGATTTGAAATATCACCAATGAAATCTATTCCCAGCGCTTAAATGGGGCTTTAATTGATACAAGCTGCATAGGAGGGAGCTTCAAGCTTTAATTCTTCCTAAAAATGTTGAAAACTCTAACACTTTCTTACCAGAAAGTTGTATCTTTAAAATGAGTTGTCCACCAAGAATACTTGAGCCCTTAATATATTATGGGTTGTGACTATTCGAAAAATGCCCCCACAAACTCCTCCATGGAAATCAACAATTAATTTGGCAGCTTCATCCTCAGTGTTACATCTTTAAAGAACTCCATCAAGGTTTTTTCAAGCTAACCCATAATAAGTGATGATGTACTTTGTAAGAGGCTAACCTAACTTCTCTCTTTTGATTTTTTCTTAAATACTCAGGACCGTAGATGTTTGAGATAAAAATAATATCCTTGTACCATTCGGAATTTGTCAATTTATCAAGAATATTCAATCTTTCTTCTTCAACATCATTTATCTTAACTGTTTTAGGGTTGCTTTCTGTCATTAGCTTTTCTAGGCCTAGACCTTTGACCAATTTTGTAGTTTGGATGTCCATGTCATATTCTTGCAATTTATTTACCCATCGTCACCTACTACTTGAAGTGTCCATTTCTGAAAAGATATCTTTAACCATGGTATGGGGAACATATGCTATAAAATTAGAACTTAAAATATGTGGTCTGAAGATTTTTTTGGCTTTCACTAAAGCAAAGACCTTTTTCTCCATGATAGTATACTTCAGCTCTTCCCCTTATAATCCTTTCCTAAAGAAAGCAATTGGCCTTTCAGCTCCTTCATCATCCTTTTGTAACAACATAGATGCAATAGTATTCTCTGAAGTAAAGGAAAACATTTGGAAGGCCTTTTTGTAATCAGGAGATGCTAAAATAGGGGCATTCTTCAATGCTTCTTTGATATGAGAAATGGCTTGAATAGATACATCCTCCCATCTGATACTTTCGATCCTTCTTCAACATACTAGTGATTGGGATAGTTAATTCAGCAAAGTTAGAGATAAATCTCCTAATAAAATTTATTTTCTAGAAAAGAGATTGAATTCACTTTTGGTTCTTAGAATAGGAACTTTGCTAATGGCTTCCACTCACTCAGGATTGATCATGACCCCTTATTTTGACACTATATGTCCAAGAAGATTTGCCTTTTGAACCCCAAAATGGCACTTCTATGGATTCATTTATATACCATACTCCATGCATATTAATAACATCTTTTCTAAATGTTGTAGGTGATCACTCTTTTTCTTGAAAAAAAGCTGTCACATCATCCCGATACACAACAATGAAGTCATTTATATATCCTGAGAATGCTACATCAATTTCTCTTTGAAACGTGGCTCTAGCATTCATTAGGACAAAAACATTCTAACATACACATAGGTCTCCCATGAGGTTGTAAAAGTGGTTTTGAATCTTTCTAACTGCTTCATAACCACTTGGTTATATCTAGAAAAACCATCCAAAGTGGATAACAAATCGAACCAAGAACCAATTGTAACATGTTATCCATATTTGGCAGGGGAAAGATGTCTTTAATTGATGCCTTATTTAAGTTTCTGAAGTCAACACACAATCTTATATCCGCATTTTTCTTTTGAATAGGTACCAGGTTTGCTACCCATGAGGAGTATCTTGTAGGCTGTATAATTCCTCCATCCCTTAACTTTTTCTAATCGTCTTGCATTTTTACAAAAGGAGGGGATTAAGTGGTCTTTGTTTCTACCTAAATGTCTTGGCATTGGCTTTTAGGGGTATTTCATGCTGAAAGAGATCCTACATATATGCCTTCAATTCTGAATTTGATCAAGCCAAGCAGTCTTGGTACTTTTTTAGCAATTGGACATATGAATGATTTTCTTCTCTATTCAAGTTGCTGCCTAGCCAAATTCTATAGGGTTTATGCTTTGTGCCCATGTTAATTTATTCAAAATCCCTCAAGGCTGACATGTTTCTATTAATAATGCAATAGACAATATCAAAATTTGATTCCACTACTACCAAACCTCTGGGAATAGTATTGGTTTTCAATTGGATAATGTTTTTACAAAATAGGGTCTCTTTTCTTTCATTTACACAAAACATTGGTTCCCTAGTCCATACTTTGATTGGTGAATTCCCCTTTTTCTCGTAGAAACCTTTGGACCTAAGCATCATCTTCAAACACCTATCAATGCTTGATATTGTCGGGGGATAAATGGTCTAGTTAATATTTCAATACCATATTCACAATATGGAGACATTGTACAATTCTCAAACCTAGATCCTAATACTGCCAATTTTTTGGCTACAATATTATAGCTCCTATCATGATGTATAATATTGAAAGAATAAAACATTTAAATGAATTCCCAAACTACATGCTTGTATTGCTTCATTCTTTGACTCTTTCTAGCATACAACTTTTTGACTTGTTTGACTACAAGATCCGAATCCTCATTAACAATAATATCCTTGAAACCATATTTCCATGTAATCCTTAGACCCAAGAGTAGTGCTTCATACTCAACAATATTGTTTGTGCACTCAAAATTGAGTTTAAAACAAAAGTTAAAATCCTCTTGGCTTGGAGATATCAAGGCAACACCAACGCCATTACCAAATTTAGAACAAGATCCATCAAACATCAGGTTCCAATGGGAACAAACATGCTTAGGATACTTACACTCATCAATTTTATGCTCCTTACAATCAACATAGCCCATAAAATTACCAACATCGATATCTGTGTACAATATTTCATAAGAAGCATTGTTAGGGTCCTGAATGAGATGTAACATTTTTCCTCACCATATAATTTCATAAGGCTTCCCTCAATTGGTATGGTTGCATAATAAATTTCCATTTTCACACTTCCACCCATACTAGCTGCCCACTTGCTAGATAATAACATCCCCATTTTGTAGGATAGTCCTGTTGGTGCGATTATTGAGCTTGCACCATTTTTCCCTAATTTTTGTGTTCATTCTGCATGCTTTGAAATTTTTTTATCTCAAATTGGTGGTCTGTAACTTTTCCCCTCTTGCTTGGATGCTTTGAAAATCTCACAAACTTGTTGTTTTGCCCCAATTTGAAAGAAATCTGCATGTGTGCCTTGTTTTGTGCCCTAATTTTTCTAAAATTTGTGGGCTCTATCATTTTTCCTTTTTGCCCGATCATGGAAGTTTAAAATTGATCAATTTACACTTGCATGCCATTGAAAATCCAATTCCATGATAAAAAATGCTTTAAAAAATGTTTCAGTTGGTTCAATTTCAATAAATTTGTCGTCCTTAGTGAAAAAATCAAATTCTAGGGCATCCTGGCATTTTCTATGTTTTAACGGTCATGCCCATCAATTTCTTCTTTAGCATTCATTGGCAATGTGGCTTGTTTTAATTGGCCAAGGGACATCTTATCTCTCAAAAGTGCACCCTGTAGAGAGATGGCTGCAGGTTTTCTAAGTTTGCACAAATGATCTCTCTCTTTTATAGATACAATGGAAACACGTCAGGTCTATGGGTATACCTATTTTGAGGTGAGTCTCCGGTATCAAGGCCGGTTCCTTATTGGTGTATCCTAAACTACTTTCTAGGAGTTTGAGGGTAAAAGATGACTGTAAAAATGATTAAAACTAAGGTGATACACCAAATTTGTATGAGGGCTTTGACTGAGTATATGCACAACTGATTTGGGAAGGATTCTTGATGCATGAACCAATAGTTTTTCTGCAAAATATCTAAGGGAAAGACACTTGATTGCACTGAGGGAAGTTCACAACAGTACTAATAAGTTAACATGCACATTAAAACTTAAGTAGAAAAGACTTAAATTTGTAGCAGGGTAAGATGGTTGATCAGGGAATTTACATTCACAAGATTAATGTAACATACAAAATACTGCAGAATAACTTGGAAAGGAAGAAAATACTTCACACTCAGAGGGAAAATTGGCAAAATCTGCTTCAGTACTCATATATCCAAAAGTCCTCCCTGAATCCCCCTTGTGCTTTGCCAAGGCACACAATATATAGAAAAAATAAATTTCACCCCCTTCCTAAAAATCGCCTAAGGCTTGTAATCACCCATCTATCCTCATTTTATCCTTCATTTAATAATAAATAAAAGGATAAAATAATACAAACTAGAGAAAGAGGCATTAATAGCCTTTGATTACATCTCAGTCAACTGAAGTTGATTGTTCTATTTTTAATAAAGTTGGGTGAATAATTTGCTAAAAATAATGTTGCTTGCAAGGAAAGACTCTCTCCATGACATGCAACTCTGTCTCTTCTCTATTATCTTCTTGTGAAGCATGCAAAAAAATCAATTCTTTGCATGTGAGAAAAATAATTACATTAATTGCAATACTTTGCAAAATAATTCATCCAAGTATCAATCTGACTTGGACCACCTTTGTCTCTGATGTTGACACTCATTCTATTTTCTAGTGATCACATGGATAACACTTGCAACTCTACTTCAACTCCTTGGATTGGGGACCACCTTCAATCTTCTTGGTTTGGCCACCTTGGTGGACTTAGCAATATAAAAGGGTCGACCATTTTGTTTGACCACCTTGTGAACTTTATTCATACCATGCTATAATCTGCCACCTTGTGGACTTTGCATATTACCATGGTTCTTGATGTAAGATGAGGGGACCACCTTTGATAACACACATGGCTCTCTTAGACCATGGTTTGAAAATAATAAATACTTGATCATTCGGCCCCTTTGATTAATATTATATGGCAACACATAGTCGGACTTTGCATGATTAAATGGACTATAGTTGATATCTCACCTTTTCGGTGATCATTGTGGCATAATTTGGTCAACTTTGTTTGTTTTGGATCGACTATAGTTTAGAATTTGAAAGTATTTTACAATGATTTAAATGTGGACACGTGGGCTGGCCCCTTCCCATGATGACTCACCCCTCATACACTTGTCGGTGGCTTCTGTAACTCGGGTCAGGTTAATTATAACCCTGGTGGTTTACTTTGAAAATTGGTGCCAATTTCAGGCCATTGATCTTCATACCTGTTAACCTGTAGCTATTGATTTTTTGACCCTCGTTAGGGTATCTGAAATGGCATTAATTGTGGTTGGTGGCATATTACCCAAGTGGTTTGCTTTGAATACGGAGCTTGACTTCTGGCCTTTGATCTGTGTACTTGATATTTTTTATCATTGATCGCTAACTCCAAGTGAGTTAGGTTAAGTTGAGCTCAAGTGGGTGAGTTAAAACAACTCAAAGTCCCTCATTTGGTCATTTCGCATCTGGTTTTGAGGGCAAAGCCTTGGAAAAATTTTTCTTGGATGCCATTGATGATTGATTTTGAGCTCAATTTCTTTTGTACTTTTCCAGCCTTCTGAGTTCTGTTGCATTTGCTTTCTGCTCTGTTCGAGCTCTGGGTTGGCATTTCTTGTAAGATCTGATCTTTTTTACCGGTTATCATGGTCTTCGAGCTCATCTTTGCTTCAAAATAGATCTCTATGTTCTCGTGGAACTCGCAAGGACTCGTAGGTCTCAATTTCTTTTTCGTAAGTGAAATTTTACGTTCGAATGCCCATTTTCATCTGGGTATTTCTCCTTTCTCGAGTTATGCTTTCATATTGTTCCTCTCGAATTTTAGTTATGAATGTTGAGCCTTTGAGCTTGATTTTGTTGTCTGAACCTTGTAAGCATCTATTTCGAATATGGAGTTCATTTTACTTAGGACAATGGCTGCCATTGCCGACTTGTAGATCTACATATTTTAAGATATGGGTATTTGTGATTTCACTTGGAACTGAAACGCCAATTTAGAAATTTCTTTGTGCTTCTTTCTATTGGTTGGCCGCCTATGGATCATGATTTCCTGGTGTATTTTTTAAGTGTCTCACTGTTTTCCCCAAATCTAGACTTTATTTGTTGTAAATAACTCTATTTTGGCGCTTCACTCAGTATAACTACTATCCTCTCTGGCTTAGCCCATTGGGGTTTGATTATTCAACACTTCTATATCTGAAAATTTTAATGTCATGGGTATTCGTAATTTCTGAGCAAATGAGTTGATATTTCTTTGTTCTCATGATCTTGAGCTACACAATTTGATACTTTCCATTATTTCAAGGGTTCACTCTGCTGAACTTGGGTTTAAAACCCTTGTCATGAGCCATTATGGCTATGTAGTTTCCATTCTTGAGTCCTTTTCCAAATATAAAATGTGCAGGGGCTTATTGCAATATTCTAATAGCTTGAGAGGCTTTATGTTCTGAAACTGTCATGTTGGTGTTTGATGGTATTCTAAATAATCATGACTGTATATGATCATCAGTAGATTACATGTTTGATCTTTTCTAATACTTCACTATAAAATTTGAATTCAAAAGGCCTGGATAACTTAAAACAGTAAGCATCTAAATTGATCTCTTGCAAACTACTATCCTCTATGACCTCTGTTCTACCCTTAGATTTGGCCATAAGCTAGACCTGATTAATTTATTCATTCATTGCAACCTGAACTTTGGTATATTTTTACACTTTGACTATAAATTTTCATAGTTGTGTAAGTCATTGAAATTTCTGCACTTGTCCAAGTATCGAGTTGGTTGCATTGTGAGTTGTAACTCTTCATCATGAATCATACCTTGCATCCTTAGTTGTACTGTAACTAAAAATATTCTTTGTCATAAAGTAACTTGTAACTTGCATTCATCTGAATCTGTAGCTCTGCTTGCAGAAGGGTATCCATTGATTTGCATTGCTAGTCTTGATTTCACAATATAGTGTCAAGACAATGAGGTTCTATTGTTGCCACTGGTGTACTTTTGATCCACTTCCAAACATACATCCCTCATTATATGTGCTTTCAGAACCTGTTGTAACTCTTCCTGATTCCATTGCATTTAATCATGTGTTTCATAATATCATGCTTTCTTGGAGACATTATGCTCCTTTGAATTAGTTATCCTTTGATTGTATGGTTGTTATGACTCTTTACTCTACTGTGTTACTTCCTTTACAGTGAAAATTTGAATGTTGCATTTCTTTTCTATTTCAATACTATATTTGAGCTTCATTACAACTTTGATATGTATGCTAAAAAAATCTGAAATGTTGATTTTATAAGGCGAAGCCCTTGGAATTTTTTTTTCAGAATCATTTCTTTAATGCATTTTCAGAAATAGTAGTTGTATTTTCTGATCCAGAAAATAGAAAGTAACACTTTTCTTGCTGAATTGATATAGCAATTGAAGACTGAAAATATGTTAGTTGTTTATCTTGATCATGTAATGCTTTTCAACTTCTGTATCACTTATTTGATTTGCATAGTTCTTTTAAAGCATGTAGTAATTGAAAACAACATGAAGAAAAGTTGTAAATGTCCATTTTTCATGGCGAAGCCCTATCAAATTTTCCCAGAATCTTCTCTCTTTCATCCTGTTTCAGCTGTTTTCCCTTTTGCTATCTAGCTTCTACTTCTTGGAAACTAATTCTTCCTCTTCTGCTGCAACTAAAACAAGTGTTTATATCTTCCACTCTCTCTTTTGCACTGAAACTTCTTCCATTTCAGAACAGTTATTGGAACTTTGAGTTACATTCTTCTTTTTCTTGTATGCACTTATGACTTGTCTATTTTTATTTTGGCTACAACCTGTACCTACACACTTAGGAAAATAGTTAGAAAATAATTAGGCTTTTTGGCCTCTCTTGTGTCCATGTTTCTTATTCTCTTTTCACTTTCTTCTTTCTGAGTGATTAAAGCATGCATAGTTTGCCCTTCAAGTAGAATACATCTCCTATTTAGGAGAAGATTCATATGCATGAAGTAGGATAGTGTAGGAATATGGTTTGATCCCTGAGCTCATAACTAATGGTTGACTTGTTTTTTCTATTTAGGTACCTATTGTATATATCTTTTCCCAGGTAGATATAGACAAGCAGAAGAATGGAGAAATCAAAGAAGCTCAAATCCCTGACATGCACCCAAGGTGCACAGAAGTGGCACACGACACGGAGTGTCGACAGAGGAAATGGTGCGCCCAAGGCGCACAGAATTGGCGCATGACACACTGAGTGTCGACAGAGGAAATGGTGCGCCCAAGGCACACAGAAGTGGCACACGACAATGAGTGTCGACAGGGTAAAGGATGTGCCCTTGGCGCATAGAAGAGGATGTCGACACACACATGGATGCGCCTATGGCGCACCTTCAGGAGGCGCAACATTTTGAGCGCTGACAGGAAGCAGACCCTGGCGCAGATATTCAAATGGCCATAACTTTTGACTGGGAGCTCGGATTCATGCAAGGTTGGACTTTTGGAAAGCTTACGAGGTCCTCTATCCAACTACAACTGGATATCTTTAATTGGGTGAGAAAAATTCTTAAAAATTCAAAATACAGTTCGCCACTTTTGGGTTCGCTGGGGTTCTCACCTACCATCATAATGAGATGAGTTAAGTGCATTCTGGAGGTGGTTGGGGCAGATTTCGAATTCCTCTCTCTTTTCTCTCTCATTCTTCCTATAAATTGTAAGGAGGGGCTTCTTTCTAAAGGTTGGACATTCTTGTTTTTCCCCTCCCTTCTTCTCTTTGGCAGGTGAATCTGTGGAGTTCAAACCTCCTATCTAAAACTGTAATGCAACCTTGCCTCTTGGCATTTTGCAGTGTGCTGTATCAATCTTTGGAGCAAATTAATGCATGTCTGTGGATGATTCTCAACCCTCTCTGTATTCATTTGCATCCCCTTGATCTTTTCACTGTGAATCTGGCTATCTGTGTATGATCTTGCATTGCATTTTAATGGTCTGTGTTTATTGGCAAGACAGGTGTTCTTCATTCCTCGGTGCATCACCTCCTTAGCTTAGGTTTATTTTTATGCATTTTTCTCTCCCTGTCTCCTTGGTAGTTAGATTTAGGTTTTTGGGTAAACCTCTGCATTTTATTGGTGCATCTGAACAGAGGAATAGGAGCCGGCCTTCATCCGGAGAGCTTTTCCATTTTCGCAAGGTCCCACACTTGGGAAAAGCTCCATGTTATGCAATCATACTGAGAGTCTCAACCCATCGCGTTGCAGAGTCCCAGGGGTGCTGTGATTTCACATCAACAGTTTTGGCACGCCCGGTGGGACCAAGAGGTCATTCCACAGTTTTGAAGGAACTTTCAAGAAATTCGGACTTAAAAATTGCGAGTTTTGCGTTTTCGGAAGTAAGGCGTTTTTGGGTTTTCGTGGATGGCCATTCCGAGAATCAAGTTCCAAACTCTAAAAATATAGGTCTTTCAATTTTCCATTTTTAAATATTGTGAGGTTTGTGTGTAACTTGGCAGGATCTAGCCTTTGAGGCTCACTTTCTAACACATCCGGCGACTCCAAGGGGTAGAATTCAAAGGGTGTATTCCATCAAATAAAAAGTGCCCATGCATATGAGAAGAATTCAAACCAGGTCTAATACTCGAGAAGAGGGGCTATTTGTCCAATTGCAACTATCACCAGGAGGAGGAAGGAGAGGAAGAAGACCACAAAGATCACCATCTCCACCTAACAGGACTTTGTCTACACCTCCACCTAGTAGGCCTTTTCTCGCATCGACTGGGGTTCTTAGGCCAATCATAATGGCACATCTACCACCGAATCCCTTTGTCAATTTCACGGGCAGTAGTCCACTTGCCCTAAATTCTCAAAATCAAATTCCAATTGCAGCACTAAAGAATATACCCTATTTTACAGGAGAAAATCATACTACTCCTATTGATCACATCCAGGATATTGCTAATGCATGTGCAATCCACGAAATAAATGAAATGGATGTTGCAAGTCAAGTTGTCTTCGCTCTTTCAAAGGAAGGCCTTATAATGGTTTAGGAGCCTTACAAAGAGCTCTATTACGAATTGGAACCAACTTTGTCTCGCTTTTTGCAGCCAATTCGGGAGAGGGCGACAATTTATCTTTATTGGAACAATTTGACAACAATCAAAAGGGCTCCTAACGAACAAATGGCAGATTTCAACTTCATATTCCAACGGACATGGGACAGATCCCAATAGCTATTAGACCAACCGCCGAAGGAGCATTCCTTTATTTCTTAAAGGCTATAAATTCGACTTAGCCATGATGATCCAATCAATGGGAGGGACAACGCCGCTCAGTGGTCCTATGACACAAACGATCGTGAGCAGTAGAACTGTTTGATCCAAGCCGGCAAGCTTCGCACCAAGGCCACCAATGCCTCTCTATCCGGACATGGGAAATCCTAAAACCAATAAGCACCGAGTTGAATCCCATTCCAACTCCTAGAAATCAAAGCAATAATGAGGTGTCAACTTCTTCAAATACTTCAAAGGAATTGCAGGAGGTCATGAAACAATGCAGAACCTTGGAAATTAGCTTGTGACTATCAAAAGACAAAGCAAGCTCAAAGTGCTAGACCGTATCATCCTCAAGCACAAGATCTTTGTTATCACCGAATCACAACACCCCTGTGCATGTATTTGAACTCACAGTGTGATTGGATAACATGGGTACTATCTCCAAGTTGTGGGACTTGCTACTTGAGACAGACCTCCAGAGAAAGCTGGTTCTTGCTCCTAAACTACCTGCCACAATCTACTCTAATGCAGATAAGCTAACTATTCTAATCTAAATTTCCAAGGGACCAGGGAGAGAGAATACATAAAATGAAAGCCTACACTAAAGTGGTGATACACCAGAAAAGGAGGGTGTGAGAGTAATCTCCAAATGTGTGAAATACAGAGGCAAAGTGCACACTAGAAGAGGTGATGACAGTTCACCACAATCTAGCAAAAATGCATTCACAACAATATTCCAAGCATACACAATGTTAATGAATCCCTGCAAGAACACAATAATAGACACAATATTCTTATAGAAAGATCAAAGGGGCAAGAAGGATGCAAGAAAACACAGCAGGGGAAGATACATCCACAAACTGATATTTTATTGCTTCATGATATGCACAGTTCGATCTATTACAAGATAAGGGCCTGGATCACCATGCAAGGAGTCCACTACAAGGGCTCGTAACACACCTGGCTTCACAAAGCAATTTTGTGCAGAGCTTTGCTACCCAAAACTCTCCCCTTTACAATGAGCCCAACACTTCAATTTATAGAAAAATGAGAAGGAAAAGAGAAGGGAAAATGGAAATCCCAAATCTCATCCATTACTTGCAAAAGGCTCCCCATACTGTCCCATGTGGTGCAGCAGAAAGAATGATGACCATGCCTCTTAATTGCACTCCCAGCCTACCAAATAGAACAACTGTTCGAACCCGCCACGTTTTCTTAAAAACCCAAACAATTTATGATCAAATCTGGAATTTCTTGATTGCGTGCATCGGGCTCAGTAACCACGATTCCAACGGTACCAATTTTGTGTGATTTTCATTGAGAAATGCAAAAAGTTATGGACTTCGAGTGTGGGCAGCTATTTTGGGTCCAGTAGGCGTTTTTTCGTCATTCGACGGAATGAGCATTGATCGACTGGAGCCGAATATGTTTCTTTTATTTAAATATATCTACCCTCATTAAAATTAAGAAATCCCTTCTATGAAAGTGTAGAGGATGTCGTGTTCATTCCGTGAAAGTCCAATTTTATGAAAATCGGAGCTCAAGTCAAAAGTTATGGCGTTTGAAGTTTCCACCAAAGCGTTGACTTTTCTTCCCCGCCTTCGCCATTTCGCCAAGCGTCCCATGCACCGAATCAGGCCTTGATGGTGCAAACCATTGGTGTTGCTCAAGAACCAAGCCAGAGGAGAATCAATAAAGAACAAACGCAACAAGAAGGACCTCCAACGTAAAACCACATTGCAAATTGGCAACGGAAGACTTCGTGGAGTTAACCAACATGACCTTTTCAAGGCGTGGCTGCCAACACACCTGGCCAAAGAAGAGAAATATAGGAGAGGGACAATCATGTAATCCAGTTGTTTCTCAACCCACTCTTACACAACAAGGGGTCAGTAGACCAAACGCAGCTCCAAATGTGCAAAATCAACCCAAGGTACCTGTTGTAGCAACACACGCACATGCTCAAGCTCCAGAAAAGTTTGCACCAAGTAAGGGACATCAAAAGGACAATTCATCCCCTTTCAACATCATTGATCAAATGAAGAAGACGAACGTGAATATATCAATGTGGGAATCTTTATCCATCCCAGGACAAAGAGATCTTCTACAAGCTGCCATGAAGAATTGGTCAACTTCGAACCAACAGGCCCATATGCAAGAGAAGGTCCTCACGAATGCTGCTCAGCCTGAAGGGAATCATGGAGGACAACAAGGTAAAGTTTTGAAACCCCCTCCATTCTATATTTCATTAATCATCGGGGATAAATTAGTACACAATTGCATGATTGATTCTGGGGCAAGTAGTTCAGTGATGCCGAAGCAAATAGCGGATCAACTGGGTTTGAAATATGAGCCAGTGCTGAAAGGAGTAGTACAACTAGATGGAACGGTAGTAGGAACTGTTGGAGTCATCAAGGGGTTAAGCCTAACTCTACATTCCTGTCCTAATGTTACAGTTTTGCAAGATGTGTCTGTGATTGACCTTCCGCCACTCTTTGCGTTGTGTCTATCAAGAGACTTCACTGCAAAAATCGGTGGATATTTATCTGCAGATTGGTCGCACATGATTTTTAGGACAAGGTATGGAGCCAAAGCAACAATCAGGTCAGAACCAATTGCCCATTTCCATATTGAGCCTCATGTACCAAATCCTATCAATGCAAATTGCTCGGTTTTTATCGAGTGTTCAAGTGATCTAGAAACAGTACTAATGTCGAGGGAATTCTGATTTAACTTTGGACGAATGGGCAAACAAGAGTCATGAATTTGACCCATACAAGGAAATTGAAGAATCTGAATTGGGCGTGTATTGTATACACGAAGAAAATTCACCCATTCCCGACATCATTCACTTTGAAAAAAGGATGAAAACAAAGTTTGGAAATTATTTTTCGATGGTTCGAGAAGCGCATTAAGGCTTTGGAGGTGGTAAATGTTGATTTCACCACAAGACATCAAATATTTTTCAGCTTTTCGTTTCTAGTTTTCCTGTTCAAACAACACGGCTGAATACGAAGCATTGATTCATGGAATTCATTGGGCCAGGAAAAGGGGCATAAAGAACTTGCAGGTGTTTGGAGATAGCAAGCTAATCGTCAACCAAGTTAGGGGACAACATGCCACAAAGAATGACCTACTAAAGAGCTACAAAAATAGGGTATGGGACCTCATTGAGGATTTCGAAGCTTTCAGCATTGTGTCCATACCAGGAAGAAAAATGAAGCTGCAGATAGGCTCGCAGCAGCATTGGAGAAACGTTTGATGTGGTTGACAACATCGAAGGGGAAAACACACCCACATATCCATGAGATTGTGAGGCAGCAGCCTGATATAACACAAGTCGGGCAGGTGTTTGAGAACGATCAACAGATCGTCAATTTCTTACAAGAAGAGGCTGAATTCTCGCCTAGGAATCAGACAGATTAGAGCAAGCAAGATGGGGATGTGTAGTGTGGCTGCCGCAGACAAACAAGCTTCCTAAGGGTTTAGTAACATCGAGTCTATCTTCAACCCTAACGACCACCGTTTCGTAAGGAAAAGGCAAACATATAGGTCAAGAGAGAAGATTCGAGCCAATTAGGTTTGGGAAGGCAAAACACTTCAAATTGGCAAAGTGGCCACTGAACAGGAGAAATCAGATTTCGTACAACTTTGCCAAGAATTTCCAGATGTCTTCGCTTGGAGCTATGAAGACTTAAGAGGATTCGATCCAAATTTGGCACAACATACCATAGAATTGGATCCAGATGCTAAGCCCGTTAGGCAGAAGCAGAGACCAGTCAACCCTCACATGGAGCCTCTAATGAAGAAAGAGCTAAATAAGCTGATAGAGGCAAGCATTATATTCCCGATCAAGCACTCAAGCTGGGTTGCAAACTTGGTTCCGGTCAGGAAGAAGAGCGGAGAAATCAGGTTGTGTGTAGATTTCTGAGACCTCAACAGGGCATCTCTCAAAGATCATTACCCACTTCCTTCAATGGAACAAATATTGCAAGTAGTATCTAGTTCAGAGAGATTCTCTCTCCTAGATGGCTACTCAGGGTATAATCAGGTGATGGTGAAAGAAGGTGACCAATTCAAGACGGCTTTCACCACCAAATGGGGGACCTATGCCTACAAGAAGATGCCATTTGGGCTATCAAATGCTGGGGCCACTTTCCAAAGGGCAATGGATATGGCATTCAAGGGGTTGATCAATAAAATAGTTTTGATATATCTTGACGACATCACTATATTCTCAAAAAATGCAAATGCATCACCTCTATCATTTGAGGCAAGTATTTCAGAGGTGTAGAAGATTTGGGGGTATCATCAATCCCAAAAATGCATATTTTGGCTCACGAGGGAAAACTTCTAGGCCATATTGTTTCAAAGGAGGGGCCGATAATTGACCGTAAAGAGTCAAGCAATTCAAGCATTGCCATTGCCAAATCACAAGAAGGCTCTTCAAAGCTTCTTAGGAAGGATCAATTTCGTCCGCAGGTTTGTTCCAAATTTTGCAGCTCTCGTAAAACCAATAACGCTGATGTTAAAGAAGAGCATGGCATTTAAGTGGACATCTGAAGGCAAGGCAAGTTTTGAGGCAATAAAAGAGGCTATATCTCAAGCCCCAACTCTCGTCAATCCAGACTTCTCTAAGGACTTCGTGCTATATGCCTTTGGTGGTGGGGACACGATTTCTGCAATCCTGGTACAACAAAACAAAGAAGGATTAGAATAACCAGCCTTTCTTCTCAAGGCTGGAGGAATACGAAACTAGGTACTCTTTCATGAAAAGCATGTCCTTGTGGTAATCAAGCTTAAAGAAATTCAAGCACCTAGTCTCAAACAACAAGATCCAATTATTAGTCTCTCATGCGTGGAGTCAAGGAATTCCTTCTAAACAAGGATTCGAATGAGAAACGCAGATGGATAACTCGTGTCATGGAATATGACATCGAGATCAAGGTCACCAAACTAGTACGTGGAAGGGACTATGTGAGCAGCTAGCCTCGAGTCAACAAGTTGAAGCGGTGATGAAAAGGAGACTACCTCGTACTACATGATGATCAAGAACAAGAAAATGATGACGTGCCTA